>OZ037721.1:4433218-4928865 GCA_964035505.1 Watsonalla cultraria
CCGCGACCCTCACCGGCCTTAGTTTTCAGCTCACTTCAGTTCATTATTACTCACTCGTTCATCTTATTTGGCCGTCTGTTATGTCATGTCTGTCTGTCTGTCGGTCTGTCTGTCAAGCGCATGTCAAACGAGCGAAACAGAATTGCGCGCGCCGTGCTGTCGAATCTTGGCAGACAGATCAATAAAGATTTTTTATAATGCCAAAACCTTCTTATACGCTGTATTTTATTCGTAATAAGGGTTTTCGGGAAGGATACCATAATTATTTTTATTTCCGTAGTGCCTAGCTTCCACTATTGCGTATTGTGTGTGTAAATATGGAGACTCAAGATACGTGGGTTCAGAACTCTGATGTTGCAACTGTTGTTATTGATAATTTTGTAAACATGTTCGGTGATACGATAAGTAAAGAAGTTATCATTGCTGTTCTTGAGAGCTGCGGTGGAGACTGTAAGTAAATGGTATATTTATTGTTGCGAATGTAGGTACCTCCCTGAGGTACCCACCCTACTTTATTTATAGAATCCTTTGTTCCGATAAAATCGATAGTGCGCAAGGCGACTGGAAATCGTATTGCTTGTCATTATATAATGTGTTTGTTTGTACTATCCATTGAGGCGCTATTAGGAATGCTGTTTTGAATTCCATAAGTTCAGAATATAACTGTGACCAAATTTACTTAGAATCTTTTTTGGGGTGAAAGTGTTTAAAAGCATATTATTGACTCCCATCTGTTGGATAGCACAAGGTGGTAAGCTTGTTTCTGGAATTCATATATTTAATTAAAGTTGTACTTGTTTTTTTCTTTATTAGATATGCACTGGTCACACCCTTATCATGCTATCAATATTTTATTGCATTCACTCTTTGTTAAGTTCATTAAGTAAAAAATTTACCACATTATATTTAGTGTACCTACAATGTAATAGTGTTATGTGAATTAATAAACATTTTATCTTTTAATTGTCTTTATTATGTTATCTATTGCTTATACTATGTTAAATTGTTATATCAACATGATATTTTGCCTTAAGCCTGCCTACCTAATGTTAAAACCCCAACTAAAGAAAATAATGTCACAAGTTTTGATTGCTGGACTTGAAAGCAATGATACCATAGTATTTTTTGGGCTTTGGATGTAGTATGCGCAAACAAATATATGTGTGGTTCTTTATGTATATGCACAGTATAAACAAATTTAAATGGTTTCATCTTCAGGGAGATTTAAATTTGGTATTACGGGACAAGTGCTAGACAGACTTAACCTTTATTTGATTAGACTTATTACAAAGCACTTTCAAATTGTAAGAATGACAGAATTATAAAGAATTACAGCACATGCTACTCCCAGGTTCAGAAGGTTGCTTTTTGGCAAGAATCTCAGTAATTACTCTTTTCAAAAATATTCTAGAATTTTAAAATTACAAAATAAATCACTTAAGAAATGTTAGCCCATGAACACAGATCCAATGCACAAGTATCAATTAAAATTAACGTAAAGTCTAGTAATTCTAATTATATTTAAATGTGTAGCCAGTCCCCACAAGAAGCACCTGTTCACAAGTATGACGCGAATGCCAGCCATTGACCTCCTCAACCATTATAGAAGGAACTGGCCAACCCGTCACCCAAACACCGCCGCAAGCAAAGGCATTTTAGTTATCATGACAACTCAAGCCAGTCAAAACAATTATTAAAAGTAATATTAAAAAGAATTTTACCATAAGTACAGTGTCCATGAGACTACTTACAATATTTATGGCAATACATTATTTCAAGTTTCTTTAGCACATGTATAATCACTAGCTGTATAATCCCTTTTTGACATATAAAATTACTACTGCGCATTTCAAGGTCAGCTCTCATAACTTGTGATGGCACCTGTAATTTGGTGAAGATCTGCTGAAGCTCTTTGCCAAAAAGGAACAAACTCTTTAACATGTAGGACTGAAAACAAAGTGTGACAATCAAATTTCTTGGTCAGTGTTGTATACTTCAAAATTAGGTACTTACATAAAAGAGATGAAAAAAATATACAAAATACTTTGTACTTGCCCACTATTCTAACAAAAGTGAAAAATAAGATCAAACAAAGTAAAATATGTTTTTCCAAAGATCTGTAAAATTTTATCATTGTGAAATTATTGTCAATTAGTATGTAAAATAAACTTTTCTAAAACTGCGAGTTTTGAACATAAGATATATTATACAATTTTGCATTTTTCATTACAGTTAACTTAGCCCTTGAGGGCATGATGAAATTGACCGCCGACAACTGTAATGACAATGAAGCCAATGCCTCATCTCTCAATGTGGCTCAAAACTCATCACACCATCAAAATGCCAAAACACACCATGGTGTTGTGAATTCGTCTCCCAATGAATTTAAAACAAATACACCAGATGTAATTACATCACAAATAACTTGCAATGGAGTTCAGTTTGCGGCTGAAGAAATTCATCAACCATT
Organism: Watsonalla cultraria; assembly: GCA_964035505.1. NCBI lineage: Eukaryota > Metazoa > Arthropoda > Insecta > Lepidoptera > Drepanidae > Watsonalla > Watsonalla cultraria. Next base: position 4,435,689 of record OZ037721.1, read on the forward strand.
TAATACCGTGATGCCTGCACCGTCATTTACATCACCTCCAAATGTGTCGTATGCTTCTGCTTCACAAAATACCGGAGCTATACCAAAAGCGCCAATGACTCCCAGACCTTGTCTCGATAATAGAAATAATATTTGGACAGATCAACTTCAACAAATCCTGAAAGATCATAATCAAGGCAGCCGCATCCTCATACTTCTAAGAGGTGCACCAGGTAGTGGAAAGTCATATTTGGCTAAGAAAATTGTGGAAATGACTATTGGTTCCTCATTCAATGATTATAATACTCACATATTCAGCACTGATAATTATTTTATTGTGAGAGGAAATTACATTTTTGACAAGTATAAGTTGTCCCATGCCCATACATGGAATCAGGGTAAAGTTCGAGAAGCTACCCAGCAGGGATTGAGCCCTATAATTGTAGATAACACGAATATCCAATGTTGGGAAATGGAGCCATATCTTCGTGCTGGTGTAATGAATGGATACATTATCGAGGTTATGGAACCAACTACTCCTTGGGCTAAGAAAGCTTATCAACTTGCTCGGAAAAATATTCATGGTGCGCCTATAACATCGATAAAGCGCATGTTGGAAAATTTCGATAATGGTGTGACAGGTGCGAGTTTGAGGCAGTTATATGGGTTATCATATCCCACTACCATGATACCACCAGTATTGAGAAACATTCCAGTCCTTGAAAGGGCCAATTTGCTTCCAACTGCCGATACAGTACAAGTCGTCCAGGCCAAGGAATTAAAGGCAGTAGTGGTGGTAGAAGATCCATCCTCCAGAAATACTGTAACTGAACAAACACCACCTGTTGTTACTCATCAAGATTCAGTGTCTGTGATTAATGAATATGTAAGTGCAATAAGTATTGATGACAATAAAAAGCCAAACGAAAATAAGAATGATTTTTTAGAACAAAAACCTCCAGAAAATGAGGCAGAAACGTCTTCTGGAGAAATTAAATTGAATAACGTATATGAAGAGGCTCAGAAGCAGCTTGAAAAATTGCATAGCTTTGAGCTTGCTTGGGAAACTGGCGAAAATTGGGAAGAACTTCAGGAAGAGAAAAAGTGCAAAGATGAAGTGTCGCCCCCTATACTCCCAAAAGAACAGAGAAATAATCTTGCTGCTGATCTGCCAACAGTAAGCGAGGCTTCCACTGCATCAAGCATCCCAGAACCAGCTTCTTCTGATATTCTTATGGAGTCAGTCACGAAATGTAATGATTGGCGACAAATTTCAATGTTCATGCCATCTTGGAATAGTGCTGATTTGGCAGACTCCAGGAAATCACCAGATATACCTATAGAAACCATGTCCAGTAGTACCTGCATGGAAATAGGTGATACAGACAGCACTGGATATAACTTCAAAGTGATTTCTGCGATACCACGGGATATTAATGAATTTTATATTCCACCTAAAGAAAAAATACCTGAGAAACGAATGCTTGATAAAAGCAGCATGACAAATGATAATAATGAAATTACTGAACCTGTCAGGTGTAAGAATGAAGAAAAGCATTTTATTGCATTTCGAAAATTATTTAGGAACATTCCCAGGACATCATTAAGAGATATTTTTGATCAGTGCTGTGGAGATGTCAATTGGGCGGTCGAAATTGTTCTTGATGGGATGGCTAACAACGAACTCCCTGAAGCTAAAACTGAAGAACTATCTGATGAGGAAGAGGAAGTTTTAGAACAGTGTACCTGTCTTTCTGCTTATCAAGTTATCCCAAATGTGGAAAACGCAAACGCAGGGGCCACAAACAATGAACAGAATGCTGCAGAACCAGACGAACCTGCGTCTTCAAGTCAATCACGCCGCAAATCTAAAAAGGATGCCCCTGTGTCCGATACGTCAATGTTATTAAAACGCCAAATTGAGAAAAATGTAGCCATATCAGAAAGTCATTATTCAGAGCATTGTCTTAAAATTCGGAAGATGCGACGTGGTGAATGCTCTGGAGAGGGTCAAGACACGGCTCAGGAGGGCTCTTCATCGACTGCAGAAGCCGCCCAATCTTCGCCTGCTGTAGAAACAGCTCAATCTTCGCCTGCTGCAGAAACAGCCAAAACTTCACCTGCTGCCGAAACGGCCCAAACTTCGTCTACTTCAGAAACGGCCCAAACTACTTCGACTGCCGAGGCTGCAGCCGTTCCAGATCAAGAGGGTGACGACAGTGACGACGAATATTCCATTTTCAGTTCAGATGAGACCGAAAAAGTTCTGACTGTAAATCTCGGGGCAGAATTTGTAAAAAACTTGGACGCTATATATGGAAGGAAGGATATGCAGTACCCAGAAAACATAGCCCATTATATCAGTATCCCGGTCTCTATATTGAATGAAATAAACGCACTGTGGATGGAATCAATAATGAATCAGCTGGATAACCACACTCATCAATCTGCATTGATGTTGAAACAGGATGAAGAGTTTGCTAGGTTAGTATTTTTTTATCGTTTAGTAACGAACTGATTTTGCACTTAGTGATAAACAATATTTCCTCCTTATTACAAAATGTGGTTTAAATGAAGATTAGACTAACATAGGACTGAATCTATATCTATCCATTTTTAAATCTGCATCACAGAAAGAGATGGAGCTACTTTTAAACCAAGGATTATCTTAGTCTATGTTTTGTAATAGGGGCTATGATTTTTGGTGGTTTTATCTATGTCTGATTTCGAGTTCAGTACAATCATACTAAGATTGTGAAAAGCTTTTTAATATTTTAGAGAGTTGGAGAGGAAAGAATTGGAACTAGCCGAAGCGGGAATTGAGCCCTTTGTGCCGGATTTTAAGGAAATAATGGATCTCGACATGGCGTTGTCATTGTACCACAACGATATACTGAGATGGCGTGACAATGAACCCAAGGATCTAGCGGCCAAGCTATCCCGTGAGAAGTTATTCAATTTGTTTCCTGATGTATCACCTGATGTGCTATCCGAGTTACTCATGGCCCACGATAATAATTTTCAGTCCACAGTTGAGGTATTATTTTATTTTATTTTGTTTTTGTTTGCCTTTTTATAACCAAATGCTCAGTCAGTAGTTAATGTAGTTGCATTAATAGGTGGTAGTTTTCATATTCATACACACACAGGGCACAAAACTGCGTTAAATAAAAATAATAATAATTCAATATTATATTATTTCTATTTTTTACCCGTGACTTGGTCCGCCTAACGTTTATTTAAGTATTTCAACTTCAACCCAAACGTTGAATCAATTTTTATTCAAAATTTCAACAAAATCGCTTTAGAAATTTTGCCACAAAAAGCAGCAGACAGACAGACAACTTATTTCTTCATAAAATGGCGCCACATGTCTGTTGATCGCACAATGACTACGTTTTATCTTGAATATGTAAATGCTCCCCTCATCCAACAACTGGGACACTTTTCCATGTATAATAGGGATTTACTGACGCGTGCTTGAAAACACTGTGCTTTGACGTAAATCTTTGCAGAAAAATACTATTATTTTATTCTAAGCCTAATCACTATCTCACGTAAGTATGTAATAAGTAAACACTAGTAAATAAGACCATTTTCGTACTAGGAGCCCATTTTTCGAAAGGTATCTATAACTTTTGTGATACAAGTGCATTTTAATGCTTTTTACTTAATCAATAACATTTTAAACATTTATGAATGGCACCACGCCGTTATTCACTGGCATTACAAAGTTGTCCACATAGTAAGGGGCCCCAATAATTCCTGAGATTGCCTCAAAATAATTGGTGAAAGAAATCGATTTGGATAAAAAATATAGTTGTGTGTGCACTTTATCTCTTCATTAGTATATTATTATGTTAATGTTTACCGTCGTAGGTTCTGCTAGTCTCGACTGGAAGGGCAGACATTCTCAGTCAAGAAAACGGGATAAACAAATTTGTCATGGACAAAGAACTCGAGAGACGCAACAAAATGCTGAAGGAGCAGAAGGTAAGATAATATATTATGTTACTAGAGACACACTAATATTTTTTTTTAAAAAAAAGTAGTTAATGTTACTCCTTGTTATCGGTTAAGCTTTTTCGGAGATTCGGAGACCGGAACAAACAGACAGACACAGTTTTTTTTTTAATATACTAATAAGTACCGTATATACTTCCATATGCATTTAGTGAAAAGCTGTTAATTTAATATTACAGACACTTCTATTTTATTTATCTGTATTAAGCACGAATGTGCACCACATTGTTCTGCCTGACTGTCACATTGGTATCAAATCAACGAGATGATGTTGGTACAGATGCCGCCACAAGTTTTGAGCCCTCAGCGACAATAGTGGGCTCAACAGCGCATGTATTTGTTTGCGCTCGCATCATACAAGACAAATGACTACTGCGCATATAAGGCTTGCGTTCAAAATTTATTACGGCACCATCTCTCCGATTAGATGCCAATGTTATAGTCAGACAGTGTGGTGAGTTCGACGTCTCTCAGACACTATTCTCGCTTTGAACTTTTCTTTCTTTTATATATTTGATTGTGAAGAGCTTGAGTACAGCTGTTCCGCCAATGTCAAGTGGTTGTTGATAAGAAGATCTTGTAAATTGTTAAAAATCTGTTTAGGAACTCATTGACTCCTCACTCCTAAATATTAGATTGTTTTTGCATGACACACATGTTTACATTCTAAATTCTTTAAAATGGTCCAGTAAAATGCGAACACGAGGCGGGACCATTTTTCTTAACCATTTTTAAGAATTCTCACTCCTAAACGCAATCTTGGAACATCTCAGATATATGCAGGTTTCTTCCATTATGTTCACCGTGAAGCTTGCAGTATTTAAATCACTCGGTTATAGACAGAGGTTTGACCTCATAATGCGCTTGCAAGTGAATATTTTATCCACCCGGCCGACGCGGCTCTCGAACCTTCAAGGATAGCTCCATGAATATACTATACATTTTATTTCAGGGTTATATTGAACGGCGATGTTTGTTTAGGACAAGCTGTGCTTCGCAATTATACCCGCGTAGGATTAACAATTAAAACTACTTAGTGTTTTTTTATAAAATAAAAATAGCTATAAAAAGTTCCGTTAAAAATCAGCTGTTTGAGAGATTAGCCGGAACGAACAGACAAACAAACTCTGCAGCTTTATAATATTAGTGCAGATATATACAAAAGAAAGTCGTGTTAGTCACACTATTTATAACTCACGAGCGGTTGAACCGTTTTGGATGAAAATTTGTGGGGAGGCAGCTTTAAAACAGGAGAAGGACATAAGATTTTTATACAGTTTCCGTGGAACGTGGTATAACACAAAAAAATCTACGCGACTGAAACCGCGGGGCACAGCTAGTTTGGAATTACAAACAGACACTTAAATTTGATTCATTTGTATAATTAATATGTACCTATATGTTGTTAAGATGGTGATCGATAATTTCGTATATTACAGAGCCTGTGCGAGGTAGAATGGCCGCTCCTACCCAAAGGCGAAGTCGTCGTAATGGAAACAGTCAATCATTACCGCGAGGAGGCCGAAATGCATCTATTCCGTAGAAACCAGTAAGTTTCATTTTCATTGTCATTTATTTTAATAGCTTACTTACCTACCCTACAACATTTGCGAAATACGAACCTGATCCTATCTTTTTAATGTCATAAATTGCAAAGCGAACGTGTGTTTCGTTTTTCCTTCTAAGCAGCAAAAGAACGAAGGATCGAAGTGATGTTTTACATAGAGGTAGATACATTTTACCTACTACCCTTTTTTAGGTGGAAAATCCGTTATAGATACATATGGGCAGCGGAAGGGTTGTGTCGGACTCGCACCGACTATACTCCAAGGAGGAACACCTTGGAGTTTAGTCGGTGTAGTCACATTGGGTTATGAGATCAGGGTATGAAGATATTTTTAAAACAGAGGTGGCAAACAATCTGGTGTTATATGGGGGAAAACTATGATCGTTTATTACGTACGTACGTAATTTTACGGTACTAAAATGAAAAGTCATAGCTGAGAAGTTCTTAATACGCACTGCTTAAACCGATGATGGTAGAGCTCATGGTTTGGTCCTTGTTTTAACGTGAATCGCTCGGAGACACAGCGCTGGAAAAATCTCTTTGAGCCTTCCCCTTTCGCTCTGTTATATAATTCTATGAAAAGTGTGTGTTTTCAGATGTTATCAAAAAGCACAAGATTATGTCCGCCGTGGTGCCACTAAAGTTGCCAATTTTTATTCTGAAGTAGCATCATTCCACAAAAAAAAGTTTGAACAAGCCAATAGTTTAGCTGCTTCCTCTCTTATTCAGGTAAGTTTCATTTAGTAAGCTGGCGACACAATTCGTAACAATACGATGTGACAACTGAATAAGACGTTTATCAGGCTACAAAAAAATATAGTGACAGGTCACCCCCATGGATTCTTACAAAGACCGAAATACGATATGTGTGCCTAACGCCCATGTTCAAATCCAACCTCTTATCAGGCTACAAAAAAATATAGTGACAGGTCACCCCCATGGATTCTTACAAAGACCGAAATACGATATGTGTGCCTAACGCCCATGTTCAAATCCAACCTCTTATCAGGCTACAAAAAAATATAGTGACAGGTCACCCCCATGGATTCTTACAAAGACCGAAATACGATATGTGTGCCCAACGCCCATGTTCAAATCCAACCTCTTCCTTTGTCCATTTAGTTAAGAGTCTTATATAACATAGTTATAAGTGAGTAAAGAGTAATAAGTATGAGTTAATAAACATAAGTTTTGTGAGAATTTTTTTTTGTTACTTTGATTTTACATTGAGTTGTTAGATCCATGGTTTTTAAGCAGGTACATTTTCTTAGACGATAATTTAAATATATTGTTATACTTACTTGTTTGTCTATTGGTGATCCTATTTGAAAATAAACAAATGCCTCTGATCTTGATGACCTTTCATTATCGATGGCGTACGCTAATGATTTCTCAATTTAACAGTATCATGCGGCAAATTGCGACGAAACCACCATTGATCTGCACTACTTACGTGTGAGTGAGGCGAAGGAATCACTTGATTTATTCATCGACACTCACATTCGCAAGCTGAAGGAGAACCTGGCCAGAGGAGGTGTTAGATACATCAACCTTTTCTTCATAACTGGCCGTGGGAGACACAGCCCAGGGTTGCCTCGGGTCAAACCTGCAGTCAAGAAACGGCTGACTGAACGACGGTTATAGTATGTATCTTACACTCTATTTAAACATACCAGCGAATTATTCTCAACCTTATTGTTTTTATACACAAATCCCCTTATTGCTTAACATTTAAACATTGACCATACTTGGAGTGAAACTGTGTACATCCCTTTTGCAATCCGTATCACAAAAAGAGAGGTAACTTTTAAAACGAAGATTGTCGTCCGTGATCTTATGTATGTAAGGGAGTATTTATTTAAAATTGTTTCATGATTGAGTAAGTCATTCGGGTTTCATCCCTTGTGAGAAAATGTCTTTTAGATATTGGGCTTAGTTTCAAACAGCAAGTTAATAATATAGTTAATATTTGCATTATACTAATATTAACGGTACAGTTGTCTTTTTGTATTCATCTTTATCTATATGACTTGGTAATTGTTAACACAAAGATATCATTAATTGATGAGGTATTGTTAAATATCTATAATGTCGCCCTGTTTATTTTATCCAGCGATTTTAATCAGAATAATTGAAAGTTTAATCACACCCTTATCAGTAGTATAGATGCGAAAGTCTTTTTGTCTGTCGTATGAGTAGTTACACATTTTAGTAGAATGATAGATAAACTACCCATTATATATAGAAATAAAATTATCGTCCGTGTGGATTAAACGCAGGTGAAATCGCGGTATGCGTCAAGCTTGAATATGATAATTTTATAAGATAAAAATGAATTTTGAAACTCTGGGCGTGTCTATTAAATTGGCAGCAGCGAATTATGACACGAATATAAGCTGCCTTTAAGGTCTACCCCCTTTTTAGTGAATATCATAATTATTTGTCAAAATCTGAGTTGACTTGCGATTTCAATGATAACTACGTTACTAAATGACATTTCAATTAATCGATTGCAAAGCGAAGTCAATAAGAGTTTATAAGTCAAAAGGCAGATGTTGCATACAATTAGGCGATGACATCGCTCGCTAATTATAACGCACTTTAGATCAAGTGCAAATAGTATTCGAAATATTTGAATTCCAGCCCTATTGTTTTTACCTAGGGTTTCTTTACCTTTGCAGCTCCAGCGAACGCAACCCTGGCTTGCTGACGGCTAGAGTTACCGCTGACGATTTGCTGACGTGTCAAATTCCCTGATGGTTGTAAGGTGTTCCTTAGGAAGCCTCTTTCCCCACGTCAAGAAGAATGCAACAATAAACAATATATAGGCATGGGGAAAGAGACTGATCAGTACCTATCACGGGTTTTGTAATCTATACTCGCTAGTCTTCACCGAATATTTGTATGAGAAATTTTACACCGCTTCCTAGGTGACGTAAATAAGTAACATATCTCATACAAAAAATGTGAGTGACGCTAGTGAGCGTGGATTACCAAAATGGTCCAAAACTCGTAATATGGGTACAGAGGCCTTACCATCTACTCTCATTACGATAGTTATTCGACTGAACCTTATTAAGGCGAATACAATTTCGCAGTCAGAGTTGATGGTATAGCCATTAACATAAATATGTTGTCATTGTAGTAGTATGTCACTGTACGGTACAGAAATAGTAATTTGGCAAAGCAAACGTAACGTAAACTTTTGTAGTTTTTAGTAGAAAACTACAAAAATGATCACATATTTATGCTCCTAAATACAAATGAGCGTCGTCGTAATTTTGCCATTCCGTATCAAACCTATTTTGTACCTTTTTAGTGTTAAAGTTACCTCAAATGACGACCTCATGTTCAGATGTTATATAAGATGTCTAAATATCAATATTATCTATCGCTACGAGCGGACATACAAATTGTGCAGCGATCAAAAGTCAATAATTTAACAGTAGTTTTAAAACGGTCGGTGTTATGTAACAAACAGTACACGAAATTGATGCATGCATTTATTTATAGATTGTAAGTTTAATATAAATTCCATTTTGTATAGAATGTATAGGACATTTCATACAGTTATGTAATGGACAGGCGTGTCCAAATATCGTATACGAACGAGCTAAGAATTCTTTTCAATATTCAGGATGAAACTATTGATATTGACTAAGATTGTCTCGTCTGAGGCGAATGTGCAGCTCATGGATAATGATAGGGCTAATTTTATTGACCCAATACCTCTCGTAACTTCATTGTATTGTATTTAGATCCACATTTTAGATTTAGCATTTTGCTCTGACTAGAAGACTTAGTAAAATATGCCTTGATATGATTAAAATTGTTAGGAAAACAATACACAAGGTGGGATTCTTACCAGCAATGCAACTGTGTCCGTCTTTAGTGTAGAATCTGTCCACCCCATGCTTTTGTGTTTTGAGGAACCGATTTGAATCCCACCTTTTGTACCAATTTTACCTAATCATAAAGAAACAAAGCTATTGTTTCAAGCTGTCATAAACGCTCACAAAAACCAATATACGAGAGGTTTTGCGTCATTTTGATACTAAATTTGAGTACTATAATGACTTGATATAATAATCAATTGTGATTGTAATGAAATTATCCTATTTTATATCCCGGAATAAGGGTATTCGATTGAATTTCTGCAATTATAGTTTTAAATGTCGTATAAGATTAATTCGGTACAATCATAGTACGCGTAAGGAATAGACTTGTTGGTTATCCTTGTTGATTGACTGTATGGATCGAGGGGTTTTGATGCATGGAGCATTTAAATAGATGTCCGAGTGTATGTACTTAGCCTGCCACAAGGTATTGAACGCTCTCGACTGTTGTCGATACGGGACGTGATACAAAAAAAAATGCCTAATTAGAAAAGTTGATTGACATGAGAGTGAAAGAAAGAAAAAAATCATAACAGCAAAAAAGCTGGTTTTGTATTTGATCTATTAAGGTCCATCTGTGACGTGACGTGTCCATATATAATGAGGTAGTGGACAAGGTTTGGAATTGAAATATACTCCTTATGTCCCGGAAAAACGACGGTTCCTATAGGATACTAGTCAGCAGGGCTAACACTGGGGTGCAACTACGTAATAAGAGATTTCGAATTATTAGCACTTGTGCAATGAATAAAAATCTCAAAGTATCGAGACATACATAATACGTACATTATGTCGCGCCAAACTTCTGGAACGTTAAACATTGACTTGATACTAACTTCAGCGCAGTGAATGTGACTCTGAGGCCAAACATATACAACACTCTGAAGTTGTTTTAAGTCAACTGCAAAGAGCTGTAGTTATTTGGCGCGGCTTTAGGATAAGAAGTAATTAAGCTCAAACTTACTCTATTGGTATTATTATAAGTATTTTCATGTCTATTTATCTATTGTCGAAACCGACCTATTTCTATAACGATGCAGATTTTTGACAAGCACCTTACCTTTCAAGTTGTCCCAAGGAGACTTGATTGTTCTAGATTTAAGATTAAAATAGTTATTTTGCTTCAAAAGACAATTATTGCAATAAAAGAACAATTTTATTATAATTATACCCACCCGTTTTAGTTTTAAGGTTTGTGATTGTTACACAGGGTTATGATAACAACGTGTTTATTCCGCCTCGTTTTGATATAGGATTTCTGTATTCAAACTGCAATAATGATCCTTAGTGCAAGGCAATTAAAGTTCAATATTTAATGACAATATTATTTATTAAAAATTCACAGTTTCGAACCTTGAATATACTACTCTACCTGTAGGTCATATTAAGTATTTTCGGTTGTGTAGTAAGTAGTGTGTGCAATGTAGGACTCTTCGTAGATGTTCATGTAGGAACAAGTATTTATCACTTCTTAGCATGTAATTATTCAATCTCGATGTCTATATGTCATTTTTGTCTCGTCACTAACATTAGTTTTTATAATAAATCATAAAATCATAGAATCATAAAATAATTACATACAGAAGGCCCGTATATTGGCAGTTACAGGCACACGCTCACAGAAGTATATTAAAAAGGTTAGGGGCCTTACTACCTCTTATTACCATGACTGTGTGATAGTGACAGACTTATACACGCTACATACATCTGTCTCAAAATCATTGTCAATCTATGATGGCAATCTTGTTTGTTATGCTCTTGACTGAGAAGTCGTAGACATGACGAGGTGCAGATGTCACTCTCCTCACGATGTCTCGCCATTGATCTCTGCTCAATGATGGGTGTCATTCTGGCACACGCGTGTAAGGGTCCAACCACATGACGGCAATAGCAGATCGTAATAGCGTCCCTGCTCAAGTATCTGCCGGTATTAGGCTGCATATTTACCAGAGATGTGCGCAGTGCGAGGTAGCTAGGCGGATTACGAGGAAAATATCCACCAATAGCATCACTCCTAGCTACATCGCACTAATCTGGTGTATACGCGGCCTTAGCTCCACTTGATTCCGGGCTTCTGTATGTATTTACTTTGTTTTAGAACTTTCTATATAATAAGATATTGTATGCAATTATAAAAGTCAATGACCGAGTTTAATCTCATTGATACTTGAAAGTACTGGCATACAACTGCGGATTGATGCATTTATATTTAAGATTTCATGGCCAATAATGGAAATTCGACAAATCTATACTAATAAGTACTATTTACTTACTATTCGATGATATTTAATGTTAGATTGACTTTGTACTATTTAACCACAGTAGAAAAAGCACAACATTTTTGATATTATTAGATTTATGATAAAAAAAAGAAAATAAAAAAAAATTCACAATTTTACTAAAATTTAATATTTCGAAGTTCAATAATACACATCCATAGGAATGGTCCAAAATCAAAAACATTTTGGGTTCTCTTGAAGGTTTATAGGCTTTTTTGGCCAACATTATTATTGATGAAGCAAAAACTTACCTAATACTAAAATCTACTGTGTGTCTGTATTTTTTTAACTATAGAATGAAAGGAATATAGAATACAAACATTTATTGCCATACATATTTTTTTCATTCTATAGATTCTATACACTATGAAAACTAGTAACGTTAAGTCAATAACAATAAAGTCTGCCAAAATTGATTCACATCTGGCCTAGTATTAGAATATGTGTCTGTACGAATTTAATGTTGTCTAATAAGTGTTGTAAACGCGTAGTATTGCAAGTCTAGTAAGTAAGGTTTTTGACCAAATTGTGTCATTATTTCTTTGTTGGATTTGAAATGGTGGAATATTGTGCGATTTTTGAAATCAGTTCAAATTTACGACTACTGTAAAATGTTTTGTCGTATTAAGTATAAAGAATGGACCTGCGACGCTGTTCGTTACTTTTTTATCATCGTCTTAATTTATTCTCACAAAATTAGTCTGAACTCCAAATGACTAATACTTTATTCCATGTTTATTTTATTATTTGTGTCTAATCTGTCTCTTCACATTTTCTTATCTTGCGTACAGACCGAGCTGATAAAAACTTTAGAGCGTTCAAGGTCCCTACCATGAGCTCGTATTGATTAACGATTGTTTGACTAATATTATGAGATGGATGTAGTGATATGACGTGTATACATTAGTCACACACCTGTAGGTCTAAAAAGGCCACTTAGGTCTAGGAATCATAATGTGATCCGAATATGATTCATATTAATATTTTGCAATTCACCAGTTAGACACTTTCCTATGAAGATTCCTAAAATGGTCCACAAAATATGAATTGCTTTTGTGATAGATAGCATCATAAAAAGTTAGTTAGGGACTAACATCTACAATGATTCGTGAATCTTAATTTGAATTGCACCTAAGTGACCATTTTGTCATTTCGATGATGAATTATATTCAAATCACATTATGATTATCCCAAAGTGGCCTTTTTAGCCCTACTGAACTGGGCTCATGGTCGGGCCACTGAAATACCGTGTTGGTTAGCAAAGCTTAATAAGTTTGAACAAGATTACTAGAACTAAGAAGTCAATAAGTGTATTCTTGTTCATCAGTCCGAGATTGATACCTATCAGTGACCTCTGTTCTTCACTACACGGAATAAATAAAAAGCAAGGTGTTTGATTTGTACTCAAAATTAATTTAATTTTTTTCATTCATTGCACACTAATTATTCTCACCATTTCATCCACTTCAAAATTATATTTTATAATTATTTCTGCAAACAATTAATTTATAGTTTGTTAAACTTATTCGGTTACGTTACGTTTTTGTTGACAAATTCGCAAATTGTTTGTTCTAGTTTTTAAAAAGTAAGCAATATTTTGTATTTTAGAGCTGTCCTTTGGTTTACGATAAAATCGTCTATAGAATGCCACTGCACCAATTCACTTGCATTTCCTTTTCTTTTCAAATTTAAATTTAGATTGGCGATGTAATTATTATATCTGCACGTTCTCAACAGTGATGAGACAGTGTGATAATATAACGTTCTTTAAAATGTTTTCATCGAAAGTATTACTATTTTCGGAGAGATATAAAACCTTGAATGGTGCTGGAGAATCGCGTGATATGTAACTTATTGGCTTAGTAATTAAAAGATCTAAATACAAACGGGTAAGACTCAAAATGCTTTAAAGGATTGGATTAGGAATGTTTGCGGTTCGGAAGCCTATTCGGGTCCAAATTAATGATGAATTTAACATTTGATACGTAATGTAATCTAATTGGCAATTACAAAATTTGATACGTACACTTAATTGGCTAGCAAAATTAAACTATACTATATGGATATTCAATATTCCATTATATTTTTAGTATCAGTAAATTTAAAACATTTCGTAAGGTCTGTGGAATTTAAAAAAAACTTTTATATGTAATTTCTCATTAAATGATGATGGTGATCTTTGAGATGTTTCGTGAAGCAAGAAAGTATTGTGTTGACTATAATGTGATTGTAATGCTACGGTATTTTGTAAGCGTTTTTATGTGCACACAATACTGTCAATGCTCTATGATTCCCTTGTATCTATGATCTGAAATGTTAACTTAAATGAGAGGTGCTAAGACATATTTAGTGTCAATAACCTATAACGATATCAACAATAAAATTGTTTTTTTCGGCTCTTTGCCAAGTTAAATCTAAGTCATAGAACGAATTGTTGAAGTAATATTGTACTTTTAATAATTGACGTTGGAATCGAATGTTATCTAGTGTTGCCTTAAATTAAGATTTATAGGTAATGACCGATGTTGCGAGATATCGATGTCTTAATCGAGAGGGAACCAATTACTATCACAATCATTAACATCGATTGTCTATAGATAAGGTATCGAGATTTAGGCAGCACTAGCCAAAGAAAATGACAATAGATGTGATACCATACTTGAAGTCGTTTTTGTTTTAAATATGTTTATTGTTTCGTATAAAATATGATTTATTATTTTTATAAGATTTTTTATTTTTGATGACTGTTTAAACAACTCGCTATAAGTGTTTAGAAATTAAGTGCTTGTTACTTTATATCGATGTGTAGACTTTCAATTTAAAAGACAAAATAAATGTGTAGTAGTGAATGTTGTTTTATTTATAACTTCTATCTTCTCAAATTAATTCCTTCAGAATGGCTGGACCAATTTGGGTAATTTTGGTCTAGATATGTTTGTGAAAGTTCGGGAAAGTTTTAAGCGGTAAAGAAAAAGGTGATACGAAGTTCACCGGATCAGCTACTTGTTAATAGATTTGCAACTTATCTGCAAATCAAATGGAATAAGAACTGAAGGTCCCAATTGCCTAGTATCAAGACCAAAGGAAAAATTATTATAACAGTAACTTCACGATAATACTTTCTAAAAATATGCACTGCCGGGTGACTACTCAAGCACAGGACAAATTGATAAAATAGTTGCTGACAATGATACCTAATTAGTTAACCATTTGAAAAACAATATTTAAGAAATGATACGAGTCGTGTGCAGTAAAATGAGTTCAATTACGAGTTTGAAAACTAGGCGTCTGAGAAGAACCCACTAGATACTCGGTCAGGCAAATAAAATACTATGTTAAATAATATACATTTAAATGATAATAATTACAAAGAGAACAAAAAGTAGAGAAATAGCTTTGATGTGGTAATTGTGTGTACTTATCTCAATCGTAAACTCAAATTGCAAAACATGACAAACGATACCATATTATGTAAATTAATGATTGCTAAATCTATATCCTGATTCTTAATTCACAATAAGTAAGAGCGTGAATTAGAATTTGTATTCGAGCTAAAAAATATGTAGGTAGGTACTCATAGTTATATCTATCTTTTGGTTGACCCCAACAATGTATCAGATAATAGGCTCTAGAATTGTAAATCCAAGATTAGATTAATATTAAATATAAAAAAAATATCTTTTACCTATATTAACTATATACCTATTTAATTGTGTAATTCTAACGATTCAATCGTTATCGTAATCATGTAATTCATTCATTCGATTAATAGACAAGATAGAACAAAATATGTTACCACCGATTTCAGAAGATTGTTCTCCTACTGATTAAACTCAGCAAACTCTTTTCAAAAACTGTTTAAAGTTTGAAAATTACACAGTTCCAATCCAATGCACAAATTTCTATACAAAAATGTATGTAGTAAGCAATTGTGTCGCTTGAGATATTTAAAGGTAGTTATGCCGACCTTGCGAGATTTTTTTGCAATTTTAAAGTGGTAGACCAATTTATGTACATACGACGACATTAAGGTATTGTTAGGCACATTTCCAGTAAAAGCCAACGTCATTGTATCTTTAATTAGATAGGTGGTAACTGGGTGTAAAATTTTCGATGTAATCGGTTTGTAAATGTTAGGTAGGTATTTCAGTACACTAAGTAGGTACACTTGTGATATAATATATTTATGTGTTTTCTGAGATGTTTCTTTTAATCAGCGTTGCCCGACAAAAAATTGGAGTCAAAACAATGCTATAATAAAAGTGACTACCTTTTTGGTGCAAAACTAGATTTCGTCTGCAACTTGGCCCGCGTGGCTATCAGAAGCTAGTTACGTATCTATATAGGTACTATACGTACCTAGATATAATGCGTATACGTCATAGACAAAAATCTTAATCAGTCAAATATACACAGTTCTGTTTTGACCAACTTATTGGGTAGTTTCGGCTCCGATGGTTTAGGATAGAAGGGATCTTAGCGTTCGAGATTTTTTAATGTCCTATGTAATTGCTGGATATCTAAAATATTTTCGAAGATTCTCAGTCAAAACTACTTTTATCCAACATGTTCATACAAAAGTAGTTTGTAAGGTTCGTGGATATTTTTAAGCAAACTCATATTTTTTTGAATGATATAAATCTGTATTTTAGACCGCACCTAACCGAATAAAATTCTTAATACAGAGCTAAGGATTAGCGATTCCTTACGCCCCGCAGGCTGTTTATGATATTTTAGCAGTATGAAAAATTACAAACGCGTCGACCATGACACCTATCTAAATATCGAATCAAAACATTAATTGACTAATTAACACTGTCAATGCAATGGCACCTAGGTGGGTGAATAGGCTAAGGCGTGTGTTTGAATCGTAAATCAAATTTTGTGCTCCAAGTATTATAGATTTAGAACCGTTTGATCGTCGTCGCTAGACCTAGCGTATTGCGCTTTTTCATACGCTTTATATTAGCTTCTTTGCCTTGTATGTTAGTAACCGACTCCTTTGAGAGCGATTTTGATCCACCTTAAACGACCAGATTTCATTCAAACTTTGTTGATTTATCGAGGAGCGATGACAATACACTAATTTGAAAAATTATTCCAATATTGAATTTAGGAAATAAATAATAGTTTAAAATAACAAAAAACCACGCTTTACATATATTGAAGTCTGTTAAAAACCAAACTAAAATATCTATATCTATAAAGATAAATATAATTGTAGTGTCTGTTTGTAATTCCAAAATAACAGCTTTTCACTAAATGCATAATGAAAGTATACACGCTACTGACACTAAAAACCAAGTTTTAAAATTTTACTGTCTGTCTGTCTGTTTGTTCCGGGTAATCTCCGAAACGGCTGGACCGATTTTAACGGGACTTTCACTGGCAGGTAGCTGATGTTTCTAGGTGTAACTTAGGCTATTTTTATTTAAAAAAAATCAGGGTTCCGCGGGTCCACGGGGGTGAAACCGCAGGGCACAGCTAGTAGAAAATAAATTTTAATGATTTTGTACATATTATTTATATATAAAGCGTGTTTCTTAAGTTAGTTTTTTTAAACTATCATTTGTAAGGCGACATAGAACTTCCTACACTCGCCGATAGAGGCGCTTTCACAACAAAATGAGGAAAATACATAAAATATAATAGATATAGTTGACGTTAAAAACCTGTACTTGGGGTAGCGACTGCCTTGTAATATATTATAGCCAGTTACCTAAGTAGGTACAGTTGTTGATATTTTATGCACCGGTTTTGTCCAACATTTACCTTAGTTGGTGATTGCGAATCGTGACATTAAGATTTTTATTCAACGTGGTCAATGAACTTTTGTCAATGAAAAGCAACAAGGGGCGAAAATTATGAAGGATATTGTATGATATGCTAGGTTGGTATTCTATGACAGCAAGAGATAGGTATTTTAAATGGATAGAGAAGAGAATATGAACCGACGTTAGTCAATAAAATTGTAATTATTTTACACAGTAGGTAAATGGTCATGCTGTGTTCGAATAGTCCAGTAGGTACCCAGACAAAGTAACATTCTCTCGCACTTGCGCTAATAGAAACGATAAAAAATGTATGGAAGTGACATAAATTTGTCACGTGACATATGTCATTCCCGTAAATTTTGTATCGTTTCTACTAGCGAAGTGTGAGGATAATGTTACTTTGTCTACAGGCCCATCGACTTAGGTGGAATCTTATCTTTTGTTGAAGGCAGTTTAAATACGACCATGTGAATCCATTTACAGACGCTTTTATTTTGAGCAAACTGAGCTAGTAGGTACTAGATAGGTTCCCAATTAAGAATATAATATTTTCCAACCATCATTCTAAGTGTGAAAATCCAATTACAAACGACTGTTTAAGTATAACATTTACGCGAGAACTTAATCAATAGAAAAAATAAAATAAAGGGAAAGAAACTAGGTGTGAGTTCTGCTATGCAGTATATAGTCGCATTCGTAGCATACCTATACTAACCTAAGAAAATCAACCGATACTTAAACTCTTATAAGTATCTATAAATGCAATAACGATGACTAATATATTAAATACTCACGTTGCCTATAGCAAAGGGTGCCTATACAACCGTTCACGTGTAACTTGCCTAGGTTTTGCGCTGGCATACAACTTGTCAAGGACCTATTTAGTGTTAATAAACTATTCACTACGGCATGCGTTTAGATAAACACAGATAAAGACTAAGATATTTCATTCAAAGTTGTGACAAAATTTACTAACCGGTCAAAGTTTATTCACGTAATTAGGCACTTCGTAGGTACGTAGAATTTCACATAGTGTTAGTGTGTTCAAAATGTGTAGATACGTCAGTTTTAGAATTTAACCACGAGCTGTCTCCGACAAAGTAATAGAACATTTCGACCCACGCTAATAAGTATGCAACGAAATTCGTCATCGAAAACATAACCATTACCTATCGATTGCGGTACAGCCTCAAAAATTTAAAAATGTTACGAATGAGCTCCCAGGAAGTCCATACATCGTACGATATTCGTGATAGTTAGATCGGCTATTCTAGATTAGGATACCTACCTATCAGCGTTATAGTAACTTTGTATCTGTTAGTCGGTATGGCTAGCAAAAAGCGTTTACCTACCTACGTCACGATGTCCGGCTGATTGTCGACCTTCGTGATTAATTTTGTAAGTCTTAAAGGTATCAACTCAGGAACTTAAATGCGACCCTGTTTACCTCGCCTCTCGGCGGCTTCTTTCACTACGTAATGATTGAGGTAAGTACTCCTAAAATGTCAGATTAACGGGGTCTCCGCTGCGTATGCTAATCGTAGGATTCGTACGCGCCCATCGAGTACGACGCGAATGTATTCATATTGCTAGCCATGATAAACACAAGGTTATGCTGTGTTTCCTATTAAATACTATCTCATTGGTCAAGTGGTTGCAAGTTTTACTGCGGAACATGAGGTCCTGCGTTCATTCCCAGATTGAACGGGGACAGTTTGATTGAGTTTTTCCATTAGTAATTTCCCAATATTCGATACGTCTTATCCATCATTGCGGCTTCGTATAAGGGTCTACGAAGGGGCGGACACCAATTGAGTACTGTTCCTTATAGAAAATTACATAAGCTGCAGAAGAGTTTGTCACTTTTATGACTCTCAAGCACCATTCAGACAGCCATAGAATTTACCTAAAACTGAGAGGGTAGCGGTTCTTAAACTATGCAGATATCGTGCAAACTTCGGCTTGAACCCACAAAAACTTTATGATATATGGTTTCAACCCACACGTCTCCCTAAAATAAGATTAAGGAAATAATATCCATTAACGAGATCGCGTCCTTGATATGTCGACCGCTCGAGTTTTGCCAATTTTAATTGAATTCTTCATACGCAATGATTATAGGTTAGTTCCTGTTAAATAAATTTATTGAGCATTGATTTTAAATTAAATCTCCGTTGCCACATAGTAATTATGTTTTTTTAACGATAAGTAATTCATGGTTTCGAATAATGAAAGGAATTTTTATTAGGTATATAATACACTAGCTGTGCCCCGCGGTTTCACCCGCGTAGATTTAGTTTCATCTTTAGTGTCGCGGAACCGATTAATGATTTATTTTTTTAAATTAAGAAATCCCATACAAACTTTCAACCTCTTCATCACTTTTTTTCGCAATAAAAGGTAGCCTATGTCCTTTCTCAGGGTCTAAAGATTCTCTGTGCCAAATTTCATCAAAATCGGTTGAGAGGTTTAATCGGGAAAGCGTAACAGACATACAGACAGAGTTACTTTCGCATTTATAATATTAAGTAGGGATAATATAAATTAGTTACCTACATACAGGTCCCTTATTAGTATGTGGTTATAAGAAACGTTCAATTTGTGAGTTATCCAGATATGTTCATCTGAGGGATAGTCCTATCTGTTTCAGATAATAGAAAATGCAGGTGCTTTACATTGGTATTGTTGTATCCTACCTACGTAATTCGTAACAATAACTACACAATACTGAATCGATTTATATGCATGAGAATTTAACATAAGCCGATATGATAGATCGGATCAGATATTGAGTATTGCTTCCAAACGAGGACGCATAAGCTCTGTTCCAAGGCTTACCCTATTCTGCAAGCGCAAGCGCAAATGCGAACGGAACAAATGGAATTGAAAGGCTATCTCTGACTCACGGGCGTAGGCAAAACTACATGAACCAACAGTACGCTCGCTTACCTTGGCAATGAAAGTGAAGTGGACATTGTAGACGCCACTTATCCGTATAAAAACGGGGGCACTCCTTACCGAAATTATTCAGTTGCCAACATTAGCAGCATCAACATGTACGCCAAGGTGTGTTAAGTGGTTGTTTCATGTGCTTTCTTGGTTGACCGTTTTCCCATGGTTAAATGGATCTCTTCACCAGTTCAAAAAAATAAATCGATTTGACAAAGAGCTTCAATCATCATTTGCGACCAGTCAATCACTTTCGTCTTCTGGGCTCTAAAAACTGCTACCATACAATATCTGATAGTTCATGATAAGTGTTGAAGAATCGACTGTGACAAAATGGATAGTTAGTTCTCTTTAATAATTTGTATTTATTCCTTTCTAGCTCATTATCACTCTGTGCGCCGTGGGTGTGGCCCGTTCCTCCGGGATCCTGGGAGCAGCTCCTCTGGCATACAGCAGCCATGCCATTGCTGCGCCAGCTGTGATCACCAAGACCATCACGCCCGCTGTCTCTTCGGTCTCATCCTACTCGACTCACACCGCGCACGGTAGCCCAGTCGCCACCTACGCCGCCGCTCCTGCTGCCTACTCCACCTACGCCGCCGCTCCTGCTGCCTACTCCACCTACGCCGCCGCTCCTGCTGCCTACTCCACCTACGCCGCCGCTCCTGCTGCCTACTCCACCTACGCCGCCGCTCCCGCTGCGTACTCTACCTACGCTGCTGCCCCCGTGGTCGCTAAGACCTACGCCGCTCCTGCTGCGTACGCCACTTATGCCGCTGCACCCGCCGTAGCCACCTACGCCGCTGCCCCCGCCGTAGTGACCAAGACCATCACCCCCGCGGTCTCCTCCGTGTCTTCCTACTCTAGCACCACCTCTCACGGATCCCCCGTCGCGACATACGCCGCTGCCCCCGTTATCGCTAAGTCCTACGCCGCCCCCGCCGTGGCTGCCTACGCCGCCCCTGCCTACTCCGCGTACGCCGCACCCGTCGTGACCAAGACCATCACACCCGCCGTGTCCTCCGTGTCTGCTTACTCCACCCAGACCGCTCACGGTACCGCGTACTCCACCCCCATCGTGGCTAAGTCCTACGCCGCCCCTGCTCTGACCACCTACGCCGCTGGTCCCCTGGTCGCCAAGGCCTACGCTGCCCCCGCTGCGTACGCCACCTACGCTGCTGCCGTCCCTGCTGCGTACTCTACCTACGCTGCTGCCCCCGCCGCATACACCACCTATTCCGCTGGTGCCCCCATCTTGAAATCAGCTGTCTCGTACTCTGCTGGCCCCGCTGTTGCCTACAACCATGGTTGGTGAACTGAATCTACAGATAAAAATTGTAAATAGAACAATGTAAAAAAATTAAACGACTTGCCATAAATATTTTTGTTTTTCAATAACCTGGTCGCCCCTCATCTATAGCTAACTATTACAATCTAGATACATACTTGATATAATATAAAGTCACACCTTAACTTATTAATTTTCATAAGCATTAAATATCGGACTTGTTACAATAATGAATAAATAACTTTACTAGCCTTGTTAAAACAGTGGCCATGAGTGTTGTTATCAGCAAAAATTATAAATGGTGGTTATTGCTAAAAGCTCTTGATTCACGCATAAAAATATATGTAGTCGCCACAAAATATGGGTCTACTGAATTAATTTTTCTTATTAGAATTATACTTTGTGTGAATTGCACAACTCAGATATAGCGAATACTGCTCTATCCGGTTGCAATAAAATTTATTAAAATATGCATACACTTGTCACCTTAACAGGTTATGCCATAAATCGTACACTTTTATGCATCCACTTAGATAACTGAGTACTCATATTTTTTGGGTGTTTCTTCGTGGTCTAAGTCGCCTATAGTGTCATTATTTATATGTAAGACCCAACATACAAGTTCTTCTATTGAATATCAAAGTTATTCAAGGTTCACTGGCGCTTCTTGAGCATCTCCTGTCAGAGTTGGTATACTTGCGTGTAAAAAATGTATTATAAATAATAAATAAATAGCATTAAGAAACCGATTGTACAATGCATATGAAATAAGTTCCGAATCTTATCGAATGGACGCTTCAAATATTTGTCTGTGGGTATCACTCAAAGTTCAATTCTTTAAAAACAATATCATAAAGAACATCGGTATTGAAGAGCACCTCATGCTTTATGTATACGCTTGGTAACATTATGGAACTCAATCAACAACATGAAGCAACGGCGAAAGAGCTTCATAGGAACTGAACAGTGCGGGCCACTTTGGTGTAGTCGGTTAGTTTCAAAATCCTATGCTACCTTAGGCTGCGCTAATGAGCGTAATGACGCAAGGTGTTTCGCTAACTGCTAAACAGTATTTGGTAAACGTTTCATAATAGTAGCCCATATAAAGTCTTAATAACGTTGCCTGGTCATTTAAGGCAACGAAGTTTTTGTTACCCTTTACAGTGAGATGTTTTCATGAAAACTCTGTTTGAAAAAAAAATTTAGGACCGTCAAAATACCCCACTATGAACGAGAAATCATAAGTTTGAAATCTTAAAGAACCGCGACTGAGTGGTGCAAGTTACCAGCAGTCTGCTACATCGAGTTTTCAAAAATTCTATGGCCGGAATTTAATGATTTCATAACTCGAGCTTTAAAAGTCGATTAGATAGAAACCTGCTTATATCTGACGAGTGTATAGTGTCTTTGAGATGAAGATGGGCTCACTATCAGTAACATTAGCACTACCAATAATCCTTGTTGAAAAGTGAGTGTGGTGTTGTAGGTAGCTCCTCTGCCTACCGCTTCCCTTCTGGCAAGGCGTGACGAGAAAAAAAATATCGGTATCTCACTTGGTATGATAGGAAATAAATTCAACATCCGTGATAAGAGGAAGTACCTCAACGGTTCGTCTATATCCTGTTCAAAGAGCACCGACTGTAAATTTATTTGCTGTGTAATTTAATTTAAATGGAACGGGTTCTAATTATTGGTTCTTGAAATCAAAAACAACCGGTTAAATGTTTTTTGCTTTAAACTGAAACTGCTCTACGGATGTTAATTACAAGTTGACATTAAACTGATTCATGAGGCATTTGCGTCATTATATAAAAATATGTCATACATCCTTAAAGTGTGAATTCCTTTGACGAGAGTGCCTTTGTCTATGTCTAGCCTTATGTCAACTGGCTGTTTATGGATAAATGTAGAAGGTATTTTAAAACTATAAAAAAATTTACACCAAATTCGATCTGAATTTAATCACGCAGTACTATTTAACATGCAAATTTAGACACCCTATGCCTATGTAGATTTAGGAAATAAGCGACAGCCATCTGACCTTCGTAGCCCCTTTTTTTGAGGACAATCGGCAATCTGGGTTAAACCAGTTGTCTGACTTTCTTAGGCCTCCGACTGACCTGTAACGATTGCCAAATATGTTAAATTGGCAACCGGGACCGACGACTTAACGTGCTCTCCACCCATCCAACTACTGGCTAGGCGTATGGTTGCTTAACTTCGCTGATCGAATCATATTATGCGCAATAGAAACTGTGCCACGAGCTCCAACAGTAAATTAAAAATAAATTTTTAATAAATGCATATTATCCATTATATTTTTAAAAGAACTTTTTGAGACAATGGTATAAGATATGCAAATACGTTATTTGTTGACAGTTCATGTATTCACCTCTTCATTATCACATTAAACAAGCAACTCATTACTACACATGCTTGTCTAATATTCAGATCAAATTAGAGCTTTTATTTTTTATGTTGCGCCATCCGTTTCAATCATACACTTCGTTACGCAGCCTCAGGCTATATTGGAATATGTAATCATTTCTTAAATAATGTTTTTGCTAATTACTTCTGAGGTGACTACAACGTACATTATAACGGGTTCTAAAATATCGATAAGCTAGAGAAGTCGCGGGTAAAAATTAGTAAACTACTTATGGACTAAAATGTCATTTAAGTAGCCATGTAAGTCGGTGATATTTAGTGGATGACGTAATATAGCTTTATAAGGATCACAGACACCCAGTTTCAGAAATTACAATATGCCTTGTTGAATTACTCTGAGATGAATTTGGATTGTTGACTACAGATCTTTATCATGTAACGTTTTATATTATTCTTTGGACTTAAAGCGTGAGTTTGCTTTACGTTCTTTGCGTGGGTATTTGCATTAAAAACATACCTTATGAAGAGTATAAGCCGCTAAAAAAGGGTATTTCAAAGTACCAACTATTTGCATTAGGAAGTAGACTGCAACAAGAATGTTTACTTTATTTGATTGAATGAAAATAATCAAACCATAAAAGATACCCTGTCGGATATCCACTACGAAAGGATCCGGTCATCTTTGCAAAACCCTTCAGATCTTTTTGAAATCCTAGTTTTTTGCGGTCTTATGCTAGGCCTAAACTCGGCATCTTAATCACTTTCAATTTCATTTGTCTACAATACCTAAGTTTTTTTGATTTCATAGTAAATATCCAATTTTATTGAGATTATATGTAAATATCGTAACTCGTTTCTTGGGAACTAGTTATTTTATGACTTTGATTATATTGTTGTTAAGTGATTGACTTCATCTTGTGTTCAAATTGCTCTAGTGACAGAAATGGGCAGGTGTGTTGTGCAAGAGATTCATAAATATTGTATTTCGTTTAAATGTGGAGGTCATTTTTCATTAATCTGCATTTTTTAGGAGATTTGATACCAATTTTTCCCGAAGGTATAAATAAAGATGAATGCATGTGATCTTGATACTGCATAACGTCAACATGATCAATAAGGTACGGTTTTAGTGTTGTCTCAATAATATTACTTTCTTGGAATATTTTGTGAATTCAATAGAAGCGTTTATTGTTGCAGTGTTTATTAGTGTTCCTGTGCATATCTGGGCTTGCGTTGGCTGACAAGTCAAGCAATGAATCAACGACAACTACCGAGCGTACGGTAACGATCACCGAGACGGTGACACCGAAGACAACATCAGCTTCTCAAAGTGCTTTCAATCTTGAGAAGGCGTACGTCACGCCATTGAAGACGTTCCGTCCGGATAGTGAATTTGCCTCATCTGGTGTTGCATACCCAGCCCCCGTTGGATATGCTACTGCAGGATCTCCGTATCCCAATGTTCCTTTCTACGTAAATGCTCCTGGATACACACCCGGTCTTCTAGGCTCTGTAGCCTACAACGGTTATAATACAGCAGTTCCTGCTTTTCCAACGGCATCTAGCGTAAGGTTTGTCGCTGTACCTAACGTACCTTATGCAACTGCTGCTCCACCAACTGCGTTTTCTACAGTATCTCCTTTCACTGCATACTCTACACCATCGCCAATAGCTGTGTTCTCCACACAATCTCCAGTTCCAGCGTTCTCTACAGCAGATCCATATGCTGGGTATTCTACCCCTGCTCCTGCAGTATATCCAACACAAGGCATAACAAATTACATCGTATCCCCAACTATTGCACCTCCAAACTCTGGTGCACGCCCAGCTAGGCCCATTATCACTACTTACTTTGCCTCTCCAGTACCAAGTCAGCCTTCTGCCCAAGCGATCTCGTACAAACCAGTTAACAAGAATACACCAAACCTAGGTCTCGCCAGTGCTCTTTTCCCAACAGTTTCCCCGCTGCCATTTTCCGTCGCACCAACTACTCCCACTCCATTTAGAGCAAACTTTTATCAACCAAGGACGTTTGCTGTAGGTGACGGTAACAGAAACGCAGTCTCCCACCAGTTATTCAGACAAGATATTAATTCTCCTACTGCTTACACTTTTCCCGTTAATTCTAACGCAGGGCCTTACTCGCCTGCTCCAACAGCAATTTACCCAGAAACTGCCGCTTATGCTGGCGCACAAAATGTGGTAAATCCTTATCAAATTGTTCGTCTGCCCGCAGAATACGCTGGTTCATCAATTCTCCAGCGTTCATTCACTAGAGTAGGAGCTTACCCTTTTGCCCCAAGTTCAGCTTACGCTGTATCCAACAGTGGTATTCCAGTGAGATACACAACAATCTCAGCTGGTAGGGCTGCTGAAGCGTCGTCTTTTGTACCTTACGGTGCCTTAGCTAATGCCTATTCTGGAAGATCACCTGCTACTTATTCCGTAGCACCTGGTGTCTTAGCTGTTAGGGTCAGCGCGCCTTATTCAAGGTATTATTTTAAATAAACAATAATTAGAATATTTCTAGTGTAAATTATATATTTGTTAAATTGTTGATTATTATTAATTTAATATTAAGTGTGGTGCTTTTTTTAAAAGTGTCGGTGGATTTTATAGTTTAAATCTGTATTTTTCATGTTATTAAGATTATGTTACATCACTAGCAGTATGTTTGATATTTTTTTTATTATATCGACAAAGTCTATTTAACAAATATTGTTATATTTAACATAATAATATACAAGGATTAAAGGAACTTACAATTAACATTGATTTTAAGGTCCCGTGCACTGACTAATATAAAAATAAATATAATATTACAGACAAGTTTGTTATTATTTTAATAATCGTCTTAGAATGAAATCATAACATATTTTTGTACACCCTTAAGATATAAATTTAAATATAAATAGCATTGTCTAACTATCAACAAAAGTTCAGGTAATAATACAATTGAGGTATTTACGTCACATGTTCTTTAATTTTATATGACAGATACATGATATAATATTGACGATTATGAATTATGATAAGTAATATTTTAAATACCACAACAACTGGTCTGTCAACTAATGCAATAAGTATATGCGGTTGTCGATATCTTTAGGCAGAACATCAATCATCCTTATTTAGGTATCTACTGTTGGCTGTTCTGCTACAAAATAACAGAAGGTTGAATTCCAACGTAGGTCAAGAACGCACACATGTATTAAATCTTGGAGTATCTCGACCTATTTCCAGTAGTAAATTTAGAACGAGACGCATAAAAAGAAGAGCCGAACTTCTTTGTGCATAATTTGTTGTTACCTTATTGATTTTTTTCTTCTGAGCTATGCATCTTTTGCTTCAGATTTTTATCACGTACGTAAAGTTTTATATTTTTCGAATTTGATTAAATATTTTGCGTGGATAGGTACGACTACCTACCATTAAAATAGTCATTGCTTAATGTGCATATTAAGTGCCTTACCGGGCCTAAACTTAATATCTAAACTACACAATTTTATTTTGGTACCTGAGTATGCCTAAATTTGGTTCTATAATTAATGTTATATTTTTTAAGGATTCAAGTGCGTGACGACGCAGGTTCCGAGCATTAGTACTTGTAGTTAGCTCAATGCGTTTGGGAATCGTTGCAGAATCAACACGGAATGGACACTAATAGAAAAGTGCATTATAAATATTGTAAAGTGCCTAAGTGCATTAATACTTGTGTAACTACACAAACAAATCGCACTGATATACCTCCTAGACCTATAAGACCTAGTTTACTCTTCTAGGCTGCATCTAACTCGTTAATAATTAATGTACATCAAAGCAATGTTTGCCTTCAAACTGATATTACAAAATTTTGTAGTGTGATTGATTAGTAGAACTCAGGACGCACCTTTTTTCCCCAGAAAATATCATGCGTGACCGATGGAATAAAATACTGTTATTTATTTAAATGCCTTACATAGAACAGAGCCAATTAGTTTATAGGCATCTTGATGGGCACCAAATGTGTAATGTTGTCTTAGAACCTAAGCTTATGTTTTAAGTGTATGGTTGAGATTGAATAACAAACTTAATGTCATATTGATGTAGTGTTTGTTGAGTAGATGGCGCCACCTTTAGGTGCACCGCAAGGACCAAGTCTAGGGGAAAGCAAGTCTTATTTGATAGAGAGCTTTCGAAAGCAATTTTTCCTTTAATATATTTATCTTTGTAAAGATCACTATCGCTTTGATGACTAAAACTCTCAACCTTTTTTGCTAATTAGAAAGAGAAGAACTAATCTAGATCTAAGCATTTATAAAGTACAGTTTCTATTCTACTTATCCAAATTTATATATTTGCTTAGTTTCGAAAGAGTAAGTAATAAGGATTAGGCCACTTAAAATAGATGAATACTTTTTATGAAGGTCAAGAAAAAAAAAGCACTTAAAATATTGGTCACCCTTTGACAACCCACAATGAAATAAGAGCTGAGACGTCGGGCTTACAAAATAAAAGAAGTACAACATATTTTAGATAAATAAGTTTTTTATTTAAATTAGTTCGATAATTTCGAATTATTTACAGTCATTTATGATCAATTAAGTCAATAAATATTTAACGTTAAATAATTACCAGCCGTAGTTGGCACCAAGACCAGTGTAGGTGACGTGGGACACCGCAGGGGCAGAGGAGTAAGTGATGGCTGACTTGACAACTGGGGCAGCAGCGTATGTGGCCACGGCGGGAGAGGCGTAGGTCTTAGTCAGGAGAGGAGCAGAGTAAGAGACGGCAGGAGAGATGGTCTTGGTCAAGACGGGACCAGTGGAGTAAGTCGCGACGGGACCAGCAGCATAAGTGGCAACGGGGGCGGAGTGGGTAGAGATCGACTGGTAGGACTTAGCGAGTCCAGTCGAGTAGGCTACAGCGGGGCCGGCAGAGTATGCTACGGCTGGGGCAGCAGAGTAGGTGGTGTAAGCAGGTGCGGCGTAGGTCTTAGCGACGACCGGAGCAGAGTGGGTAGAGTAGGTCTGGTAGGATAGAGCTGGGGCGACGGCTTTGGCGTAGGTGGCGACAGGGGCAGCGGCGTAGGTTGCAACGGGACCAGCGGCGTAGGTCGCGACTGGGCCATGAGCGTAGGTTGCAATAGGAGCATAGCTCTTAGCAACGACGGGACCAGCAGCGTATGTCGTGATTGGGGATGAGTGACTTGAGAATGATACAGAAGAGACGGCGGGAGCTGAGCTGTAGGCCACGGGTGCGGCGTGGAGGAGGTTGCCGGCGGAGGCGATGCCCGCGGCGCACAGGAAGATGACCACCTAAGATAACATAAAAATATACAATTAAGTATTATCACACAACTTTCGTCAGCCTATGGATTTCCGCTGAGGTACTGAGCCAGGCAGATGAAGATTACGAAGTGGCAAGGGAAATCCACCGATCAGGGGGCCAGATATGGTCGTTTAAGCAGAGCGTATTAAGGACTTCTTAGCTCTGACGTTTAATTTTACGGTACAAAAATGGATCGTCAAAGCTCAGAATTTCTTAATAATACGCTCTGCTTAAACCGATGATCACTGGTACAAACAAAATGATTTAAATTTGGGTTTCCCTGATTTGGCACTAAGTCCTCGAACGCCACTTCTAGAAAATACTAGGATGTCGTCCAAACCATCATCGTAAAATCCACTTTTTAAGGGCTGAAGGGCTGATGATGAATAAGAAAAGCTTTCTTTGTATGGAAGTCGTGATTTGAACTTTTTTTCTATTAATTAAAATTATTAATTTTAAACTCTTTAGTACCTTGGAGTACATGTTTGTATTGTGTGTTGTTGTTGGTTGTAATAATTTTTGGAGCACTTGCTTTCGCTTTTATATCGTCGAGTGCAAACTGGTATCGAGTGTGAGTAGTTGTGAATCAGCCGCGGGCACTTTCTGTTTCAATGTCAAGGCGAGTCTGCCGGCTTATTGGGTAATCTGCCCCCATGTATTGCTACTTGTTATAGCTTCATAAGACCATAAGGAAATATTTTGTATTTTTAATTTACTTTGGTTGCTTCGACAGGAAAAGTTTGTTCTTCCGGACAAAATAGATTTAATTTACTTACATACATAATAATATGCTCACGCTTGTATCCCATGGGGGTAGGCAGAGACTACTGTGCACCATATACTACGATTCCTCGCATACTTCCTCACTTCCTCCTTCGGTTATGAGTGCTCATAATTTTACCTTTAAGGAGAAGATTATTGATTTAGTCATTATAGTTCTTCCTTGGACGCCCTCTACCGATCCTTCCACTCACAATCACTCTATAAATTACTTTCTAAACAAATAAAAAAAATTATGGTCCACTCATTCTTTCGATATGTCCAAACCATCTCAATATACTTTTTCAGTTCTCACCACATCATTCTTCAACTTGCAACCGTCTTTTGTCATAAATGGTGGCTTTTTGACATAACTATTGCCTCAGTTTCACTGCTGCAGAAGATGGACGCAAGAGATTATGCCAAAGAGTAAAGTCAGTCATAAGATACAGGCGGGAGTAATATCAATTTTACTGTATCAATTTATACAATAAATAAAGGCTTATACTCGTCGCAGTGTTTAACTATTCAATAATACTTATAATTTGTATTTATTTCTCGAATTAACAATTTGGAAATTATAATTTTGCTTTTTTATTTATTGACTTACTGCCATCACATTAATTCAATGAAAGTTACACTGACGGACATAATATAGCGAGCACATCACAGGTAAGGGTCTGCCTCAATGGCTTAGATTAATTCGATTAGTTCAATTGTATCAATTAATATAAATGACCTAACTTCTTAGTTGTACCTACTATTATTTTTTTGTTGGGATATTAATGTAATTTTAAAAAGATATGCAGATAAGCTGTAAAAAAATAATAGGGCATTTTATTTTTATGAGGTTTTTTATTGAAAATGACTACGAATTACACATTTTACATAGTTCACCAGGCACCCTTGTTGCCGTAAGCGCCAGCGCCGTACCCGCCGTATCCACCATATCCGCCAACACCACCGGCGTAACCGCCATAGGCTCCAGACTTGTCACTGATGACGCGGTGAACCGAGACCTTCGAGATAGCTGGGCTGCCGTAGCCAGCACCATAACCACCATTGTAGCCTCCATATCCACCAAGAGCACCAGCGTATCCACCATGAGCTCCATTGTAACCACCGAGAGCGCCGCCGTAGCCGCCAAGAGCGCCGGCATATCCAGCATTGGCACCGTTATATCCACCATAACCTCCAAGAGCACCAGCGTATCCACCGTGGGCACCGTTGTATCCACCATAACCGCCAAGAGCGCCGCCGTAACCGCCAAGAGCACCACCGTAACCGCCGAGAGCGCCAGCATATCCACCGTGGGCGCCATTGTATCCGCCGTAACCGCCAAGGGCGCCACCGTTATAAGCGCCAGCAGCATAAGGGGTGGAAGCGGAGATGTGCTTGGTCACTGTGGTGTGGGAGATGGCTGGTTGTCCGTAGCCACCACCGTAACCTCCAGCTCCGTAGCCTCCGTAACCACCACCGTAACCTCCAGCTCCGTAGCCTCCGTAACCACCATAGTCAGCCGCCGAGCCACTTAGTCCTCCAGCTGCAGCGAGGCCGAACAGGCAAACGATGATTGCGGATACCTGGAATTTGGAAAAGTTCTATCAGACCATTATATAAGCAAAAAGATGACTATACTAGACTATAAGAGATCGCAGAGGGAGTTGAAGTTACCTGTACTCCGAAATGTTTGTTGAGTGTACATAATTACTTCGGTTATTAGTAGGTACCTATTGCAAAGGATATTGGTCCTTCTGGGTTACAAGAGCCTTGAGACATAATTATTAGTCGCCTTGGCAATTCAGACGATGAATGCACTTCTAGAATTACACCAAATATTGAGCAAACCCGAAGTTTGATGTGGGAGATATAATTTTACACAATGAATTGTCTAATTAGAATATAAAATTAGTAAAACAAAACTTCTTTAGTAATAATTATCACAATGATATGCTGGTTTAACAATGAAAATGAAGACGAGGTGTTGCAACGATCGCAACGGTTGCCGCTGTGAATAAATGTTGATTACTTTTAATTGTTTTTACCTTTGAATACATGATGCTGGTATGAGTTGGTACGTCTTCAACTGTGATGGGTTGAATGTTTTTTTGGCTATTGTTACACGCTTTTATACAAAAAAACGTAGGAAACAAACATTCTTTTTCAAGGTTTCATTAGATTTTTGTAAAACGGAGCGTGACGGCCGTTTAATTACACTATGCTTAGTTGCAATGATTATTTACCATCTGCTTAAGAGTATGTAAGCTAATGAATTCCGTATAACCTCTCTATTAAGACGATAATCGCGTACTTACATGTTCGTATGTATATCATTAGTATATTAACTTGCATCATGGTTGCATTAATGATTGTTTTAACAAAATATTTGGTTACTCTGATGATAATTATTGTAATATAATGTGACAGACATATTATGAGGTAATGTCAGTCAGAATATATAAGATTGTACGAAACTCAGGCCAACATTTGAATTGAGTTTTGAATGTGATTTTTGTGGTAATTAAATTAATTGAATTGAATTGAATTATAACACTTTTAACAAACTTACAAGGATTACCTACACACTCCCTGAGTTAGTCACCTTATAATAATACCTGTACCTAAATGTAATTTGCAAATATCTACATATTTTGCTTACACTATGTTACGTTAATAAATGTATCTATAGGTACTAAATATTTTTTCATAAGGATGTGTATTTCCTCTTTCAAAATGGAAGTAATTCATCTCAATTACTACTTCTGATGGCGGTATCTAATCCATATTCATACTGATATAATAACTACCAAAGTGTGTATGTTTGTTTGTTGCTCTTTCGCGCAGCAATGAAGCAGTGATACGACGCAAGTTTAAATAAAAGGAAGGGACAAAGTAATATAGGTTCTTATATTTACTTCTATACATTTAAATAAAATAGAAGTGTCTGTTTGTAATTCTAAATTATATGCATTATGCATATGAAAGTATATACGTTACTAACATAACAATATTAAAATAAAATCTCCGTCTGTCTGTCTGTTCCGGGTAATCTCTGAAACGGCTAGACCGATTTTAACGGGACATTCATTGGAAAATTTTACGAGGAGTAACTTATATTTAAACATTAGGTTTCGCGGGTTACCCATGAAATTAAGTCTACGCGGGAAAAACCGCGGGGCACAGCTATTATAAATATAAAAATAACCGGAACAAGTAGATATTAATCACAGGTTTAACAACGGGGAACATTAACGTAACAAATGGTATCATTTCTTTGTACACAATTGAGATATTAATACAATAAAAATATTTATACGCATAAGTAAATACATCTTTTAAAAATGTTTGATGTTATGGGATGGATGTATTTGGATGGTAGCTTAGGTTACGTGTATAAAAGGGATGTTACGTGTTGACTGACTTTACAAAGCAATAACTCTTAAACTTTGATTAATTTACCATCAATTTCTTAAGATATACGATGTTATATGGTAACGTGGGAAAATTTGTTGCGTATTTTATTTCTCATAAGATCATCTCCCTGGCCTTAATCCCATGTATATGGAGTCGGCACTTAATTCAACCCGATGTGGCTGATCACCTGATTTTTATACGAAGCGACTGCCATCTGACCTTCGCAACCCGAAGGAACTCGGGCGGTCACCCATCCAACTACTGGCTAGGCGTATGGTTGCTTAACTTCGCTGATCGAAAGATATGCGCAATAGCAACTGTGCCACGAGCTCCTCAATCTCATTTTATTTCTCGTAATATTTTAGTAATTCGAGCTTCCTCGTCAAATTTATTTAGTAGCTTTATCCATTATACTTTACTTTGAGCTTCAACTTGTTAACACAAAGTCAGCAACCCGCGAATGACATTACTGCAAATGGTTATACGCTAGGGTTTTATGAAGTTCTATCTTATAAATGGCTATTTGCTATATTTCTATTGAATTTCTGAAATCTAGTGCCACTCACATCTCGCTTATGCTTAGTTTGCCACTAGTTATTTACAATATTATGAAATTGTTCTGCTGGATGCGTTATCTCATTGGATCGCTTAGCTGCTCCTCTAATCGAGGTAAAAACCAGCTCGACAGTCACCAGATACGTCAGCCAGATGTTAACTAACGTAGCTTGCTGGGTATCATGTCCACATAAATGTATGTTCCGTATTTTATATCATTTTTATTTTATTAGATTATGTAAGTACTATAATCCTTGTTCATTTAAATAACCTTGTTGTCAGTTTACTAACTATCAACCAATAAGCTTAACTAGCAGTAAGGAATCTGGGAACAAATCGTTCGAACACATTGTTTGTCATTTTGAATTATTGTTGTTGCCAACCTTTTTTATCTTCATAATGAAATATCTACATCATTTTGGTAGTAAATAAAGAGGAAATTTTAAAATCTTTTATAGTGACGACTCTCACGCTCAATGGAGCAAACTTTCTCATTTCAAAAAATAAGTATTAGCTCCTTACTGTTTGTAATGCTTAGCTTTATATTGTGGCATTATCCTGACACCTACGTTAGGAAAGGGCTTTTATTCTGGAGGCAGCGGAAACATTTCTGTCGTGGACTTTTATATTATTAGTATTTCGAGTGCCCACATACTCGTATATAGTATTAGTACCTGTCATCATAAATTGAAGTGCAATAAAGGTACTAGGATCAGTAGTAGCTGATATTTAATTTTTAAAAGATTTGTTAAACTGAGATTTTGTTATCAAAAGTTGCAATACAATTTCATCTCATTGGCTTTTGTAGAATCAATAATACTCATAACAATGAAGTTAAAACTCTTTGTTCTAAACGTCAATTAGTTAATCGTTTTATTGCTATATCGAATGTTTAATAAAATTGTTTACTCTTAAACTACTATTGAGCCTTCAATAAATAACACACCGACCGCCAACTAACAACTAAATGTTTAATTAGTTTTGAGATATAAAGGGCAAAGGCCATGAGTACATACAGTATAGTAGTATAGTATAGTATAGTATATTCAAATTAAGATATCTTTCTTAGATTAGACTTTTAACAATTAAAATCGTCAGTACGACAGGATTATACATGCTACCGCCGGGTTCGATAGGTTGCAATTACTGAGCAGGGGCCTTACTATGAGCTCTTATTGGCATGATAGTTTTACTCTTACTAAGAGACAGATGTATTTGACGTGTATATAATTGAATTAAGAGCTCATGGTTAGGCCCCAGAACCCGGCAAGAAACTCAGTAATTATTCTTTTCAAAAATATTTTAACTATTTTGTGTAATACAAAATAAATCATTTAAGTAATATAAGTCCAAGGACACAGATTCAATGCAAAACAGTCGATATTTGTTTTTATAATACCTAAAACGAAAGGTACAAATGTAAGTAAAGTACCTTTAGTTTTAGGTTTTATGTATCGTAGTAATTTTATGTGTGAAGGATATTTTACCTGATTAGAAGTTTTTGCAAGGTGAATAAAATATAGATGTTCTTTTATTTTTAGTAAAATACTAGCTGTGCCCCGCGGTCTCACCCGCGTAGATTTAGTTTCATTCTTATGGTCGCGGAAACCTAATATTTTTAATAAATAAAAGGTAGCCTATGTCCTTTCTCAGGGTCTAAAGATTGTCTGTGATAAATTTCATCAAAATCGGTTGAGAGGTTTAAGCGGGAAAGCGTAACAGACAGACAGAGTTACTTTCGCATTTATAATATTAGTAGGGATTGAGTTTTAGAAATGTAGGCCTTGATATGTTTTATTAGGTCATGCATTGATGACTAACCGAACACAAGATAACGTTTCAATGTTACTTAAATAAACATAATATTGTTATTTAAATTTTACTCTTCATTTATGTAAATCATTCCAGTTATATTTGTTTTCTATCGAGGATCAGAAAAAATAAATCACATAAATTTAAATGTATTTATTTACATAAGTATTACGAAATAAACAGAACAAAACAACCAAAAGTGATAAAAGTGACAAAAGTGAGTGAGGTTATAAAACAAGGAACCTAAATACATCACAGAATTACTAAAACATATACTTGCTGACAATATTATTATTTTGAAATATTACCAAATATTGCTGCCATAGCTTCCGCGGTGTCCGCCGTACCCGCCTAATCCGCTGTAGCCAGAATATCCGCCATAGGAGACAGGGCTGTACGAAACGATGGGACTAGAATAAGTGGAGTAGGAGACTGGTGTTGCGTAGGAGTACGATGGTGATAGACTTTGGCTGTATCCGCCGTAACTGCCGTAGCCTAGGGATCTGCCATAACCGCCGTATCCGCCATATCCGCCCAAGCCACCAGCTTGCACCAAGGCAATGAGGCAGAGAGCGACAAGGAACTGTAAAAAATAATAGAAGAACTATAGAAACGAACTATGTTGTGGTTTGGTATTCAGTACCTCAAGTAAAGGTTTGGCATGACGTTAAAACGTTGACGGATTTCGTGGCGTATTTTCGTGGCTCAATATGTAATGAACCTTTCAACCAAAAAACCCGCCTCTCAAAAAGTATATATCGTCGTTGCGCGTGCAAAAGTCGCTATGTGTATTTCGAGAACTCTGTGTCATAATTTCCAGTTATGTTTAATTTTGTCATTATTGACCTATCCAAAATTAATCTAAAAAAAACTATGTAAATTTGTTATATGTATCAATAGTAAGAATTTTTTTTTTTAATACTCGGGCCATATTTCGAGAAGAACACTTTCTACGTCTCCTAAAGTGTGTAAATTCACATAGCTACTTTTGAACGCGCAACGACGATATGCCGCAGTCAAAACTCTTAACCAGTTGCATTTGACCGAATAAGATAGTCAAAACTAGTTCCGACTGAAAGCTCGTTAAAAGTAGTTTTGACTAATACAGTGAAAAGCAGATCTGAATCGAATAGTTTAGTGTTTTTTAATGCCCTCAAAAACAAACTAACTGCTGAAATGAATTTTTTTTTAGTTGTACGATTTTGCTGTGCAATCATTAATTTGATTTCTTATCATAACATTAATATAATTGTAATTTTTCATACATTAATAACTAGTGTATAATTTGGTAATTTTTATATTCTGGTCATAAGCCATAATTACTGATGCCCTAGCAGTTATAACTCGTTTTGGCTCAGAGGGTTGATCATAACTACTTCTTACCGAAATTTTGCACTGACTATTGATCGATGATTATCAGTTAAATCTAATCTTGACCAATCTGTTCAGTCAAAAGTAGTTCATGTAGTAAATCCATAGGTACTTTCATATATTTTATACAAGTATTACTCGATATTAAAATAATCAAATATGTTTTTCTTACCTTAGCGATCATTTTGGAGGTTAGCATAGTAGTGATATTAGTTCGGGATAGAAGAGATGACTGATTTCTCATAGAAAAATATCGGCTTATATACTTAATTCTCAAAACAAATCGACCTCGCCTTTATCAAGTTTTTGTATCGATTTTACTAAATTAGTGCATAATTTGACCAAAGTTATTCATAAGGTCTTCTTCCATTAATATGTATACACGAGTCAAAACAACCGTAAATCTTATAATGGGCGTAACAAGGAAGTTGTCTATAAAATTGATGTGAAGGGAGGGTCCCTAGGTACCTAATTAAACTGTGTTCGATTCAAAAATCGAATGAAATCTTTTGAACAAGATTAATAAAGAACGAATGAAGGCATAAAGGAATTGAAAGTGGAAAATAACTAAAGATATTTAGCAAATTTTCAGCCTACGTTTCAAGAGTATCGTTATCTTATAACATAAACTTGTTTAAAATTCGTTTTCTTCTTCAATAAGTAATATAGACTAGCTCAGCCCCGCGATTTCAACCTACAATTTTAAAGAAATTTTAATGGAGCTTTTTTCTTTCGCCGTACTCAACAAAATATCTTCGTCATTTTAATAAAATAATTTTTATATAATAAATGAGTATAGATAAACACCATAATAAGAATATTTATGAAAAAAATTCATATTTTAATTCTTCATAAACTCGAGACTTCAAGAACTCTCGAGGCGGACTCGCGTACCGAGGATTCCTTACAAAATTGTACATGTATGTTTTAGGGACAAACTTATCTTACGGGATGTAGGTTTGGCGGGCTTTTGCATTTTAGGTATTTAACTATACACAGTATGTATAGTCTGCCTAATAGTAAGCGGTTGCAGTAGTTTATGAACGCTTGTATCAGTTAGTATCTTAGCTTGCACTGTGTGTTACCTACCTTATAATGAACTAGTTTCTGTCTGTGACTTCGTCTGCTTGGAATAGTTACTTTGCGCTAACGCTAACTATATATAACCCACGATTGGTCTTAGCGTGATGATATTGTATAGCCTTATAGCTATAGCCTTATAGCTTATAGCTTCTCGATAAATGGGCCATCTAACACTGAAATATTTTTCAAATAGGACTAAGTTGCAGTTCCAGAAATTAGCACAGTCAAGCAAATAATCAACAAACAAACTCTTCCGCCTTATATGTTATTGATTAATTCACTGTGCCAGTATAATGAAAGGCCCATGATCCGATCACAGCTAAAAGCAGTGAATCCACCCCTTATGAGTCTCCTATTGAGCAGTTGATGTTAAGAGGTTTTCGTCATCAGCAACTTACCAGTTTCGCCATATGCTGGATTGTCCTTTATTAAATATAAGGAAACCATGGCTCTTTCATGAAAATGTAAGTTTTAATAATGAGGCGTTTAGTTTGAGTCGATATTTATTAGATTAAGAGTTAGATATCACTTTGCATGATCACTGCATCTATAACATAAACGTGTATTGACTAAAAAAAAGTATGGAAACTTTTATCAGCTTTTTATATTAAATTTATTCTAATTTAGCTCTTGAATTTAAATTATCCTACAAGTGTGTGTTGTTTTATTAGTTAATATTTGTAAAAATAACATGTTTGGCAATTTTATATTAACACTAGATTTAGGTAAATTCAGAATCACTTCTGTGTTTATTTCCATAAAAAAGACTAAAAGCCTTAGTAGTCTTAGTATACGTGGTTTATGAGATACATTGTTCACCACGGCTATATAGCCGTGGTGGCCATGAGGTTTGGTCATGCAAGTTCGAATCCCAGCGGGGCCGGTACCATGATTTGTTTTAAAAAACTTATGTACATTGATTTCACACCACGTGCTTTACGTTGAAGGAAAACATCGTGAGGAAACCTGTATATGTCTGAGAAGTAATTCAAAAGACGTATGTATAGTGCCTGAGACGGCGATAGACTCACCATCTGTCACGTTGGCACTTAATCGCCTTCGGTGAAAAGTGGGTGTTGTAATTACAACACTTCTGCCTAACCCTTCGGGGAATACAGGCGTGAGTATATTGTTCTACATATCAATGCCGTGGTGGTCTTATGATCGCAACAGCTACTGCGGAGTATTCCTGGTATAAGGAAGAGGATTCCTGGCTCGGGTCAAGTGTTGTTGGTGTTTAAAGTGTTGGAAGTAGCAGTTCGGAGTCTGGATAATATAGTAATCTAGATAGTGACTGTTTTAAGGCAATAGGCTCGCCCTCTATTATATGAGACCTAATACCTAAATCAGATCATTAGTTATATTTAAATGTGACGTCTTGATTTAAGTGATAAATAAATTATTAAATAAACTGGTGAAATGTGGTTGCGTACCCCTTTGTGAATACAGACGTGAGCATATTTCTAAGGTTTAAGTTACCTGTAAGATAACAACCTTAATAATTGTTCCATTTTCGGACCGCCTTTTTGTCCTACATTCCAAAAAAATCCTATCAGTCCAATATTTCATCCACACGACATAGTTTCTCCTGCTTCTCCTGACAAAACAGTTAAATAAATACACACCGATACATATGACACTGAGTAGGAAAGGTTAAAATAATTTGTTATTGAATAAAAAATCAACAATTAACAATGACGAAAGATCATCATTGAAATCGCAATAAAATTTACATTTCTTAAAAATATAGAGCAATCTGTGTATTTTATTGAAGACTAGCTGTGGCCCGTGGTTTTACCCGCGTGGAGTTTATTTCATGCGTGAGCCGCGGAACTCTAAAGATTATTTTTAAATAAAAGTTACACCTTGTGAAATTAGCTTCTTGTCAGTGAAAGTCCCGTTAAAATCAGTCCAGCCGTTTCGGAGATTAACCGGAACAAACAGACAGACAGATTTTTTCTAAATTGATTTTTTTTTAAGTCAGGTCCCTATATACTTTCATATATTTAGTGAAAAGCTTTTATTTTGAAATTTCAAACAGACACTTAAATTTTATTTATCTGTATAGATTTAACTGGATTGGCATATTAGCACCAGAGACCGATATTTCTGCCAATATTCTGTTACAGGTGAACTCAATTGCTTTGGAAAATGGGAACATATTTCAGATGCAAACTGTAGACATGCTGAAGTTATTTTTTCATTTTGAGTTACAGAACCCTAAAAACTAATTTACAACGCGTATCTAAGACATGTGTTTGCAAAATTTCATCCACTTGGGGCAACTTGTTTACCTTTTAAGCTAGAACCAGTTTTTTTTTAAAGTGAGATACGATATTATCTCGCGGTAAAAAGTATTTTATATTTTGTGACCCAAGGACCAAGTTCATCCATCATTCTTAGTCGTAAGTGAAATATTAAATGACCATTGCGCATCAGGGGCCTTACCATGCGCTCTTATTGCCATGATAGTTTCACTCATTTATGAGACTGATGTATTTGACGTGCATACATCTGTCACTGTCGCACAACTGAATTAACATTGCAATAATAAGAGCTCATGGTTGGGCCCCAGGATTTCTAAAATCACCTAGCGCACGGTAACCGTTTGTTTTCTGGATAAAAGTACCAATGGTTACCGTGTGATATCATTTTTCATTCAAATCCATACAGTACTTTTAGAGTGAAGCGCGTCTTAATGTAGATAGACGGACAAAATATATATATATATACGGTGGAATTGAGAACCTCCTCCTTGTTTTGAAGTCGGTTAAAAAAGCAGAAAGCCACGACTTCTGCTTCTATTATCAATATCCAAAAAAATTCAAAAAAATATGTCCAGAATTCAGCTGCATTATTCAAACATATTAATTTAATACTTAATTCATAATACTTAATTAATCAAACTTAATATTACTTAATCAATAATATTTGATATCAAAAATAAGTTGTAGTCATTATATTCATCATGCCAAGTATATAGGGTCCTTATTTCGCCTGGTCTTAAAGGTCTAATCATTGATTGATGAATAAAATAAATCATATTAGAATTTATTAGAAGCTGGTTTCCAATAACGACTTTAAAATGTCATAGCCTTATGGTGTGTTTTCAATAAAATGTCAAGTAAGTATAAACGTATTTATTTACATAATACATATCAACAAAAAAAAGGAAAAAAATTGTGTGTAATTTGTTAAAAAAAGAAAAATTGATATCAAATATCGAACCTAAATACATCACAGAAACACTATTAATATACGAGTATTTGTACAAAATGACTTGATTTTTTTTTGTATTCCTTAAATTTACCACCATCCACCGTATCCGCCGTAGCTTCTGCGGTAGTATCCACGGTTTGCGCCGTATCCGCCGTAGCCAGAGTATCCGCCGTACGATACAACGGGAGAGTATGAGGCGTAAGAGATAGGCGCTGAGTAGTATGATGGTGACACGCTGTAGCCTCTGTAGCCGCCGTATCCACCGTATCCGCCGTATCCGCCGTAGCCGACAGATCTGTATCCAGACCCGTAGCCACCATAACCGAGTAAGCCACCAGCTTGGACCAGGCCGATGAGGCAGAGAACGGCTAAGAACTGTAATAAAAAATGTTCAACATTTAAATTAATTGCCAAAATGCTGTAATTTTACGTAAAGTGACACAATCTATATCTATACATTTATACAGATAAATAAAATTGAAGTGTCTGTTTGTTATTTCAAATTAACAGCTTTTTACTAAATGCACATGAAAATATATACGGTATCTATATACATACAAACAATAATCAAAAAAAATGACTCTGGCTGTCTACTAAAACTAAACCAATGGAACCTCCCTAGATTCAGATGTGAAATGAAATAATTCAGAGAATAATTAAAGAATGTAATAAGCTCATGCCAAGGTAAGCAGTTGAAATAATTTACACACCCACGATACATAATAGCTGTGCACTGACTTATTGTCTCACAATAATTACACAATATTGAATACTGATGGGTATTTAGAAAGGCTACAAACAAAATATAACGTATGTCTTTAAGAACTGGACTTTATATAAATATCCGGTTACTGTGATACTTAAAGTCTATTAATATAGTACTTTTATTAAACAATATTATGGAGTACGAGGCTCTGTCAAAATGTTATTGAGTTTTTCAGTCTGTAATTTCTCAGTTGGAGCCCCGAGTTTGAATTGGCGCTCGGTTAATAGGCCCTCTATTAGACTTAAACAAATGTTAAGTACACCTCTGCCTACCCTTTGTATTATAACTCTTTGGGAATAGAGGTGAACGTATGTACTAGTAAGTATGTACGAGTATATTAA
Organism: Watsonalla cultraria; assembly: GCA_964035505.1. Classification (NCBI taxonomy): domain Eukaryota; kingdom Metazoa; phylum Arthropoda; class Insecta; order Lepidoptera; family Drepanidae; genus Watsonalla; species Watsonalla cultraria. Next base: position 4,478,462 of record OZ037721.1, read on the forward strand.
AGAAAAATAGGACACGAATATTTTGCAAGAGAGTATGATAGGCTAACTATAAAAAAAATTTAAGGGTAGCAATAATTTTAAGAATTTTTATAACTAAGTTTGTGGAGATAAACTTCAAATCTTTGCTTAAGAGTAAATAATAAAAATAATTAAATTACCTTAGCGATCATTTTGAAGTGAGGGGTGTTTTGGTTGAGCTAGTTTGAGATATAAGTGTTGACTGATTTCCACATAAAAAATGTCAGCTTTTATACTTAGTCCCAGAACAAACTGGCCTCGGCATTGTCAAGTTTAGAGACGAATTTACCAAATTGGTGCATAATGTGTCCAAAGTTATTCATGAGGTCTTCTTTGATTAATATTTATGTGTGAATAAAGCAACCATAAGTTTTATATAATGAGGTGACACGGAAGCGTTGCGATCTTACTTGTACTTTGTTTTTTTTTTTACTTTTAGATTTTACTTTATTAAGGGCTCGTTTCACAACCTAAGAGAAACTCCTAATCAGGGGCCCAACCATGAGCTCTTATTGCAATGTTAAATCAGTTGTGCGACAGTGACAGATGTATGCACGTCACATACATCTGTCTCATAAATGAGTGAAACTATCATGGCAATAAGAGCTCATGGTAAGGCCCCAGTAAGATTTTTTATTTCAGATCGTATTGTTATAAAAAACCCAATGTTACCTTAAGAATTAATAACAAAAACGACAGCTTTGCGTATAAACAGAGATACAGGATGAATAAGATATGGATTACATGATAAGCTTATCAACATTTCATATCTCAAGCCACATTTTCCGAGAATTTTCCTCATCGTTTTCTGGGAAACTGAAATTTTGCTAAACCCTGAAATCTGTTGCGGATTATATTGAGTTTATTTTTGCTATGTACTGAGATATTTCTACTTGATTTAATTTTGAACAAATTGCTCAAACAATCCACCTTGATAATAAGTAAATAAGTAGGTATAACTTAACAAGGAAATGAAGTAAATTACAAATAAACAAGAATAAAGTTTGCCCCAAAAAGTATGTAAAGTGTCCTTAAAAATAATGGCTACAATAATGGAAAAAAATATTACGGTTCCGCGAATCTACGCGGGTGTAACTGCAGGGCACGGCTAGTTTTTGTATAAAGAACATACAGAGCTTTAGAAAAAGCGTTGATCGACTAAATCGATTTTGATAATAGTTTCCATCTGGCTCGTGTATAATATATTTTTCAGAGTGTTATTTAAGTGAATTGTGTGAATGACATGGCAAGAAAGCTGAATACTAAGAAAGTGGTCGATAGAGAGAAGTGGATACTAAACAATTTTTCACCGACCCCCAATGATATGGGATGATGTTAGGTACATACTACTTAGGTATTAAGTGATTTACAATTTGTTCCGAACTAGCTGTGCCCGCGGTTTCACCCGCGTAGATTTAGTTTCTTCCCTATTGTCGCGGAACCCTAATATTTTTATAAATAAAAGTAGCCTAAGTTACTCCTTGAAACATCAGCTACCTACTAGTGAAAGTCCCATTAAAATCCGTCCAGCTGTTTCAGAGATTACCCGGAACAAACAGACAGACAGACAGACAGACACACAGACAAACAGAGAAAACTTTTAAAACTTGGTTTTTTAGTGTCAGTAGCGTGTATACTTTCATATGCATTTAGTGAAAAGCTGTTATTTTGGAGTTACAAACAGACAACAACAATTTTATTTATCTGTATAGATTACGTAGAAAAAAACATCAACGCGACATAGGTAATTTAACGAATATAAAACTGACTTGTGATTGATAAATATTTTTATCTCAAAAGGAAAGTTATTCAAACGTGATACAATACCCACATTTCGCGGTGAGTTTAAGTGTCAATATGACAGATGGTGAGTGCATCACCGTTTCATGAACTACGTATACGTATTTGACGGCTTCATGAATAAATATTAAGATTGTTTTGATTAATTAATTTGGTCTCGGGTCAAAGAAGCATAAGTTCATTGAACTAGCCAACTGCTTGTCTACAAGTCACGACAAAAGCTATGTCGTGTGTTTTGTAACACGTTTATTATTGCCCCGGGGCTATGTTTGCAGTACACACATTTGTAATTAATACTTGCACGTCATATTATTTGCGCATCCAACACCAGTTTTTACTCTAGATGTAAGGCATTTATGGCGTATGATTACGACCTGCTGCTTAGGAGGAGCTCGTGGCACAGTTGCTATTGCGCATATGATGCGATCAACGAAGTTAAGCAACTATGCGCCTAGCCAGTAGTTGGATGGGTGACCGCCCGAGTTTCCTCCGTGCCTCAGAGAACACGTTAAGCCGTCGGTCCCGGTTGCCAATTTAATATCTTTGGCAATCGTTACAGGTCAGTCAGAAGCCTAAGAAAGTCTGACAACTGGTTTAAACCAGATTGTCGATTTTCCTCGAAAAAAGGGGTTACGAAGGTCAGATGGTAGTCGCTTCGTATAAAAATCAGGTGATCAGCAACATCGATTTGAATCAAGTGCTGACCCCAAATACATGGGATAAGCCCAGGGAGATAATGATTACGACCTGATGCTGCAACCAGTTTTTTTTACTCAACAGGGTTATTCCATAAATTACAAATTTTATTAAGTAAGCGGTTTTTTAAATTTTTATTAAAAAAAAAATCTGGTTGACTAAGTTCCAATGAGGAAACGAATTTTCGAAAACTTGTGTGCAGTGATGTCACAGAGTGAATAAAAACATTGTGAATCAGTAGAAATTAACCCACCACTTCTTAATTTGGCAAGAAATTATATTTGATGTAAAATTAGACTTTACAATTTAAGATCCTACAAACAGATATGGGTTTAGCCTAAGACCTCTTATTAGACCGGTAACCATTAGGGCCACAATTTTTAAACGAAACAGAAATATCAGATTTTATCTCTGGTTAAAACTGTGTAATAGATACTGAAAATGCTACTTAAATTACTTTAGGATTTTTAATGTAGCATTTAATTGGAATTACTTATAATGTTCACCTTTTAAGTAAGTGTTGAGAAATTATTGCATTTGCTCATAAATTTATTAATGAACAGTTTAAGTCTGCGACTGCATCTGTGTGGAATTCTTAATGCGTTGATGTGTTTTTTCTTAGTAAAGAAATAGGCTCTTAATAAGTTGATGTATATTTATTCATATTTTTTTTTTTTGCAAATGTTCAAACATTGTTTATATTTCCATATAGCCTTAATACAAAGTACCACTATGTGAGCTTCCTTGAGGGGTATAAAAAAGGGATTTTAGTTGTAACATTGTTGTGTGATTAATAAAAGTCATGCGAAACTTTACTAAAAACCCAGCCATACTAAAAAACTAATAAAAGTACTTCTGTAGTTATACTTAAGTATGTAAACTATCCTTCTTAAATAATAATAGTTTTTGTCAATCGGACACCGTAAACACTCACACATCACATTCCAATTGGCCACACATTCAGACTTAATATCTGTATAAAAAGCGATACAAAAGCTAAGAAGCTTGTATGTATTAAGTAATCTCACAGATTGAAATTAATGACATACATACATATGCTTACGCATTTATTCGCCGAATGGGTTGGCCAAAGGGATTGTAATAACAGCACCCACTTTTCACTGAAGATGATTTAGTGCCAACGTGATAATGGTGAGTCTATCACCGTCTTAGGCACTATACGTATGTCTTTGAATTACTTCTCAGAGATATGCAGGTTTCCTCACGATTGTTTCCTTCACCGAAAAGCAGGTGGTGTTAAATCACTGTACATCAGTTTTTAGAACAACTCATTGATACAGGTCCCGCTGGGATTCGATCTTGCGTCGAAATTAATGAGAAGTGCCTAAATAATACCTTAATAAATGCCTCATTTAATCCACCTAAGGTAGTCCGTAATGGAACTACCATGTCTATGTGATATTGATTTTTTTGCAGTAATGTTACCAATTCTGATGAAGTCCAGGCGGCACACAAAACAAACGAGTCATGCAATTCATTTTACGACAGCATATCCATTTATGCCATGTGAATGGTATATAAGAACTCATACAAATAAGTTATTTCCTCTGCATTAATTTTATCCGCAGATAACGAGAGCAGTCGTTATGGCTCTATTTTCTTTGTCTGTATCTTGCATACATCCCTTGCGATAGGGCGTTTACACACTGCGACGATACCGACACTCGACAACGATATCTTCCGACAATATATATTCCTTGCACAGGGCTTCCAAGGGCGTCCGTCCTACTGAATCTACCTCTATTCCGTCCACGTTCACCCTATATCGTCGTTGCGCGTGCAAAAGTCGCTATATGTGTTTCGTGAACTCTTGTGTCAAAATATCCAGTAATGTTTAATTTTGTCATTATTAATAATAATACCAATCCAACATTAATCTAAAAAAAACTCTGTAAATTTGTTATGTGTATCAATAGTAAGAATATTTTTTTTAATACTCGGGCCATATTTCGAGAAAATAATTTTCTGCGTCTCCTAAAGTGTGTAAAAAAACATAGCTACTTTTGAACGCGCAACGACGATATGTTTTACCGCCGCCTAGTGCTAAACTAAGCAAAGCTTTACCCTGCACTCTCGTCACCCGATTTCGGCACGACAATCAATCAGCGACGATATCGTTGACTACAACGTCACAGTGTGAAAACATTTTGTAGTGATTTTATTAAACTACCAGGATACCTATGATAGTTTAAGCAGCTTGTATTACTTTTGGGCTTTGCCGTTTAATTTTACGGTATACAAATGAAACGTCAGAGCTCAGAAGTTCTTAATATGCTCTGCTTAAACCGATGATGGTAGGCCCCCAGTCTGACGATATCGTGCAGTTATCGTATAGTTACAGTTATCGTCCAATGTGAAAACGCTTATACACTGTCGTGTCGTGTCCTTGAGACATTATTCTTTGTCACGTATGACGTATTTCTTTGCCACGTTCATAAATAGCGTGATGTTTGTCAAGGCTTGCTTCCCATGCTTTCGAAACTCGACCTTGTTGGCACATAATGATGATAAAATGATAGTTATCTTTAATAATTATAAGTGAGTTGACTATGCATTGTCAATAGTAATTATTTGTTTGTGGAATTGCTTGATTATGAGGTGTGACCTCTTATCATTATCTTACATCATTGTCGAGCTTCCGTCTTCCGCACGGAAAATTGCACACGTAATGGATTTCTTTGTTTATTGAAAGCTAACTTTATTGAATCCTTCGTTCTCAATTATGCATTACATTTTCAATACAATATAGACTTTTTCTTTAAATCATTTTGGTTTATAATAATATCCATCTATAATACATGTATCTATAAATATTATAATTATGAGTAATGATTGATTCTGATTGACCTTTATATTTTGCGACTTATTTACTTGATCCCGTTTCTGATGGGTCTGGTTTTAACTTTAAATAATTTATTCGCAAAGTATGCTAAACTTATGCTCGTATATTTAGGCTTGTTTACAAAGAAATGTCGGTCATCTTTGCAGTATTGACAAATGTTTTCTATTCTACTCTGTCGTTACTTTTTCACGGTAAATGTATATATTCAAGCGATGTGATGTCCCAAGCTTATTAAAGGTTGTTTGTTTAATTTTAAATTTATTTTAACATCTGTGTAGGCAATCTATTGGACCTATGGAGTGAAATAAGGTAATAACAGTGTCAATGAAAATGGGTCTGTAAGTATAGAGTAAAATGGCACTGTTCCTTCTCTGTCGGTATACTCTGTGAGGGTGATTTGATGATATTAACGTGATAACACACCTAATGTGGTAATTTAAAGGTACAATTTAATTTAAATACAGGCGTAGTAACAGGATATAAAGAGATAACAACAAAATAGAATGACTTTCAAAATTTTAATGGCATTGTACAAAAATAAATATACATAAAATATAAACAACTAGATTTGTACACAGTAGATAAAGTGATCACCAGCCGTAGTTACCTGTGAGACCACTGTATGACACGTGGGAGACCGCGGGAGCAGCGGAGTATGCGTAGGCGGACTTGAGGACTGGGGCAGAGGCGTAGGCGGTAAGAGGAGCATGAGCGGCGTAAGTAGCCACTGGTGCGTGAGCGGCATAGGTAGCCACGGGAGCAGCAGCCGCGTAGGAGGTGATGGGAGATGAGTAGGCTACGGGCGCGTGCGCTGCGTAAGTTGCTACTGGGGCGAGGGTCTTAGTCACCAGAGGAGCGGAGTGAGCGGTCTGTGTGGAGTATGAAGAGATGGAAGAGACCGCGGGTGCGACAGTCTTGACGATGGGTGAAGAGTACGCTACGGAGGGGGCGGCGTAGCTAGAGTATGCTGGACCGGCAGCGTAGCTGGAGTATGCTGGGGCAGCGGAGTACGTAGAGTAGGCCGGCGCGGCGTACGCAGAGTAAGCAGGTGCAGCGTAGGTAGAGTACGCTGGGGCGGAGTACGCGGAGAGGGCAGGCGCAGCGTAGCTCTTCACGTAGGGAGCTGAAGCGTAGGTCGCCACGGGAGCGGCGGCGTATGACGCTACTGGGGCAGCGTAGGAAGCGTATGACGCTCCCAACAAACCACCGGCGCGGGCGGTCGCCACCACGCACATAAGGATAACAAACTGAAACAAAAGTTTTTTTCGTTATGACATGTACAGTATAATAGTTTTTAAGATTAGTTTTGTATACTTTTTAGACAACAAGGGAGGCAAACAAGCATACTATTCCGGCCTGATCGTAAAATTTTGGCTATGACCAATTTTTTTTTAAATATTTCTTTAGTTAAAGTTTTTGATGGTAAACTGTCAAAGTCCTGAGAACAGTTGCTATATTTGGAATTTAATTAATTTTCTGAAACACATTTTATTTCGTTTAGACAAGTCCAATATTTGGCAGATTTCGGTCATTTAGTTTTCGTTAATTTTCTGAGTTTAATTTCAGAGCACTGAATTTATTCACTTCATAAAATGTTGATATAATAAAATATTCCTTGGTACCTTAGCTGCCATTATTGTATATAAATTCCACTACGGCAAGTGATACTGTTTGAGTGTAGTCTCGAACTTTTATACTAGTCTCTTTACCCCCGTGCGCTGGCGCACCTCGTACTAAATGTGTGTACACGTAACATGGAACCCTGTCGCATAAATACTAGTTATAGTTACATACCGAGTGGACACTCTTAGAGACATGTAAGGATTTGATATTAGCTTACCATACATTCATTTAGCTAACCATACTTTTGGTCATGGAAAGGTATTCATTCAAGTATCCTTGGCCCTCAAATAGCCCTGGTTACTTATGCTCTATATTTTTTTTGGTTTACCTGTAACCTTTTTTAATGTATTTTCCTAGTATTCATTTTCAAACAGAGCTATTTTTTAGAAATTAACTATGATAATTAAGAAAGTATATGTTATTAAAGGTCCTCGCGGTTTGGTTTTCAAATATTCCATAGGTTCAAAAATCGGTTCAGTGATTTTGCCTTGAAAAAATTGTAGACTTTTATTTGTTCGGCAAGAATATCAGTGTGGTTTTAATGCACTATTAATGTAGTAATAAATAAAGTATTGTTGTATAGTAAGACGAAAACGAAAATAATAATATTCTATATTTTACACTGACTTTCTTTCTTCTTTCCTATTATTCGCTTGCTCCAAAAGATGGGTATTCAAACTCAAACTCAAAATATCTATCCAATTAGACTTTTAACAAAGTACTTTCAATTCGTCAGAATGACAATAATACAGGATATATCATGGTACCGCCAGGTTCGGAATTTCTTTGTTTATGGAGGTCTATAGAGAGGTCGTAAGACAAATATGTCTAATTTCTACACACGTTCTGTAACCCATTTTTTATTGGTGTGTCCTCCACATAAAAGTATCTGACGTTCTTTAAGAATGAAATTAAAATAATATTGAAACTAGAGTAAAATTTGTCGTTTGAGTACAAGGCTCGCCCCCTACTTCATGGAAAATAAAAATAACTAGTGAAATGTGCGTGTACTTTAAGTACACTTCTGCTAAGTGCCTATCACTTCAGGGAATACAAAATTTATAAAAATCTGAATACTTTTTTAAATTGTCAGATATGCTCAAAAAATATATTATACAGGATTATAAATGTTGCCACCAGGTTCGGAAGGTAGCTTTTGCTGAGAAGAATCCGGCAAGAAACTCAACAATTACTCTTTTCAACAATATTTTTTAATTTGTTACAGTATAACTCAGTGCTGGCGTGAGCATATTATGGATGTTTTAATACTAAGTATAGTCGTACTTATTTTGTGGTATAACTACGCTGGCAATATAAAGTTTATAGTACTCGGTATTGCAATGATTATGTCATGCCAACATTAGTGTAAAGTGGGTCCTGCGCATTTGATTCATGGACTTGATATGCGCTTGCAAGTGATAATATCACATTACATCGCACTTTGGCATATGTGTTACATACATAGTTTACCTCGAGTTTGCCAAGTTTGATGGGAGTTGTGGACATTTTACGTTTACATTAAGAATATGAAAAAAAAAGGTGGCAAGATGAGATTGTATCCGTTGCAGAAAGAGCTGGATGAACACTGCTAAAGATAGGGATAAAAGGAATTCTTTGGGGTAGGCTTTGACCCTGAGTGAGTCCACATTAGAAGGAGATGAAATTGCATCAGCACACACGTATAAGATAGGGACAATATTTTTCTCAATCCAAACCCTTCTCTTTCTCCCGTAAGTCTTTCTACCCTTCATTTTATGCAGTAGCTCTGCTCCGGAGTAGGTGCATGTTGAAATAACTTCTTTCAAATTCTATTGCCCTAATATTTGCGGCATTTTTTAAACAGGTAGTAATGTCACCTTTTAATGAATCGGGATATTCCGGTAAAATTTCCGAGGTGCCGAACTGGAGATTGTTCCTTCATTTCGCAGCTACATAATACTGCTGCATAGAAAAGACGGACCTGCGGTGAGTTAGGTCTTCAGTGCTTCATTGGGGGAGGACAAGGAGTCTAAAATGAATTAAAATACAGTGATGCTCTATTAGGTATTGCGGAACCATATTGGTTATCATTTTTTGGCACAGTGTTTGCATTCCCTATGGGTCAAGCAAAGCGCGAGTGACAGTGGTATGTCCACTGGCCACAGTGGCTGAAGTAGCCACTATCATTCAGGCAAACTGTATGTTTGTTTGCCACCCTAAAATTAAAAAAGTAAAAATTGCAGAACCCTATTTTTATCTAAAAGTAGTATGGTACTCCTCGCAATATCGGATATTTGTTTGTGAAAGTCACGTTAGAATCTGTCCAACCGTTTCAGAGACAACCCTGTATAAACAGATAGACAGAGAAATATATTTTTTTGAAGTACCTACCGTTAATATTTTTATATATGCATTTTGTGACCAGACACTCCTGCTTCACTATCTGTATAGATTGATAACACAGAATCAAACTAATAGACCATTATCGTGATCCTGTTGTAGGAATACACACCGTACGGTAACTAATATATCAGCGATGGGACCCCAGGGAAAGATATCACCAGCAGGGCCACTTGGTATTGGGAAGTATAGGGCCATGTTTTTGCGATAAAATCGACTTTTGTTTACACTTAAGTTTTTCTTTGTATAACTTCCTAATGTTTTGGTTTACAATAGGGTTCTAATGTACTTATTTGTATTGTTCAGTATTGTTGCTTGAAATTGATAAGTAATTCATATTCATTTGCATGCGTCAATAGCACGTGTGTTATCAGAACAGAGACGTGTGACAAAAATGCGCGAAGGTAACAATATTGGTCCATTGTTTCTTGAAATCACGCATGTTTAAAATACAAAGATACCAACAATGACTAAATACGGAAGACTTTGTTCGGTAAATAAAATGTAAACCAACCGTTCTAAGTAAATTGTAAAAAGTGATTCAGTTCAGTTGTATAATATTTATTTAGTATTCGTTATTATTGCACAAAAACTTGAAGGTATTTTAAAAAAAACTGTACATAACCTAATTAAAAAACAAAATTATAAGTCATAATAAAACACATAATTTAGTTTGTTACATGTGCCCAGGCATACATATCATAGTCAGGCATAGGGCCCAGATCTGGCTGCATTACCTCTCTGGATTGCTAAGTTAATCATCCCACCGAGATAAGATGCTTGATGACAGGCAAAGACGTTAACTAGGCATTTTGTATGGTGATAGATAACTCTCAAATACGAAATTCACGAACCTCTCTTCAAAAATGACGGGATTTCATACTAAGAATCAAATCCCATTCAACTCCTTTAAACATCGTATTTCATATTGCGCCTATATACATCCATAACGTCTTCAATTCTCAAGTCTCTGCAACCAACGGTTTGATCTCGGCGTTGATGATAAATTCAGTCAATCAGAACAAGTAATTATATAATCTACTTAAATATGGATGTATGCTTACATTTTGAATGTAAAAAAATACAACTGCAATAATTTTCACTATGTACAATATTATTCAAATTACGTGCTGAAAATCATTAAGTGCCCCTTATCATTACGAAGACATGTATCAGCTAAGAATGTTCAATTCGGTGGTCATGCCAGGCGCTGTTTGTCTTTGTGTCCTACCCTTTATGTCTCAAGTTTTGCAACGCACGTGGACAGGTCAATCGTGCGGCTAAACCCGCTACAATCTAAGGCGAATGTGTAACAAACGTACCTATACAATACATCTTTATCAAGTATTGCGTTGCAGTGCGTCAGTGGTCAGTGTGAAGCAATCCTTATCTGAGCATTCTAGCTACCTTAAAATATATAGGTAGGAAACAATAATAATCTCAGGTAATGACCGTTGCATTTGAAAGTTTTGTAGGGCATAACGGACTCTGCGCGACTGGGAACGTGTACCTCCATCTTACATGGTCGTAGCCCAATAATGCTTAATTGCAATCTTAAAGTAATTTAGTCTTCCAGCTCCTTGAGAGGGAGGGAGTAGGAGTGGAGGTGCTTTGCTAGCTTTAGCTACCATTTCGTCTCGCACTATGGTAGCATATTAATTCCATTTTTAGCATAAAAAAATAAATTATCGCATTAAATGTTGATGAAACCGCGGTTCACCTGCCTTCCTAAGGGGTGGAGGTACAACACCTACTCTTCGGAGATGTTAAGGTGCCAGCGTGACAGATGATGAGTGCATCGCCAGGCACTATAATATTCGATTTTCTTCTCGGACACATAACGGCTCCCCATGATATATTATTTTTCCTTAATGCTCGTGGGGTAACATCACTACAAATTAGTTTAAAAATAGTTATTCACTCATCTGTGAGATTGAAACTTTCGTGTTTAGTGTATCAGTCGACTTCTTAAATTCTCGGCCACCACGACTCTTAGGCTCTACAAATATAATATTATTTTAAACCAATTGCATGCTGACTATCCGTTATTGTGTTTAATAAAAATATTCCTCGGTAGGATGAAAACCATGAAATGGATTTTTTTTTATGGTTCCGAACCTAGAGAAATTATCAAAAAAATTATCACGGTCCGAACTCTAAAGAAATTATCATGTCCTCAGTGGCGCTGCCATAAAATGGAAGTTGCTCATACCATAAGTTTACAAGCCAAAAAATCCGCTCCAGCCTTATACACTGTCTCAGGGACGACTTGACGACACTTACCAACTCCCTTTATTACCCTTAATGTATCTTGTAGGAAGTAGGAGAGAGAGTCTTGGTTCCTTTAGTTATGTTCCAGTCATACTTAAGAACTAAATTATAATAAAACTAGTTGGACTCATTTTCTGTTTGTACACTAGACATTTCATTCAAGTGCGTAATCGGGCCTCAGCATGTGGACGCAATCTAGATTGAACTAGCCCTAATGTGCTCAAGAAACTTAAACTATGTTTTGAAAATAACTTAATAATTGCTGACAATTATGCTGAGTAAATTATGATACTTTATTATGAAAATGTCCATAACATTCTAAAAAGCAGTTTAAGTAGTTATTATACTGTTTCTGTGACGAAAAACTGCACGCACTTTGTTGTTAAGAAATAAAGTTACATTTGCTAGAATATCTGAAGTAAATGTTTAGGTATTTTGACAAGCTACTAAATCAGTTTCATAAGCAATGTTATCTTACTAAAAAAACAGTTTAGAAATTTTCGCAGTTATTAAATGAATTGATACCATATGACAAATTTACGATACTGACCTAGAGTGCCTTGAATTATGCATTGCAGGTCTGGTGACCATCAGTTAATTCTGGTTCTTGCCGCTAACGACGAGGCTAAGCTATAGTTTAAAATAAAGTCATTACAACATGTGATGCAATTGGTATGATTTATTAAATAATTTCTTACAAGAATACAATAATTTAAACTTAAAATATAAAGTCGGTCGCGCACATAGAATTCATACATATGATAAAAATTACCAGGAATAGCTAGTTCCTAGACCAGAGAAGGTCATGTGGGATACAACGGGAGCTTCGGAGTACGTGATGGTAGTTTTAACAGGTGCAGAAGCTACTGCTTGTGTTGAGTAAGACCCCAATCCAGAAGATTTCACATCAATTGGAGTAGAATAAGAAGGCAAAGATAAAGTTTTTGTTAATGGAGACGTTTTTTTTGTAAGTTGTAAATTGTAAGCTACTGGGATAGATACAGACTTAGTGGGAGTTGAAATTGTATGGACGACAGGAGGAGAGACACTGTAAGCAGACTGTGGGTGGTAAACAATAGGATTAGCATGGACTGCAGTGTAGTAAGTGGGAATGGAATGAGTGAGCTGACCACCATCCCTAACAGAACTGACGTCATAGTTCTTAACAGTAGAGTAAGTGTTACCGATTATATTCGAATTATGAGTATTCAATTTGATATACTCAGAAGAGGGTTCGTATATAGGAGCTGGTTCGATGTAAGATTTGGAGTACGCATATGGTGTGGCGATGGTCTTTTCCGAAGCAACAGGATTGGTGACACCGGGTCCAGAAGAGAATGATGAGTAGGATACTGAAGAGGCTGGGCTTTTTTTTCCCTGTCAACTCCTCCCCGTCTTACGAGTTAATTAGTCCAATGCATCACCGCACAATGGAAGTTCAACCAGATTGTGACCTTAACCCAAGTTTACCTTTGACATTAATCTTATCCTTTAACGTGAAATAATTAATTTCTTAACTTTCACTATTTTTGGTTTAACAATAAATGAAATAATTTTGTCAGAAAGGGCTATAGGAATCTTTTCTTTGTAGTGTGTAAAGCTTTAAGTAGGGTTTCTGATCAAGTTCCGTGCTTTATAGTTCAGTGGATCCGAATTAGCGTTGCTGCGGATTCTTGTTTATTGGAGCAACAATGGTGAAAGTTTGCGGTAGGTCAGGTTTAGTCGTGACTCTGTTACACATATTACGTCAGATAAAAGGACTGGAAAATATTACAGGCCTATATCATTCGTCTTCGTTAACAAATAAACAGGTTTCAATGTAACCTCTTTTATCTTCATCATGCTCCATTTCCGTTCTTTCAAAATGTAATACCTCTGCATAGCGATGTAACGGCTCATTTATTGGACAATCGTTATGTTTTATTCATGCGTGGCTTTATCAATCGATCGTTGTTCGTTAAGTTATCGAAACTAGAGTACAAATTGGGTGGGCTTGATAGATCTTGTGCGTCGCCAATAAGTCTGCGTAAAATATCAATTCCATTTTCGTCTTTTGTTGTGTAAGCGTTCTAAGAACTTTGAATCGTACGAGTATGGTGCTTGCAATCTCAGTTGTCAATGAACCTTTGAAATATTAGCACCGGTTAGCATACATGTATTCGAATATGGTGCGTAGGAGTGACCTAAATTGCGTGCTTTGTAATCTATACATAAGATCATATCTCATTTGTACAAAAGTGTCTGCTTATAAATCTCCTACTAAGCAAAATGCAGGTAGTAGTATAATACCAGATTTTTATAATTATGAAGTATAGTATTCAGTTTGTTTGAAGGTCCTCTGTTTATGAGAAAATTGCTGGATCAAAGAGACTGTGGTGTAATTTAACAATTAGTTCATAGTTGACACGCTTTTGGAAGTTTAGTTTAGCTTAGCTTTGCAAGAACGCTTATATCATATTGCATTATTAGAGGTGACAGACCTTCACATCAGTAAATTAGTGCATTACGTTCATCACATTGAAATCGCCCACTGTTATATTTTTATATAGTAGTTATGTTTTAACATATCCCTGCAATGCATTAGCCAGAACTCTTTCGAGAATGTGAGCGACATAATTTCCTCAGATATCACTATGAAATATTTTTAATATCACGGTCGCTGTTTCAATATTAAACTTATAAATTCAATATCAAGGATGCGACATTGAAGTTTGAGATGATATATAGTTGTCTACAAATATAATGCTAATGTTAATATCAATATAATTTGAAACATTGTATGATGTAATTAACTGTTCTGTTCTCACAGCGACTCGAGGTCGTGGATAAGCCAATGAAAATTTAATACGGGGCCTCGACGTCGCATCAATAATACATGGGATGGTAAGTGGTAACCGCTGTCGAACTTCTTAAGAAGTGATTTACTTCTTAAATTTTTGCTTGCTTCTTACAAATTTCTATACTAGAGACTAGCGAATATAGATACAGACTTAGAATCTTAATATGTGAAAACTTATCTATACATCTATACAGATAAATAATATAGAAGTGTCTGTTTGTAATTCCAAAATCATAGTTTTTGACTGAATGCATATGTTAGTGTATAATAATATGACACCGAAATAAAAACCAATTTCTAAAATTTTTTTTGTCCGTTTGTTCTGGGTAATCTCCGAAACGGTTAGACCGATTTTAGCGAGACTTTCACTGGCAGATAGCTATTTTTACAAGGAGTAACTAGTAGGTACATTTATTTAAAAATACATAAGGGAATCCGCGGGTCACCCATGAAACTAACTCTACTCTACTCTTTTTTTTCGAAAGTCAGTCTTTTTCAATGTTATTTAATTTTGTTCTATTCCAGATTGATTTTTCCAAATCTTTTCTTTGGTTATATTTTTTGGGCTTTCACGTTTTAAAGTTCATCTCCTCGTTCTTCAGGGTTTCGTTCGAATCATTATTTGACGGTTACTTACTCTTTGTTTCTAGGTTGTCATAACCATTTGTGGACTCTCTTCTGAAGTATGCTGTGACGTGAACAGGAGTAACAAGTTGAGGAAATAGAGAACAATAATCTATTCCTACAGAAGCCGCGGTGAAGTGTTAGTCTTCGCTGTAAAGCGCCTTCCAATATTTATTTTTAAAAAAATATGAATACTTTTATTAAATATTAATTGATTGTTACAAAAAGTAAAGGCAATCCAAAAACATAATAATCAATTTGAGGAGGTGAATATGGCTATCAAATACATTATTTAAGAATGCTTCGCGAATCCATTGATTCCAAATTAGCTTACAACGAACAGCCTTGATCCATTCTAATTGAAATCAATTTGCTCTTGTTAAGAATACTTCTAACCTTTCATTAGGAGTCTAGTATAATTGCACTGAAATCTAGATAATTTTTCTTGTGTAACGATAATATACGATTTAAGCTTTACTTTCACAATACTGACATTATCAACGTCGTGTGTCGAAAGGATATAAAAACTATTTGGTAAGTTTGTCTTGCTAGTTCATTTATAATCCTATAAGTGCCTTTATAAGCTTTAATTATATCAGAGGAGTACCGGTTTTAAAAGAATACCTACTCTAAATTTCCTAACCAGTCCACTGGCCGGTACAAAATTTACATTTCTTAGTCTACCCAAGCGCACCTGAAACGATATTGTGGACTTCACATAATCTTTGCAGCAAAATTGTAGTGTGTTAATAATCTCAGCATATCAACTACAAGGGTCGGGGGTGGTTCATCGATAGACATAACTCTAATACAATGAGCTGTTTGGAACCATGATTTAAAACGACTTTTTCAATCAATTTTTTAAAAAAAAAAGTAAACCGCCTTTAAATTACTTACTTACTTACTTTTGAAGTTGGTGCCAAATATAGCGACAAACTCGGTATCAAACTCCTCCTTTTTTCAAGTCGGTTAAAAGGATGATTATTGTTGACGTCTTATCAAATTGGCTCTAAGCTTCAAAATGTCAATAGATATAGATGTACCATGTATGTACAAGTGTAGTTGCTATTTACCAAATGTGTTTAATGGCTCTACAAAGTGTGGTTATCTGATTTATAGGACTTAATTGTAATAGTCTAACATCGACCTCGCATGAGTGACCGATAAATAGTATGGTAGGTACGGTCAGCAGTGTTTCTTATTTTATATTGGTTTGTTTGATAATAAAATGAGATAAAAATATCGTGGAAGATACGAAAGTTACTTCTAGTTACAAACCTAGAATAAAGTGGAAAAATTTTACCTAAAAATAAGCTTTTATTATGCACCTTGGAAACCACAATATATCAAAGATTAGAATCTATACTTTTTTGTTTCATACAGATTCATCAATATCTTCATACATATCATGCTGCGCCGTAGATACAATTTTCTGGATGATTCAGTTCTTTACAAGAAATTCCAACCTGTTTGAGCGAATATTACCAGTAAAATCAAAATCTGCATTAAGATTTCATTTGAAATAAAATCGTTAAGAGAAAAAAAAGAACAGGCTGTTTTTATAAACTAAAAAATATATTGCTTTATTTTCAAACCATACACTCGACCTGAGTTCCGTTTTCCCAGCTGGTCAGTTAATTTACTTAACATATATGTATGTATGTTGTGTATGTATGTGTCATGCAAAAGTGGGTTCGGTCGCAATTTTCTTAGGCAATCGCCTCAGCTTGCTATCAAATTAATGTGTTAGATTATTTTAAATAGACCTTGAATCATTAAAAATTTTGCAAAGGTCTTGATAAAGTGAACGCGTCAATTATTTCACACCAGCACATACAATAGCAGTAATCTAATTTGCTTAAAAAAATAACAAGAATTCGGGGACAAAACAATTGGAACAATGCAAGCTGTTAATAATAAGTATACTTATTTAATAAAAAAATCTATTTGGTCACGTCTAAAATGTAATACCTAGTTATAATGTGATGTGAGTGCCAACCAAGAGCCCAACTACGAGCTCTTATTGCAATGAGTTCAACTGTGTGACGGTGAGATTTTGTACGTGCCATATAAGTCTATAATAGAAATAATAAATTAATTTGCAGTAAATACGTAAATAAATTAATTTGCAGTAAGTTTTAATAAAGATCATTGTTGGGGCCTTCTTGTAAGTATACAATACCTGTGAGAGAAAATCTCACTCTTCCATAACTAAGTTGACACTGAAATAATATATCTGTCCCATAAAATGAGCCAAGTTATGACCATAAGGACTCATGGCAGGCATGGCCTTCTTCGTTATGACGTTTCAAGTTGGTACCATAAAATTATACGTCCAGGCTAAATAGTTCGTTGTTATTTTAATAATCTAGGCATATCTTATGAGAGGGGATACTTTTCAACAAGTAATAGCAATTATTAAGGGATACGGCTTGTGACGTCATAACCGTGTGTTGATGTTTGGCGCGCCGCCTAACCTGTGTAGCGTCTGCCAATATTGCTGAGGTGACAGTTAACCACACTAATTGACCACTCCGTCTACCGCAGATGTCGCCAAGCTGGAGACACGCCAAATTCTGTCCACATTTTTATTTATAATTACATACATATGCACACGCATATCTAGAAGAGTCACCTAGGCAGGCAGAGGAGTTACAACACTTTACCACCCGATCCCGACTGCCCTGTTATACTAGATGAATGTTCTATAGGTAACTTGGGAGCATATTCAAGGATGTTTGAAAATAAAATGGTTTAGTTTAGGCACTGGTAAGGCACTTATGAACATCGAAGAACTGACCACCGGTTCGGAAACTAGCCTTATGAGAAGAACCGGCAGGATAATCAGCTGGCATTATGTACATTTCACCAAAGAATTAATACATTTCCTAAGCAGTTAGACCTTTGAAGTCTTCTGCAGATGCGAGCGCAAGGAGCATGGCCTACGGCTATGATCCGTTCTTGTAATTGTTCAATTTCAGTATCTCTATCATGAGTTTGCTTTCTTGCTAGCACTCCGCTAAATATGTGTATGGAGAATTGTACAGCGCCTCATAGGAGTGACGTGAGGAATTAAAATATCTCATACAAATATTGTAGGTGATGCTAACTAAGAGATAAAAAGTATTAATGATAATAGCTCGTGGTACTGGGCTGTTATGATTCGTCTATAACGTTACGATTACCCAATATCGATGCATTTATAGAACACAAAGGATAGGTATTTCCTAGAAAAGATTTCAAAATGTCTGAATAATACAACATCACGCATACTATGATTTTGTAAGCTGCTAATTGATACCATAAGGAAAATGTGCGCAAAATTTCTGCGAAGCAGATTATGATACTTAACTTACTGTTCTGTTGTAATCGAGTTTTATTATAAGTAAAGACATATACATACATGCAGGCATATGCTTACGCCTGTATTCTTTGATTGGGTAGGCGGACGTGAGCTTATAGTACTCTCACATTCGCCAGTTATAATTAAAGTCCCATGTAATAGGGTCGAGTTTCTTGGCACTAATCCAGATTCCGTGATCCTACTGGGAAATTACAATACTTATCACTTGGCCTGACCCGGGCATCAAGTCCCGGACCCAATCTTCCCAGGAGTGTTTACAACTACTAGACCAACGAGGCTGCAAAGGAAATATTCTGACTAGCTTCCACCCGTGGTTTAGCCTGCGTGGTATAAATATAGTAGTCTATATCCATTCTGAAAGCCCCTTCTAAATGTTGCTGATGATGGTACTTTCCAACATCAACTCATAATATATACAATCGTATGAACTCTTTGCTCTATAAGTATATCTTCGTAAAAATACGTATTGACAACTAGGTACTTAAATTCCTTAGTAGATTGCAGTCATGTAGTGACTTAATTCTTACGACACTTTCGTAAATTAGAATAGCGACAAAATTACAAGGTGAATATAAAAGAGTTTAATTTAGCGAGCGAGCAGGTGTTCCGCAGTTCTTAAAGTTTCCTCGCAAAGGTCCTATTGACATTTGCTCAGCCTTCGGTCGTATCTGGGTCAATGTGAGTCGTCGCCATTGCATTTTTCTTGAGCAGATGATGTTTGTTGCGACTCCGTAGAATGTGTAACGAACATTTAGAGCAACGAATTAGTATAAAAAAAAATAAGAGAACTGAATCTCCCATTCAAATTACCTGAAGCCTTTAAGATTGTAATCTGTGTGTTAACCCTATTAATAAAAAATGTACGGGAATGACGTATAATGTCGCGTGACTGGTTTATGCCATGTCCATACATTTTTTATCGTTTCAATTAATGCAAGCGCGAGAAAATGTTACTTTGTCTAGGGTCCTTCGAATCTATGCAGTAAAAGCTGATGTCTATACAAAGTTGCAAACGCCGTATTCATTAGATATCACAAAGCGACATGATTATTCAGTAATGACCTTTGTATAGCTGTAATGGAATCACATGGGCATAGCTTGATATGAGCATGTACATGTCGATCAAGCTGCGTGGTTATAATGTGTACACAAAGGCGTATTACAAGTGCAGTGCGTGTTTTATGCGGTATCTTTCATTGTTATGTTATGCAACTGTGAATGATTTATGAATTGCATACCTACCTATCACACTTTTATACACATCAAAATTACATACATACGTTCACGCCTGTATTCCCCGAAGGGGTAGGCAGAGGTGTTGTAATAACAACACCTACTTTTCACCGAAGATTACACACCGCATTAAATACCAACGTGACGGATGGTCAGTCTATCGCCGTCTCAGGCACTATACATATGTCTATGAATTACTTCTCAGAAATATTCAGGTTTCTTAATGATGTTTTCCTTCTCCGTGAAGCACGTGGTGTGATATCATTGCACAAAAGTTTTTTTGAAAAAACTCGTTGGTACAGGCCCCGCTGGGATTCGAACTTGCGTCGCTTGCGTACCAGACGACTGCTCAAATCCTAAGACCACCACGAGTTTTCATTAAAATGAATCTTTCTATATTTGAGATTTTGGTCTATCTATACTTAATTTTTTTTTTTTACTTTAAGAAGTATTGGTAAAAATTCAAGTTTACATTTTACACCAAACAACTTTTTTGTTTTGTTTTCTCATCGCAAACAAAATATAATATCAGACTAACAGCTAATGTTTAATAAACTTTCCATATCTATGTAAAATAAAACGCATTTAAATTTTAACGCTGTTAAACTCTATAAAAACTCACCGCTTGATTCATTAAACTTGGGTGTGGCTTTACCGCAGATTACATTATAGCACTGAGTTAATCTGGTTAAAGTTGTAAAAAATTGCAATCGAGTAAAAAAAATAGTTTATTCTTAAAGGTGAAGGAAAATTTCATAAGAAACTCTGCCTATGTCAGAGAAGGAATTGAAAGTTGAAAGTTGAATTGAAAGTCACGTTGGCACCATTGACGAAAAACCAGACAGATTCGATCGTCCCCCAGCAACGCCCGAGGACCGAGCCCCGCGCTGGGGCACCTTTAGCTGCTCTGTTGGAGGCCCTTGGGTCTCACGCTTTTGTACCTACCTACTACGAGAGAACATAACTGAAAGAATCCACCATCGATCAAAATATGTACATCAACACCTGTGCCCTTCTCTTTGGAACCCTTCATGCACTATGGATTATGTCTTAATTATTGCTTTACTCTTCCTCTCCTCACTCCCCTCCTTGGACCAATGGCGACCTTACTCACTGCAGTATAAACATATAAGAAATGGACATTGATTGACAACTTCACAGTATGGGCAGTATTAATTATAATAAATCACCCATGGTTGTAAAGTTCAAGAACATCTTGTTACCATGTCCGAAAGTAAACTGAATGATGTCAGAATTCTGTTATTTATAGTTTTGTTTTGTTTCAAAGATGAAGGGCACGTGGTTCCTGTGAAGCCTTGGAGTATAAAGAAGTTTCTAGGATGTGCCTCGCCTATTACCTAATCACTTCTTTGACGTAAAATAAAGCGCCTACTACTCTACCAGGACCCTCCACTTTACATTCGTTAAAAACACAAATTTAGACTTGTGTTTTCAATAAACGCGTAAGGTAACAAACAAAAACAACAAAATAATCAATTTCACAGCCCCTTATGACTTTGAGAAATTCAAACTCAAAAGTGTTTCCTGTATAAAAGGTAAATAATATAGAAGTTTATGCAACTATTAGCTTTGCAGCGCGGTTTCACCCGCGTAGATTTAGTTTCATGCTTAATTTCAGGGCACCCTAATATTTTTTATAAATAAATTATGCATGCAAAGTCTCAGCCCGATCAGTTTAAAATTGACAAAGTTTCATATAAACTTTCATCCCCTATTTAATCCCCTTGGGGGTAGAATTAATCAAAATCCTTTCTTAGTGGATGCCTACGTCATGCAGGTAGCTGCATGCCAAATTGCAGCCCGATCCGTCTAGTGGTTTGGGCTGTGCGTTGATAGATCACTATGTCAGTCAGTCAGTCAGTCACCTTTGAGTTATATATATTTAGATATGTACTTTGCACGTTATATGTTCCTTCGTTTGATTTGTCCCTGAATGCTTTACACAATGGAGGAAAAAGGTAGGCGTTTGTTTGCAGTATATGTGAGTTGTCTGTTGATTTTCACGCACATCATTTTAGCCTTGAGCTAGTTAAATCCAAATGTGTCCAGGATCACAGTAGGCGTTAGATTAATAGTTAGTTGAGTAACCGTTGTACATTCTACATAAAACACAGAAACTGACACACGTCCTCGAATGTCACTGACAAATGTCAAAACAATGTCAAAACCTGATTTATATTTGTAGAGCCATGGTGGAGTTACACTTGTCATGTCAAGATTAAACGTATGACCCGATTTAAGTTAATCTATGCTTAGTTGAGTTGAAGAGAGAAATATAAATTGGTCTTAGTGATTTCAAACAGACGGGCATGAACATTGTTATGTGGAGATATGAAGTTGTTGGATAGATCGATGTAACTTTGTATATTATGAAAGTCATGACACTTGATCAAACCGCCTGCTATTTGACTGTTCTATCTCCGAAATTCTTTATCCAATTTACAAACTCATGAGAAATTCTCTAACAACAAACTTGTGAAGCGATCAGGTAATAGGTAAAACCAATGTCACAGTTAACGATTGAACCCGAGCTAATTCAAACCAATAGAGAAGTATAAACTCCAACGAAGTTTGAGGCCCACTTCGTTAAAACTTCAGAAAAGGGGAACACGCGAATTTGAAGTTCGCTGCCTGTGTTATTCGGACCAACTTCCGTCGCCGTACAAATGTTTCCTTTGCATTCCCTTGTACTAACAAGCTTACAGAATTGTTAACTGTCTTTGTGAGTGCAATTAATTGTCTCGACTAATGAGATACTACTGTATTCGGACGATTTAACTGCACATGTAGAATTCGTAGAATTCTATGCTGTATATTAAAGACAGACCTTTGCAATATAAGAGTATGTAGGTGTCTATTAGTATGGGGTAGATATATACATAAAATAGACACGTGTGGTATCCGTTCCAAATACTGGTATTCGAAACCCCAATAGATACGTAGGCACCATACTAAATATTACTCTCATCGACATCATTAGCGAATAGCTCACGAATTAGGTGCCGGTTGGTGAGTGGACGAGTATTTATAGGTAAACTTTAATTAAAAATCTTTTGTGTTTAGTGTTCTTCAATGTCCAATGATTAAATGCACAAAGTGACTGATTGTTTAAACACACGAAGGATTTGAAGTAGGCATCGTGAGCAAATCTGCGTCTGTCGGAGAAAAAATCTAAGTAATGAAAGTGCCTGAGACAGTAATGGACTCACTTTCTCTGATGTTTGCACCTGAATATCGACGGTGAGAATTGGATCTTGAAACTTTTCTGGTAAGGTGTGTGTCGGAGCACGCAGAAAAGCGTATGTCCATACACAATTTTTAGATCTATATATGAGTCTAGAGTACAATATTTTTTTATCTCCGATTGCCCCAGGGAATTGGCGTGGTGATATAATTAATTAGAAAAAATCTAGCTAAAACCGCTTAAATGTCTTCTTAGAATTTAAGTAACTTATAGTACCTAGTTAAGTAATTGCGGATAAATTATACAGTTAGTCAAGTCATTCTGTGACGCATGTTTACTCCATTGCAGTTACAAAATCCCTTTATAATTAGCGGGAATGATTACAGCACTTAGCCCCCGTGAATCACTGACTATTTGCTTGTGAAATATCCTCTCTATGAGAAGTAGTCTATGTCCGTAATAATGGACCTGTTTGGTAGCGGATTTCGGGTTTTGTTATGGTATTTTCCGTTGATGTTGGCGAAATTCTGTTGCAATAGTAGTATATTTATATACTTAATAACGTTCTTAATCATTGGGATATAAGTAAACCGGTAATAATACGTTTATGCTAACAACGAAGAGTCTTTCCAGCTTATTGTGTCATTTGTTGTTGAAATAAAATAGCAATATGTGCTTAAGATAATATGAATTTAATTTAAAGTGGTTATTTTATTCGAATTCAAATGATGGCGCGATAAGATTGTATGATGGCTATCCTTATTGTTTGTTTCTTACGACTTATTGGTTAAGTGTCTTTTATCTTAGCTTATTTTAAATAATTTGTTTGCAGCATTATTTTTATTAATTTGACATAACATATTATTATTATTATGCCTAAACAAAACAAGCCAAACCACAGCATTATTATCATATATTTCTGCCTAGATTTTTACTGTACTGACTATTTATTTCTAAATGGAAATGACAGCTGTCATAGTTATGGTTGTCCCTTAACACAATATTGACAAGTACAGAACGTTTTACTCAATATTGTGTGCGAAAAATCCTGCTAACGACAAATGTTTCTGACGCGGGGCCTTAATTATTTCTGCAATATTTTTGTATTCCTTAGAAGGTAATGTAGATTGTTTTATATTATTTTTCGAATATGGAAATAATACTATTTATATATACATACTAGCTGTGCCCCCCAGTTTCACCCGCGTAGATTTAGTTTCTTCCTTATTGTCGCGGAACCCTAATATTTTTAATAAATAAAAGTTGCCTAAGTTCCTCCTTGAAACATCAGCTACCTACCAGTGAAAGTCCCGTTAAAATCCGGCCAGCCGTTTCAGAGTTTAACCGGAACAAACAGACAGACAGACAGACAGAGAAAATTTTTAAAACTTGGTATTTTAGTGTCAGTATCGTGTATACTTTCATATGCATTTAGTGAAAAGCTGTTATTTTGGAATTACAAACAGACACTTCAATTTTATTTATCTGTATAGATATATGCTCACGCCTGCATTGCCTAAAGGGATAGGCAGAGGTATTGTAATAACAACAACCACTTTTCAACGAAGCTAATCAATTGCCAACGTGACAGATGGTGAGTCTATGGCCGCCTCAGACACTAAACATACGTCTTTGAATTACTTCTTAGACTTATAATTATGCAGGTTTCCTCACGATGTTGTCTTACACCGTAAATCACGTGGTGTTAAAATCACTGCATATTTTTTTTTAGACAAACACATTCCGTAATTTTCGTAGCAGATGACTGATCAAACATCGCAGTCACTACGGCTTATTTTGGTACTTCCAAATCTTCATTTGAAGCAAACAATTTGCAGAATAAAATTAAAATATCACTTGTTTAGTCTAGACTCTATGCATAATTTTTTACACTGACTTAGACTAAAAATATATCACTTTTTAAACTACCGTGAAGGTTTGAACGCTGCGGACACAATATTATGTGCATAGACACTATTATATGTGCCAAATATGGCGCGGAACAAGTTTTTGAATGTGTGGACCAATTTATGTTCACAAATTCGTGCGGTGACTTTAAAAGAGTACTGCGCAACGACTCGTACTTAAATGGCCCTTGTTCATTAACCATTTCATA
This sequence comes from Watsonalla cultraria, assembly GCA_964035505.1. Lineage (NCBI taxonomy): Eukaryota > Metazoa > Arthropoda > Insecta > Lepidoptera > Drepanidae > Watsonalla > Watsonalla cultraria. The sequence continues at coordinate 4,503,493 of OZ037721.1, forward strand.
CATTTCGAAAGATGCATCTTTTGTAGCTCTGAAAGCCTTAGAAATCTATACGTCTATACAGATAGATAAAATTAAAGAGTCTCTTTGTAATTCAAAGTAAACAGTTTTTCACTAAATGCATATATATAAGGTGACACTGACATCAAAAATTTTTTTTTTTAAAAACTTCATTAAAAAATATTCTATAAAAGGATAAGAAACATAGTTCTCTTAGTTATTTGTTCTTTGAGACTTGGGGATTCGGTTCACAAATAATGAACTGTGTGACCATGAGATGTTCAGAAATTTTAAAGCTTATCAGGTTTATCAGTGCTTCATCGGGGGTAAAAAAGGCGCAGTGCTAGTTATAGCGGGACCCTTTCGATGTGTTGAATACAGATTCCATTGGTATTGCTTAGGCTGCTTACACTTATCACCACGCTGTGGTCTTGTTTGATTTTATTACTCCTTTCAAATGTATTAGAAAATATAAGTAATGAATGCTCGCTATAGAGCTCAGGGGGTCTACCATGATCGGTTTAAGCAGAGCGTATTAACTTCTGAGCTTTGATGTTTCTATTTTATGCCGTAAAATATAACGTCAAAGCTAAGAAGTTCTTAATACGCGTTGTTTAAACGATCATAGTTGGCGCTTAAATACCTGCAAGTTAAAATAATCAAGTACATTTTAATAATTTCATTATAGCGTTACTACCGGTATTACCGTAATTAGAATTAATTAGTCACGAGGCTATTGACCTCTGACATTGACATTCAAAGTTATATCATTATCTCGGTTAACACGTAACATCTAAAGACACCTTTACACTAAATCACGTTCCTACGTTTAAAAAATGTTTGTTTTTTTTTCAATATGAAAATAAGTGTCGATTAATATTTAGACTGCTGGATTTATAAGGCATTGCAACTACTTATTTCTATCAGTAGTGGCATAGTATCGAGTTTAAAAAAATATATAATAGAAGTGATTCAAGTTTTATCTTCTGGAATCTTCCAATGTGTCCAAGAGGAACATCAAATATTTTGTACCGTGCCTAAGACGGCTATGCACTTATACTCCGTCACATAGGCACCTAATCTTTGGTGCAAAGTGGGTGTTATAACCTCTAACGTCCTTGTTATTGTTGCCCCTTCTGAGAAGGTGTGAACAAAGGATTTTTTTTCGATTTCTATCTATCTCTAATATAAGTATTTACTTCGATCCGTTGATCCGTTGTTGCGTGAAAAAGAGACAAAGTAATACTTTCGCTTTATGATATTGATATTAATATAAATATAAAGTATCTGTAGTGTGATAAAGCCTTTATATCATTTTATTGAGTTGAAAAGGTCGAATAGGAGTCTTATATAATCTCATCGGAAAAATACCAATCGCTTAAATATATTTTGGTAAGCAGAATAATGTCATACATTATTAATAGAATTATATTTATAGATCTTCATATTATTATGGTGTAATCATTTGTTATATAAGTGGTGCTATTTCTATACATAGTAAGTTATATTTTGGGGTCTGTTGGCTTGTTCCGAGTGTGAGAATTTGGGTAGATAGAAAGATAGATAAAACGTTTATTTGCCACACACTAATAAATTAAACAAAACTACAATGATGAAGACCTACAAAATAATTAGGTACTTCTTTCTTATTAAGGAAGGCAACGCGTGAGTGACATTTGGTGTTACAAGCATGAATAGTTTTTTTTTTTAGGATATGGTCTCTCGCAATTGGTAGTTACCTCCACTGCTTAACCGGACTATAGGGCGAGACCCAAGGTCTCCAGCCGAGCTTAAACTTAAAAAATAAGCAACACAGCTAAGGGCGCCCCGGTGCGGGGCTCGGACCTCGGCTTAGGGCGTTGCTGGGGGATGAGCTAGGGAACTGGATCTGAGTGGTATTATTTAGGGACGTTTAAGGCTAGTGGCTCGGCGCGCCGGCCCTAGCAGAGGACGGGAGGGACGATGACGTAGAGTTCGCGACGAGTCTCGCCGGCTAGGACGGAACAATGGTCGGTTGGGTGTGTGCTTTTGAGACATTGCTTGCTGAAGCAATGTGATATCGTCGTCAGGGTCAAGGAGAACGTGCCTCGGACGGCGTCGGGAGAAGCATGAATAGGCAGCAATAGGTGCCTATATACCATCTGGCAAACTGTATACTAGTTTGTCGCCTTAATAGTATTAACATTTTATATTTCAAGAAATTAATATTTAATGAGTTCCATATATTTTACAGTAGGTTATTCATTTTCAATTCTTCTTCTAAGATAGCCATTATATTTTCTTTTCAAGAGAATCTTCCAACCTTTCGTAGTTCAGTTAGAGCCTACCATAGTACCTGGTTATGGTGGTAGGATTATTTTATGGATAGCATGATTGTCTTAGCTAGGTGTGTGATTATGTTCAAAGATCATAACTAACTAACTCCTAACTAATTTTAAGATGAAGAAGGCACCTTTTATAGTTTCAAACGATATGTAATATATTCTCTGTAATATATCTCGACACAAATATATTGCAAAGAATTTATTGAGAAGATTTCTATAAATTGATGTAAATCCAGATCGTATAGTATTGATCTAATTTATCTGCCTTACATAGTAATGTATTTACGCCATTAAGATTAATTTTATGAGAAGTTCATACCTTCTTGTTTTTCGATATGGAATCTTTTGATCCGTTTTGGTACTGTCCTTATATTATATTATAATTATTTAAAGGTACACTTTAGTACAATACTTTACATATATGCATGTTTGTGTTAACGTTCTGTATATGTAAGTGATTTTTACTAAGAATTCCGAGGGACCTTCAATGGTTGGATTTAAGTGCTTAAAAAATGTATGAACGTATACGAGGTGAATGAAGTGTGTCAGGATCGTAGGATGTGGCAAAAAGTGGTCTCATCCTTTTAAGCATGAAGTTTTTAGTCTTACGTATCATTTACATTTTAGGGCAATAGTTCCGGAACATTATATTTATATCTTTTCTACGACTACATCCAATGGTTGTCTATAAGAAATTGGATCGCCTTTTGTACTTTTATCAAGCTATGTTAGTGAGCAGTGCCTGAGTATAGTGCCTGAGACAGCGATAGACTCACTTTCTGTCACGTTGGCACTTAATCATATTAGGTGAACTGTGGGTGTTGTTGTTACAACTCTGCTTACCCCTTCTTAAAAGACCCTTTTGGGATGCCGTGAGTATATTTATTTATTTACTAGCTGTACGCGGTTTCACCCGCGTAGATTTCATTTCATGCTTCATGTCGCGGAACCCTAATATTTTTAATAAATAAAGTAGCCTAAGTTACTCCTTGAAACATCAGCTACCTACCAGTGAAGTCCCGTTAAAATAGGTCCAGGCGTTTCAGAGATTACCCGGAACAAACAGACAGACAGACAGAGAAAAATTTTAAAACTTGGTTTTTCAGGGGCAGTGGCGTGTATACTTTCATATGCATTTAGTGAAAAGCTGTAATTTTGGAATTACAAACAGACACTCCAATTTTATTTATATGTAGTATAGTATATGTATGTATAGATTATCAAACTATGTAATGATGTAGGTACTTTGGAAAATAAGATGTACAAAAATAATAGGTACCTCTGTTAGTTTTTGGGCTACAGTTTCATACATTTGCCAAAAGTGTATTTGAAAAAAAAAATACATACGCGACGAACATATTATATACCTCTTTTTTTGAGGCCGGTTGAAAATTATTTAATTGATATCAAAACACATTTGAATAATAATGTTTAAATTCTATTGCTTGCCGACCTGGATTCGTTGCTGCTGAATGTACTTATAGTCAAGTGCTAAAATTACATAGTTCTTAGAACATAAATCAGTGTAAGTACACATATGACCCAATACTTGTATGTAAGCTCTAGGATAATTTCGTAACGTCCTGCCTTGAGAGTATCAACGTCTGGCGCGGTATTAATTATGTATCTAGCTAGACGAAGGAATGTACTGGATGACGTGTTGAGATTTATAGAGTGATTAACTTATTTGATACTGTGTGTGGAACTGTGATATAAAATTAGTTTTTAAAGGGCTGTCTCGTCGTTCTTGTGGTCGTAAGCGCTACCACGAAACAAGGGCTGGATTCCCTCGGGCAAATTTCAAAAATAATCCTAGTAGCAGCCCGGAGTCTATACGAGTATTGTATCGTTAAACTAGACCCTTTATCGCTGGGATATTAACATAGCTGGCAAAATGTGGGTGTACTATAACTACATTATATACATAACCTAGGTAACCATTTACCATCAGGTGAGCTGAAAGGTATATAAAGTACCCTCAAAGTATAAAAAATTGTGGAAAACAATTAATTATTAAAGATGAGTTCCCTGTCTGGTGAAGAAAGAAACTCTTAGTGATAAGAGTGATAATAAAGAGATGATGATACAAATGTTTATTTGTTCAGAGAATTACACAAAGCACATACATACATAAGCTCACGCCTGTATTTCCCGAAAGGGTAGGCAGTGGTGTTGTAATTTTCAACACCCACATTTCACCGAATATGATTATGTGCCAACGTGACAGAGGGTGAGTCCATCGCCGTCTCAGGCCCTATACATACCTCTTTTTGAATTAATATAATATAATTAATATAATTTGAAATAAAGCACATAATAATTGTAAAACTGAAAAAAAAACTACCTAGTGAGCTTTATAATGGTTCAAATAACATAGTTATGTACTTATTTTTAACATTTAAAGGGGTGTGTTGAGTGTGGTAGTGAAGCTGTAGGGGAATAGGAGTGGAATATTCTAAGACACGTTACAACTTAGTTTTAGTCGCTTTTCTAGAATTAAGCCAGGTATTTCGATTAAGTTTCGCAAGATCTACGGGCGTATACATGCGTTTATCAAGTCAATCTAGATCGCCTAGACTTTTGTGGTGAAAGGTCATACTAACTCGTCGGGCGATGTTGCGTAACGACAGGCAGCTGTGAAGGGACTTACCTGCCCACAACGTCTTGTTTCGACATGATTGATCCCGTTTCCTTATAACCTTTACATACCTTCGTCGGTATTATCCGGAATGGAGAGGTGAACTTATAGTACCTACAGACTACTACAAAGCAAACTACCTGACAAAATATGTCAGGTATGTTTAAGTTAAATATCCTACAAATAGGTCTTATTGTGACCTTTATGGTCACAATAATTACATATTTCATGTACAATTTTCACTCAATATATTATCATAGTTACCTACTTAGGTACGTACATTTTAATCACGTTTAAGTATTTTTTTTAAATAATTAAATATGAGCAGTAACATTATATACAACTTCTTTATTATTATGTGGAACTTATTGCTACTAACCGGGCACTAATCCAGACTCCGGGCTGCTACTGCAAAATTACAGATCGAAAAATCAATAACGCTTTTCCCAGGACCGAACTCAGGACGTCGTGTTCCGCAGTAGCGTTTGCAACCGATAAGCCAACGCGTAGTCTGATTACAATTCTTCTTTAAAAACGTTAAAGGATTATTTTTCCAATATAAACTAACTCTACCTATCCAGGTCAAAATTATTTTAACTCATGTTGAAATCTTATAGCCTACCGTAAAGGCTTGTGAAGCTTTCTAATAAATACACACGCAGCAATTTTTTTTTCATTTACATGGTCACGTTGTACATAAATGTGCCTGGTTTGCGAATATTTAGGATTTTCCACCGAAATGCTGCAGTTAATAGTAATCGTATAATACCCGACGAAAGTCATTCATCCATTTTAAGCGCTCTATAAACCACATCCATAACGACATAGTTAAGTACATAAATGATAGTGTATTTGTACCGTAATGAGTACCTATCAATCAGTACCGCATCATCACAAGTAATCGCCTCAACGTTTCGATTCATTCATCACTTGATTATGTAATCACTCACATACACATGCAATGAATGCATCTCAGATGCGCCGGAGTGCTGAATGAAGCTTTACTGCCGATCATTGACCTCTCAAGCCGAGTTCAAGGCAGAACCTACTCATCTTCATTGAGTTAACATAAAACTATACTAGCCATCATTGATGTATGAATTTATTGGATACGGCATTCGTTTTGGTAAAAGAATTATGTATATTGGTACCTCCATTGTATAACCTATGAATTTTAGTACCTACTATATTTAGAGCTTCAAGTTCACGTAGTACTACTCTTACTTACAGCAATGTAAGTTTACATTGATGCAAAATTCTGCCTTTTGTTGATTGTGGAACGCAATTTGTCACCAGACAGTTTGTTTGTGTAGAGTAATTGGGTAGAAGATTTTTTTTTATTCAAAAGAAATGTTCTACCTATCTTGTGGTGACTAAGAGTTTTCGTACGCGCCCTTCTACCGCGCATTACGAACCAAAATGATATCAAGCACAGTGTTAGCTTTGATTTCTTTGCAGTAACTTTGGTACTTAAATAAAATGTTTCTAGTAATACTCCTCTTCTTTTTCCGCTTATTGTTATGACATTCCTTCCTCGATTGCTATCAGCTAATAAATAATACCATATCCATTTTGTTTCGATACTCCAAGACCACATTCACGACCTGTAGACTCGTCTGCCGCTAGTGTATTATTTAACTAAGATCGGTGCAATGTGGGCTAATAGGACGTTAGTTCAAGGCGATTTTTACTCATCGTCATTATTTGCAGTGGCATGTTTTATTGAGTTGGTCTATCACCTTTATAAAATACTGCTGTGCCCCGCGGTTTCACCCGCGTAGATTTAGTTTGAAGCTTCATGTCGCGGAACCCTAATATTTTTAATAAATAAAAGTAGCCTAAGTTACTCCCTGAAACATCAGCTACCTGCCAGTGAAAGTCCCGTTAAAATCGGTACAGCCGTTTCAGACAGACAGACAGACAGACGGACAGAAAGACTGACGGAGAAAAAAAATTAAAAACTTGGTTTTTATTGCCAGTAGCGTGTACACTTTCATATGCATTTACTCAAAATCTTTTATTTTGGAATTACAAACAGACACTTCAATTATATTTATCTGTATAGAGACTAGTTGAGCAAAATACTAGTTGCGGCAAACGTTGTATTGCCATATATTTTTTGGGGTGGATCAGCCTTCAAATTTAGTCTTGCTGCTTGTTAGCACTAGCACTTTCACACAGACAACTTTAAACATCCCGGGATAAAGGACAAGTCACATTCCAACCCCCCACTGTAGTTTTTGCAAGTGTAAGGTGTTAATCCATAACAATTTCCATTATTTGTTTCTTAGTTTAAAATAGACATGTGCAAATGCGATGCCTTGTGTGAGAGTTAAATAACTGAAATAAGTAAGCAACAATTTTGCCCTGATGTTTCGTTTTTTAGCTCTATGTCTCCTAAGAAAACCGATTATCATCGTTATAGTAGTGTTGTCCTACTACTTGTCCTACTTCTTAACTTTGACGTATCATTCTTGTGATACAAAATGAAACGTCAAAGCTAAGAAGTTCTCAATATGCTCTGCTTAAGTCGATGATGGTAGGCCACCAGCTTGCAGTAAAAACTGAAATTTGAGAAATAATCTGCTTATTTAAGAAATATAACATTAGTTATATCTACGTGTAAATCATACTAAATGTAACCGTATCTTTTGTCCCAAAGTGAAAAGTGTAGCAACCGCCCAAATCCGGCAAACCAGTGCAGATCTCAAACAAACGGCTCATTAACATAAAGTAGGTGCACAATATTATCATAACAATGTTCCAAAGCGGTCCCTTGCTAATTAACTATTGTAAAAATTCTGTGCCAAGGCAAGATATTCGTTCGGAACAACCGCCTATGGCGTAATTGCTCTGAACTTTATACATATTATTATAGCTTCTTATTACTTTAATACAAAGGTTAAGGTGAGATCACATGCAGTTGCAAGTACTTATGCAACCCAAATCGCTACTTTATACAATATATATTTATTTATTTATAATTATATATTTTGGTTGCATTGCAATCCTACTAATATTTTAAACGTGAAAGTTCCAAAGACTGTATGGATGTATGTTTGTCACTCTTTCACGCAAAAATTATGGAATGAATTTTGATAAAACCTAACAATTATATAGCTTACATATTATAATAATACATACGCTGTATTTATAACGATAATATGGTGTGAATTGTCCAAAATACATAGATAAGTCAAATCCTGCGCAGAAAGAGTCGCGGGCACCAGCTAGTATTTAATAAATATATATAAATACAAATAAAGGTGTTTCTTCTGATCTAATAACAATTATTCTAATGTGTTCATAAAAATGCCGAGACTAAACATTTTACCAACTAATATATACTTTCCGAAAGATGCCGTTTTAAAATTGGGTCACACAATAAAAGTTTGCCTGAACATCCTACACCTCCAAGCTTATCACATTATAAAGTAGTTCAACGTGCATATAGCTGTCATAATTTGCATTTGAAATTTATTCATTGGTTTCGCAACAAATGTACCAGTTTGTAATCATCTCTTTGGTTGCGCCTTGTCAAGGGGACGGCCATTTAGAGTTAAGTTTGAAGGTGCCGCCTAGAATCGCTCCGATAATTATGTTTTATTACATTACGTAAAGCTTATATTAGCTACTGTACCTTTGAAATTAAGTAGAGTTACTAAATGAAAAAAAAGAGACTGGTATTTTTCACTACTAGCTACTTTAATTTTGAAAAAAGAAGGGTTACTATATCAAAAATAATATGAGACTGGTATTTTTCACTACATTTTATCTCTACGGTTCACACCACCGAAACACCTTAAACTAATATGCTATTGTTGTTTGATGTTTTGTAGACATTCTTCATACAGGTTCACCCAGACTTAGAAGACTGCCCCATTATGACAAAACATAGAATAAGTAGCTCCATTTCTTTCTGTGATACGGATTTGAAAAGGGGTGAACATAGTTTTAGACCGAGTTTCAATTCAATTCAATTCATAATATCTTTCTTTGATTAGACTTTTAACAAAGTACTTTCTAATCGTCAGAACGACACAATTACGCAGGAATATACATGCTACCGCCAGGCTCGGAAGCTTTTACTTAGAAGAACCTGGCAAGAAACGCGTCTTCGTTTAAACTACGAGTAGTCTTCTTTTAAATCATGTTTTGTAATCAAGGGACTGTTGTTTATGAAAGAGGTGGTATAGTCTGAGAAGTCTCATAATAACCTTATTTTAATAACATTAATGTTTAAACACACCATATTACCAAACGCTATTACTAAACGCTGCGACCAGAAATCAAAAGACTACATCATTAATCCCGAAGTTGTCATTTCTAATCGCAGAGGCAGAATGAGCCGAGATGTAGATCTGAGTTCGGTAGAACTGACAATGTTGCAACCATATTCTTTTGATCTTAAGGCCGAACCAAATGTTAATCGGCCAACGGAGGCTTTGCAGACCACTGCGCTCTTGGGTAACCGGTTAATTGTATTAAATTTGCACGTGATTTAGAGTCTCGTACATACGAGTAATACTTTAATTGTAACAAAGTAACTATTCAACGTCCGTTTTTATTTGCCTTTTCTATAAACTTAAGTTTGAGTTAACTCTGTCTTTATGTCTCTATTATTAAAAAGACAGGTATAAAATAAAATTTAAAAAAATACGGCCCTATTTGTTAATAAATACATAGGCTATAAAACAATGAAATAAAATAACTCAGTTGTATGGGATTATTTATTATCTTCCGCTGTCATTCATCCGTAATATTACGCGCACGTAAACAAACACCGGTTTCAGCTATATTTTAGAACACACATTCCCAAAGTTTGAGACCACTCAAAACAAAAACAATTATCTATAGCATAAGTTTAACAATGTTGAACTTTAATCTTAAAGAACAGTCTTAACTAAATCACCTAAATATTCCCTATGTTATTAAAATTTCAGTAAGTATCGAAAAGCGTTTCTTTCTTCTGTGAAACCTACCTGACTACCTACCTAATTTGAAACATCATCTTCTTAATAGATAATATCCAAATTGAAAGACGACAAATAATTGGAATCATGTAACATTGCATGTACTTAATGTATTATTTTAAATACGAACAGCTTTAAGTGTCTAAGTGACCTCAAACTTTTTTTGAGTGAATTAATTGAGCGAGGTGACTCATTAAATCAAAAGCAAGTATCGCCGGAGGGCGAAGAGAATCAGCAATGTTGAGAAACACAGTGTCAAATCATGTCCAATATACCAAGTTGGCTCAATGCCAATTCTTAAATGTCAGATTGCTTGTGTTATGTGTGTGACATTACGATTTTTACACCTTCCTGTTTCCGTTTACTGTTTTGTTTGTTTGCTATAGTGAGAAACGTCAAATTTTCCAGCATAAAATAAGGTTTTTTTATACTGCAAAGGTGGCAAACAAGGGCATAGTCTGCTTGAAGGTAAGCTGCAGGCTGCAGCCCTAGAATGGTTACAACACTAAGGGTGCCAGTCGGACGTTACCTATCTTACGAATTCTAATCACTGTAACAACATTATGAAAGACAAAAGAGTATAGAGAGTAATACTCCAGAACTAGTACAGCTCTCACGAAGCACTGGCGACCTCAACCCCAGGAATACAACATTTACAACAGGTGTAATTCATACACGTCGCGCCACACAGTTAGAGTCACATAAAATTACTACTGCGCATTCACGGTCAGCGTTCATAACTCCTGATTGCATGGTAATTATATGGTAAAACGTACGGTACAACAACGTATGGTAAATTATATGGTAGGTACTTGGCCTTCTGAAAGATGGAGGCACCTCAGTCATACAGTGGTTCCGCTGTGGTCGAACTTTGGTGGTGAAGAGGGCGAATACAGACTTGGATCTGAATAGATGCTGCGAGTGCATGTACTTATTTGACCAATGAAACACTATGCCAGAGTAGGTTAGGTACTAGAAAAAGTAACAAACAGTGTTGGTCCATATGAAGTTTCATATGGACCAACACTGTTTGTTACGCGTGTGATCAACTGATCGTGGGACACGCGTCATCGAATTGGATTAGGGTTGCCAGGTACGGACTTACAGTATTAATGAACTTCATGACAATACGGTATCATCTAATTATTGGGTCCATGTCAGTGAGAGCGACTCTAAAACCCTAAACTCACAATGTTGGTAACTAAAGAATTTACGATGGAAAATAACGCTGATGCATTAACATAATTAAATATGGTTTTATCTGCAACCATATTGGAAAATTTATACTTAAAATAAACTAGTTTCTTCACATAAATAGGTGGTTAGATCGAAAATCTGGAATATTAGAATCGTATTAATGTTAATACGAGACTTAATTAAGTTGATAGAGGCTAGTAGGTCACTTGTACTTAGAATGCAACAATGTATATTTGAGCCAAACGTATATAATATGATGAACGAATGTTCTAGGTACCTGAGATAAAATTAAAGCATTTAGCAGAAAAAATTATAAGCATTAAAATTTTCCGCAAAATCAGTAGGCCTTTAATAAGAGACAAACATACCTTCAGACAGTAGCTTTAACTTTAAAATTGTTTGTAAAACAAAGGGGGAGATTATTATAATATGGGACAAAACATCGGGACGAACAAGGCATACATTTACATTATGACTCAACTTATATTTTGCAATCTTCTTCTTATGGCGTTGCTGGAACTCAGTAAGAACTGAGATTCTATAGATATCTTAGAAACATTAATAAACTACACGTATATGGAGATGTTATTTATATTTATACACGTATATGGAGTAATTAACACGAAATAAAGTTATAAAATTCTAAATTAGGGCAAAGATAAGCATCGTTTTAACAAGATTGTTGGTATGTCAACGTACCTACTAATTTTATACTAAATAAAAACTTAATGCCATACATGTTTGGCATATTGAGAATCCATTATTTTCTTAGACATAATTAATTAGTTCAGACTCATGAGTACTGACTAGGAAAGAATGCTTAAGAACTTATACATAAAAATTATTGCACACTAAATTATTAATTTATGAAGTAGGGAATTTATCCTTAATTTTAATAAAGATATAAAGACTAACAATATAGATTATACAGGGTGTCGGAGAAAAAGGAACAGTTGTCTTCTGCAAGTTGTAGGGTTTTATGAATATATCACTATATTGAAATAGTAAAATATCTAGCTCCAACGATATGGTGGTTATAAGCTATATCCGAAGAGCTCGCGGCCTTAAGCGATTGAATGAACGCGCGGTCGCGTTTACCTACATTCCGTACGCGGTCATTAAACTTATTAAATTAAGGGGAAGGTTAATGGTTTCGAAAAATGGTTTTATGGGATTATTTCAGGATTTATTAGTTGGAGAAAAGAAATAAAAACGTATTTAGATTTCACGTGAATAACTCTACGTTACAGCTGATTCTAATGCGAAAATAAGGTATTGATATGGTCAACTTTGAACATCAATTACTCGAAAACGGAAGAAAATATTTTCGTCATAATAATTTTAATTGCTTCCTAGAATTATACCCTATCACATAATTTAAGAGCTGTCCCGGTTTCCCCGACACCCTGTATATAACTTAATTGATAATTAAAATGCCTTTAGATGTCATTACTTATTGTAGAAGTCCTTTATTAACGTGTAATATTAACCTACCTACCCACTACATGCAATTCTGGCTCATTAGGACAAACCTACAAGAACTACGCGAAGCTATAATCTGGTGGATAACTGAGATCATTCATATTTTGCAAGCATTTGCCGCAAAATCTTATACTTAAATAGTATAAAAATTTCTTTCACTAGTTCTATTCACTAGTAGATATTTAATGTAATTAACTATGCAGATATATATGCAGAATCTTGATCGGTTCAGAAACAAGAGAAAGGGTAGTCAGATGTGTTGTAACAACTCCCTCATTCTCCAAAGATATATTTAAGTGCCAACGTGATAGATTGCGAGTCTGTCGCGATCTCTCAACCAGGATACACTCTACCCACAGCACATTGCTTGTTGCTAATAAGTATGAGGTGCATTTATTTTGCATTGTACAGAAGTGATCTTATACTTTTAGGATAAACCAATACAGAGAATATCTAATATTAATCTATTTGATCGTGAGCTTCATTCTTTTTTGCATCGATACTCGAACGTTATTCTTTACGTGAAACGAACTGCTCGTCGATTATTTGAACTGCGATATACAAAAGATGTTGGTATCTTTAATGCTTCTTCGTGTCAAATCAACTGTTGTAATAATTTGCTTTCCATTTACCAACTGTCACTTCTAGGAGGCGGGGCTGGTGGCCTGAAAATATAAATATTCACACAGTTACTGAATAAAGTTACTGCTACAGTAAAGTTGCTAGGTTCCAGGTAGCTCTGTCATCAATACCATGATCTTTTTTTACCTTTGAGACGATTTCTAAGAGCTAAGATATCTTTCTACTGATTTAGAGGGCCAATCCTGGTTCCCTCAAAGGTTCAAACAATTGTAGACTCTATATGGTACATATGGTAGCATAAGAGCAAACTTACCCTGGTGTATTCCAGTTGCTACCATCGCATAACGCTGTTGTTGGTGTTTCTTGGTGTCTGCAAAATTATAACGCTTATAAAACTGATTGTGCTTAAAACTTGTTTTTAAATATTTGTGGATAAATTACTTGAACTGCGAGAACTAATATACGTTTTACGAAGAAAAAAGGTTCAAGGTGGCTAATGTGTAACATACCCGGAATTTAAGTGAGCAAGTGTCAACGCCTCTTGAGCACGTATCTTCCTTCCAAAAGTCCTCCATAATTTGACACACAGGGGGGTTAATGCAGACCACCATAGAGTGCCGAGAAGAAATCCGCAAACCCACCAACCATGCTGGGAATAAGAGATTGTTTAACACATTTTTGTTCAACATGGAAATTCTAGGTGACGAGGGTTTAACGGGCTGTAAAGGCTTCAGACCAATCTGGAAAGATAGCTTTGTTCAATTGGCCATCTTTTCATTTGAGGTACGAATGGAACTCTTTAGGAACTGTTGGCTGGAATGGGCTTAACTTCCCTGATCAAACAATATCCACAATTTAATTCTATTCAAAATATCCACAACAACCAATGAACCTTTAAGTTACAGTCATGAGCGCTTATAGTCATGATGGTTCGACTCACTGTGCGACATATACAGGTATGAATAAATCAGTCAGTGTAAAACAGTTGAATTATCAAGGCAATAGGAGCTCATGGTGACCCGCAGACAACTAAAATGGACATCTTTAATAACTAAGTTGGCCACGCTAACGACGATAGCGTCCTCCAGTAAAAGTACATCTAAAGCTGGATATCCACATGCACTTTGGTTCGCAAACCTCGAGCACTGCACTTCTGCAACTGCTCTGTGACTGGATACTACGTTGGATACCATATCACGCTGCGCTTCTGGAGCGTGCAATGGTACGTGCTCGCGGGTTTTGTGCGAACACAAAGAGGTGGTGCGTAAATATAGTGGATACCTGATTTTATACAAAGTCATTATAGTCTTACCAAGGAGGCGACGTATTGCGTGCACAGCAGTGATCTGGCAGCAGCATACACAGCATACAGCGGCCTGCAGCGGGCGGCGTGCTTGCCAGCCGAGACCAGCACGTGGGTCCTCCATCCAGCAGCGTGGGATATCAGTCGGGATACGTACATCGATACTTTCTGGAATTAAATTTATTTTGTAGATATCAAATGTTTTGTATAGGTAGGTACCCAAATCAAGGAGTAGGTGATTTTTGTACAAATTACGTATGTATGGGATTTTCTTTAGTTCCAATAATTTTTTTGAGTACAGAATCACCGCAAGGGATACTGGTTGTAAGTTTTTTTAACAAATAGTAAATGTGTTTTGTTGTAAGTGCTTTTTTAGAAAACTAACAGTCACATAGTTAAGGTATATATGTTTTGAATTATGTACATTTCAAAATACAGATGAGTACGAAAATGATAATTTCCTCTATTTTGAGATGAAGTCCGTGGAATGGAGCACAGTGTGAAAAGACCTTACCAAACATGACTGCAGCGAGCTTATCCCGATCAAATGCTCAGTTTGACCATTCAGCCTTAAACAAAATCGGCTTAAACGTAGCTGTTGTAGAGAAAGCCCTAGTAACGCGACTACCTACCCGTTTCGTGTTGCGGCTTAATCCACAATTCAGTTGCCACATTCACATACTAAATGTACATAGAGCACGTAAATAAAGGCAACGTAGGAATGGTGTATCTTACGAATTTGATTTGTTCAGGTTTTCAATATTCCTTGCGTATACGTAAACGTAATTTGAATATCAATATCCCTAGCTTTTGAGAACGTTTATTGTGTCTGTTTTTTATCCCATACAAGCGAAATATTGCCCATATACGTGTACAATGGATATTCGTGACGACGCCTATTTATTTTCGATAGCAATTTTTCCAAGCTCTACTTTGTTAGAAACAAAATGTTTCTCCAATGGAGTAAATATTATTAAGTTTGAGAATACTCGCTTAAACACGAACCCCCCTCCTTATAGATATATAGACCATAACTTCACGATATCATCGTACTATTTCACGGGCACTCTTCGCCCAAAAGAGTATAAGTCCAGACACAACCGTTCGTTAATACGAGTAAATCGCTATCTCAGGCTTACTTTATTATACAGGTTTTCTCACGATGTTTTCCTAGTTATTAGCTTGAACGCGCTAATCTCAGGAAAACTGGTCCACTTTGAAAAAATATTTCCGTATAAGATTTATCAAGGAAGACTATAGGCTATTTATATCGTCACGCACACCAATCGCCGGCAGAAAGTATACGATAAGTATTTCTATGAATGTTTTTACCTTTTGCGCAATAATATCACCCTGATTGTCGATATAGTACTGTGCAGTATGGATGTGGCTCAGCGAAATGTTCAATTTCCTCCTGAATGGCGACAACTGGAGTTCCAATTCTGTCAATTTGAACACCACATCCGCTCTTAACTGCTCCAGTGGCTTTATATTCGTGAGGTGGAGTCTTTGGGTCCGTGTCGCTGAAATGTTTTTGCAAATATATATTACCTATAATACAAATTAGGTGTTAATTAAATATTCATACGAGTATTTAATGTAGTTTTATATTGATTAAACGATTTATTAGGATAACAGTGTAGGTATGTACGTTTTAAACCGTTTTTGAAATTCCTTACAAGAAATAAAACTAAAATAATCAAAAAGTCTAAACCCTATATTGATTTGAAGATAAAATATATTAGTTAATAATAATGATGTTGCGGTGATGTTACCTAATGTTTCCAGCCGTCCAGCAGTGGTTAGGTCAGTCACTTGTGCTGCTATATTCTCCAGCTGATCAACCAAGGACGGCAGGTCTTTCCCAACCACAGGGACATTGTAATCCATCCTTTAAGTATACAATACAAAGTATAAGCACGTATTGTTCCTTCTTTACTTGAGAATTTGTTTGCTAACTACCTCAATGATTGCACACAACTTACATTGCATCAGCTGAATTTCGAATCCGTTAATTATAACTTTTGGACTGCATTTTGCTTGAGTTCAAATGTGAAAGAACAACTTAGGAACATTATCCGCTCTTGTTTCATTACATTGATCTATTTTAAAGGTTCCCGGGAGATTTGCGCTTAGCAACACATTTAACGATTCATTTTTATACGGAATAATGAGCGTAAGTTCTAGTAAAATACTTCTGGCTATTAAATCCCAGTAAAGCAAAAAACATTTACCGATATTTTGCAAGATTAACGTTAGATACGACCAACATTTCGTTCAACAGTTTGCTGAAGTTTACAGATATTGTTTTCAATAGTCCAACGTCTATGGCGGAGGCAAGTCTGCCCAGATCAGCTTGTAGTTCTTCCCATTCGAAATACGACGTCTCCTTGTTCACATCCAATATTTTGTCTAGTTGGAACACGATGTATGCAGGCCTGTCTTTCTCACAGTCTCTGAAAGTTTTCAATACATTTTTTTTGGCGTACTTTTAGGGATTTATTCCATTACCCATACAGTTAATTTAGGTAAATGCAGGGTGGATGGAATTTCTAGTTTACGAAAGGCTACTTACACTTTTTTTCAGTCAACTCGTGACCACGGCCAATGCAACTTGGTCGAAACGTCGAGGTAAATAAAATAATGAAATAATCAACGCGTTTAAGACCCGTATTTGTAACAACTAGTACAGAAGGTTACCTACAAGCGAGCAGGGCGCTTCAGGTTTAATTAATTCTGAGCTGAATTTCTTGCCGGTTCTTCTCAAGGCTAGTTTCCGAACCAGTAGTGGTCAGTTCTTCGACGTTCATAAGTGCCTTGCCAGGGTATAGACTGAATATATCATTTTCATTTGAATTAAAGGAGGTATTCATTTAATTATTAAGGTCTAAGATAGATAATATCAAAAGCAAACTAAGTGTAGGTACTAAAGATATTTCATGCCTACGTACTTAGGTCTTAAAACTTTTTTACGTCAATATTTTCTCGGGTTAAGTGGATAAGTGATCGCACAGTTTGTTGATCGCCTAATATTATATTCAATAACGAGGCAACTTTGTAGTAGCATGGAAGTAGGGTATAAAATACGATAAGTTAGCACAAAAAGTTATCGTAAGTTGTCGAATGAAGCTATAAAATTGGTATTTTATCACGAAAGAAATGTGAGTTTGTAGCGTTGCGAACCATATAAAGTGATCGAAATGATGCCTATGGTAATTTTTATTGGATTCTTGGAAAAAAATACAAATCCATGAAATGTAGAGATGGAAAAATAATCCTAATAAATTTAGACGTATTAAAGTAATAGCTGGCTATTATTACCTAAGTACATAACTATACTTAGGTACCTATTTCTTATCAGTACCCCTATAACATGTTTTGCATCGTTTTTGTAATCTATACTCGCTAGCGCATAGAGTAAATATATGTATGAGATATTTTAGTACTTCACGTCACCGCTAGGAGGCGCTGTACAATTGCTCATACAAATATTCGGCGGAGACGCTAGCGAGCTTAGATTAGGAACAGTGGAAAACTCGTGGTACAGGTATTTGGGGATTAATAAGCCTAGTCGATCTTTTTTCGAAAAATATTATTCGGCTTACCTTAATATATCCTTAACAGATACGTCTATAGTAATGTTATCAAGCTCTCTAAATAGAGCGTCAAATATTCCTTCACTGTTGGACAAAAGTGGAGAAGGTCTGTCTAACAGAGCTGACAGGGTTTCATACTGTGGATAGTCCCATAACGTGTGACAGACGTAGACCTGAAAATCGACAAATCTTGTAATGTTTATGTAGTATTGAAATGAGTTTGTATGTAAGAATGATATATGAAAGATTAAGAAAAATAAGATTGACGGGTTTTGGCGATAAGAAAAAAGACGATGGACGTGAATGACGGATAGAAGAAGAGTTATATTTGAAAGAGAATATTTGTATGAGATAATTTAGTTATTTACGTCACCGATAGGAGGCGCTGTACAATTTCTCATACAAATATTAGGCGGAGACGTTAGCAAGTAAAGATTAGGAAAACGGAAAACTCGTGATAGGGGTACAGATTAAGAAATTCCTTATTTTTGGAACTGAGAGTACAAATGATATGTAAATTAATCATAAATATGCATAAGTTTATGCTTTTCGAAAAGGCACACCCGCGTTTAAAGGCTTAACACTCGTATGAACAAAGACGCCTGTAAAGAAACGTGAAGCAATACACTCCAAAGCAATTTTCGCATTTCAAAGAACAGAGGCGTTTTAAAACTGACATTTTCCCCTTTGATTATTGCGTCCATGTAATTTACCCAAACATACACATATTTATTTGCTATTAAGGAATCAACAGAGGAAAGGTAGGCGGTGGCAAGTTGTATTATTGTAGTTACACTACCTAGATACTTAGTTACACCAATAACTACCAATTTCCAAATTGCAATAGGTACGCCCTATTACGTTTATTTTCTCGTAGATACGCGCGAGTGTGTCATTTCAAACTATTTGATCCTAGTTTCCTAACATATAAAATATATTTTGCTAACAAATATAAACTATCTATTAACAATATTTAAACACCTAATTATAAACTAAAAACCCTAAAAAGAAATATATAATGTGATACCTAAAATATAGTTTTAAAAGGAGTCCCTGTAGGCAAAGTTCCGAAGATACTGGCAGCATTCCCCCTTTGAATAGCTAAACTAATTCTATGTCCGAGGTAGCTGCCAGCTCTTCGGTCTCCGGTGATGTCGACTAACCTTTTCGTAATTTCATTAAATAGCCTTATAGCGCTAGGACCCCACGGACCATGTGTCTCAACACCGAATGGAACAAAATCATATTCGGTGCCCAGACCCCTGTATTTGCTTCCTATTTGTTTCCTAACTACTTGTAAACTTGATATATTTAAACTAGCTGTGCCCCGCGGTTTCACCCGCGTAGGTGTGAATTTCATGGTTTCCCGCGGTTCCATAATGTTTTTTAAAAATCAGCCTATGTTACTCCTTGTAACATTAGCCATCCGTCAGTGAAAGTTCCGTTAAAATCCGTCCAGCCGTTACGGAGATTACCCGTAGCCTAAGTTACTCCTGTTATTTTGGAATTACAAACAGACAATTTTATTTATCTGTTTAGACTTCTGTGGTTAAGTGTAGTTGTAAGGCGCTTATTAAAGGTTCGATGTTTATTGGATGAAATGAGGAACATAACACGATGCTTATTTTTGTAGTGAAATTAAATTCGAAAAACAAAACTACCCCAACAATAACTAAAATTAACGATAATATATTTTTAAAAACGACAAGGGATTATTTTATAAATTTTTCGGAGCTCTGTGTCAAAAATACACGTCCAATAAGATGCTATCAATATTATAACATATTTATCTCATACAAAAATAAATCTGATATTAATCAAATAATAAAGATACCTTGACCTTTCTGTATTATTAACAATTTTGCGTAAAAAACTAACTCTTTGCTTGCGTCTATATGGAGTGTGAAAATAAATCATGAATTGGATTGAAAATATTTAAAGTTACTCGGGACTTATCACAATAATATTTAGAAAATAACGATTTCGCGAAATACGCGATTCTGCTCGAGACCACGATCGGTGTAATCCAATCGAAACGTCGAGGTACGCTATTTTCAAAATATTTATAAGTCCAGAGTTACTTATATATGAATATAATTCGCGGAAGTTTAAGAAATGGATTGAAAATATTGGGTAATATGAAAAAAAACTAAATTTTTTTGTTCATACATATGAATAACTAGCGGACGTCACGCGGTCTCACCCGCGTACTTCCCGTTCCCGTGGGAGTACGGGGATAAAATAATTTTCAAGATCGGTATCAATACAAATAAATAAACAAACCTTTCCTCTTTATAATATTAGTATATATTATTATGCAAATAGTTACCTCAGCATGTCCTGCAATCAAGAACACAGCACAAATCATTGCCCAGAGCAATAATGATATGCAGCATATCCAAACAGCTGATCTGAAAGATGTTGTTAGGAATTAGGTTTCTTAGATAAACAGAAGTACCTAACAGTTAAATTAATTAGTTACCTATCTATCACAATAATTGTGTATCATATTTATGAACTAGCGGTTCCCCGCGATTTCACCCGCGTAGACTGACGGAACACTAATCCTTAGTTACGCCTTGTATCATTAACTATCTGCCAGTTTACAATTGTTTTTATTTTATGCGAGTACCGTATATACTTTCATTAGTATTTATCTGTTCATTCGAAATTATAAACAGACACTTTTATTTATATTTAGGTATATAGATTTTATTGCAATATTGTCTACACAAAATATAAGCCAGTTAAAATTCATTATTATTTTTATTAATACGACGAGCAGGCGAGCAATAACTTCTGTCAGTTTATTAACTTACACTTTCAAAGTCCTTTGAGCGTGGCCCTTTGCTTGTCCACATCCACACAAAGTTGCAAAAATTACGAGAACCATGACGAAACCGAAAGCCACTAGACATGCTGCAATTAAATTAATATTATATCAGATCATTACCATATAATTTGTGTGCTTTAATACACCTCCACTATACTTTTTACTTAGGAAAATAATAATATTGGAAAGATATTATTAAATAGGCAATATTAAAATCTTTTATTAATCCAATCCATCCATCGTTTCTTGGGTCATATGTCGATTGTTTCACATAACGGACATAAATACTTTTTGGTGAAATTAGATCGGGGGTTTAAGCAGAACTTCTTAGCTTTGACTTTTAATTTTACGGTACCAAAATGAAACGTTCAAGCTCAGCTGGCCTAGACAAAGTTACATTCTCTCGCGCTCGCTATAACAGAAGCAATACAAAATGTATGGAAATTACATAATTCAGGGACGTGACATATTATGTAATTTCCCGTACATTTTGTAACGTTTTGTAGAAACGCAGGGATAATGTTATTATGTTTATAGGCTCAGAAGTTCTTAAGACGCTTAAACCCCCTGGTGCGCTTGCAACCAACCTAAAAAACTTCTATGTTAATGATTTATCTATTTATGAATCGTTCTTTACCTAGCATTAGAGTCCATCTCCAAAACTCATACTTTTGAACCCTCTCTAGGCCAGATTCCAGTTGTCTGGCCACTGAGTGCAGCCCCGCTGTAAGGTGGCGGACTATGTCGCTTAGAATCTTCGCGGAGACGTGGACTTGCTGTCTTCTGGTCTCTATATCTTTAATGATATCTGAAAGAAGAGAAGGTATGAGGATTGGTTTACACCCATACACCAAAGGACCTTGAAACGGGAAATTGCGTTAGGTATGTTATTGCCTTTTAATGTGCAGCTATCCTCTAGTCTGCCTTTTCAAATAGTAATTAAAACACTTAACTCCCTATTATAAAACATTGCCTAAGATAATCTCTTTTTGTAATACGGATTTCAAAAAGGATGCACATATTTTGATTTGACTTTGATCTAGTCTATAAGTCGTGTTTTGTAACGAAAGGGAAATAGTCATTATAATTTGGCTGTGTAATAGAGACAGACATGTACATGTCTTATAGGAACATCTGTCTCATAATCATTGTCGATCTATGATGGCAATAAGAAGTCATAGTAGGGCACGCACCTCCTCTAACTTGCAATGTTTGCGTTGATATTGCGGAAGGTAACACACGGAATTCTTGTCTTGCTGCTGAAATGGCCTTTGTTAAGTTCTCCACGCCGAGAGTGCGCAGCTCCAGCAATTGCTGTTCATGCAGGATCTGAATCAAGCTATGATGATGAGTATAATGAACCAATCAATAAGGAAACATTTTATACAAAAAAATATGTTTTATAAGACAAGTGTTGTGAGTTAAAATATGATCTAATATTCAAACATTTCATATGTACGAAGATAAGTACACGTAATATTTCATCTCGAAAATTATTTGAATGAAAAATCGACGACATGGATTTGGAAATGAATGAATTGATTTGAGAGAATGTTATGAAAATTATATTTTTTTAGTATATTTTCTTACCAAATCGAATCTCATCTTCAATTCTAATGAGTGCGTATTGATCGTGTCACAAAGGGGAGTGTCTTTCACAGTGCAATGTTTCTTCAAATTGTCTAACTGGCGCGCTAAATCCTTAATTCTTTCTGATGCCGCTGACGCCAGTGCACCAGCTTTGATACTGACGTCTCGTAGAGATGATATCTTGGTTGATAAGTTCTCGCTTTCTGAAGTGCAATTTTTACATTTTAAAAGTACAGTTTAAAGAGTTATTCCTAAGCCTATGTTAAGTGACTTGTGTTTAAACACATCACATAAGCGTCTGCGCTTCGGAGACTCTTAAATTGTGTGTGTAATCTGGATTCTGATAATTTATAATTTTTTTATTCAGTAATTCTTCACTACAATACATTAGTAATCACCTGTAATAATATCTGCTAAGGAATCGAACACCAAATCGATTCCACTTTCAGAGGCAATCGACTGTTGGATTGGTTCCCCTAGTAATTGCTCCACACCTGCAAAATAAACCAAATTGACTATTAAGTATTTATCTCCAAAGGCTATAAGCATTATTCGAGAAACTATCTAACTCCGTGGCATGAATTCCAGTTCAGTGACGTAAATAAATTATTAAGGGTCGTTATTAACTATGGATCAAAAACAAGTCAAATTAAATCTCTCTCTCTATTAATGTATTCTGTGCTATAATAACTTTCGGGCTTAGAGTAATATGGAATGGATAAATAGGTAGGTGAAAAATCTAGTGATCGCAAAGCTCTTTTGCGGACCATGAGATCCTTGGGTCGGGCAGCAAAGTGGGTTTTTCCATTTTCAATTTTCGAATAGCAAGCCTGAGTACTCGCCCCCTATAACGTGAGACTTTAAACTAGCGAAATGTGGTTGTACTATAAGAATACCTCTGCCTGCTTCTTCGGGGAATACATGCGTCGTTGAAAATAGACTCATTACACATTAAGAAAATGATCAAGTCCCTTCTAATAAAATGAATTTTTGTTATGTCAAAAACATTTACAACTAAATTATTTAAGTGGACGTGTTTAGGAAGACATGGATTGTTATTATCATAAATAAATACAAAGTATATAATGTTAGCTATTCTTCGTTCAACAATGCAATAGTCGAACCACACTGTTAACTCTAATCGAACTTCATTCGATAGCATATCTCACTGCACGGAAAAACCTTTTCAACCCACGTCATTACCGTGCGTGGGTTTACCTAAGTCGGGGTATGGACTGACTCCCTTCCCATTATAGACCGAAAGGGTACTTTATCCGGACAAGGTCGTTAACAGTTTATACGTTGAACTCAAACACACCGCTTTGACATGCAAACGAAGTAGTTTTTCTACGGATACCGTAACAGTTTGCGTGCCAAGTGAACTGTTCATTATAGACAATTCCTATTGGGAGAAATACGCTTCTACTTTTGAGACAATTTTTTTTCCAGTTTTACAAATCAATATTACATTGAACAATGATGGTAATGTCACAACCCCGTCTCTCATGAGAAACCTTAATCCCTTTGGAAAGAGATTGGAGCAACTCGAAAACTCTTTACATAACTCTCTAGCCAATAACTTGAACTGGAATAGCTTAAGGGGTGTTTGTCACATTTTTGACTTTTGTTGAATGAGGGTTAGACTCATTTAAAATAGACGTATATCCTATATAAAGGTATTGGCCAATAGGTTTCCTGGTACCGTGTTGTTTTGGAAGAGCTTCTTGATGGGATGTCTTAAATAGAAATAAGAGAAAAGTATAAACATTATATGATGTAATTAAAGCCTCTCCAAATTGCTGTGTCCTACAGGGTCTATAGTGTTATATTAGTACGTCTTACTGTCGTCTGTAGTAGAATTAAGATTATGGATGAGCAATAAATTGAACTGGGTTAAAGAATGCGAGCATTCGATCG
The DNA here is from genome assembly GCA_964035505.1 of Watsonalla cultraria. NCBI lineage: Eukaryota > Metazoa > Arthropoda > Insecta > Lepidoptera > Drepanidae > Watsonalla > Watsonalla cultraria. Next base: position 4,527,925 of record OZ037721.1, read on the forward strand.
AAAGCATATGAATATAGTGTACGCAAGTGTTAGAACAATGAGCTTACTCTTCAAATCCTCTCTATAAGCATGCAAGACAAGGTCAATAGGAGGAACCAGACTGTGATGCAAATCCCTAGCGGCAGACGACAGCCAGGCAGCAATATCGGCGCATGCGCAACTGATCACGTTACGACTGTTAGTGGCCGCTGAATGGGCCTGCTCGTTGCTTACTGCCATTCCCGATATTAGTATACTGGAATATCCAAAACAATATTTAAAAATGATATCGCCAGTGTCATCTTAAATGACGTGGAGGACGAAGAATGACATATGTATGTATGAAATGTGTGTGTTAAAACTATGTTTAAACAGCGACACTTAGCGAGCGAAGGTGACTGTCGTCAGATATTACCTTCACTCGCTAAATTAAGAAAGAAGTATATTAAATTTTTTGTTTATATTTCTTGTTCGATTGTGCACCGTACAATACGAGTATTTAACATCTGTCATGTCTATCCCATGTCAGCCAAAGATCAATTATCATTTGGAGGACAATGTTCATCTCGCTTAATAAATATAATGGTGTTGTTAGCGACGCAATGGACGCATACTACTTACTTGACTTACTACAATCTTCTTACGTTCTCTCTAATACCGTATAGGGAGCGTGCGGTGTGCGAACTGAGGTCCGGGGGAATCATGTGTCAATCTCAGAATGTCATTGTCAAGTCATTTGCAAAAGTAGTCGTTGCACCACCTCCACGCACGACGCACGCTGCCTATATTCAAATTTGTGTGTACTACCTGCTACCTTAAATAAAAACGTGATATTGCATTTTTCGTACACAGCTACAGGTGTGACTAGCTAACACTACATAGAAACCTTCAAGAGTTCTTAAAGCTTACCAACAAAACACGACGATGATCAGAATAATAACTATTAGAGCTCTGTCATTGCAGCTTGAGTCTTCAGCTTCAGGGAATAAGGCACCCGTTTCCATTTCATCGTCGCATCTGGACTTTGAGAACAGCGCTAGGATGCCCAAGATGATCAGATACGATGGTATCACCAAAGCGAGGCACGTGAAAGCAATCACGAAAGCAAGGAATGTCGATTCCACTTTTATTGACTGGAAATTTTATACAAACTTTGTTAGTAATGTGCCGTAAAATACAGAAAATATTATAAAGAACACAAACTTTTTGTCGACTAAGCCTCTATATTATTAAGAGAGGTAGTCACTAGGCAGACATTAGTACCTACATTGGAACTGAGTATATATTATTAATTATGTATTTCTCTAAATTGTATTATATTTTTGAAAAGAGTAATTACTGAGTTTCTTGCCAGGTTCCGCTAAATAAAACTGAACTTCCGAAACTGTTGGTATTGTTTATAATCCAGTATAATCCTGTCAATCTGACGATTTGAAAGTACTTTGTTGAAATTCTAAACAAACAAAGATATTAGGAAAAAAAATAGCATCGTCTGTAAGTTTTTAGGACTTCCTCTTGTACCTACTAAAACCAGACTATGTTTCGTTCACAATCCGAACACTTGTCGACAAGGTGCTAATGCAAAACATAGAAAAAGTTGTCACTAAGCATGTAATTTTATTAAGAAGCCAAACAGGTCGTATGATAAAAGCAGGTCGTTTAGCACAAAACAGGTCAAATTTGCATCAGGATAAAGGGCAAAAATGCTGACATGTAAATTTATCGAAAATTATTTAAATTATGATCAGTGCGCATGTTACTATAGAATATGTGTTACTATAGATTTAGGTGTCACTTTCGACCGAACACTGACGTTCCATGACCACATGATCTCGATTGCCAAGGAGTCGTTCCAAAGGTTGGGTTTCGTGCTAAGAAATTCACGTGATTTTAAAAGTGGAAGTGTCATTCGTATATTATACAATGCATTAGTTCGCAGTAAATTGGAAACCAGTGCGTGTGTTTGGAACCCACACGAGAACACGTACTCCATCATATTGGAAAAAGTTCAGAAAACCTTCCTTAGGTATCTCTATAAGCGCACTTATGGGTACTATCCATTTCTTTACCCCATAAATTTCCTGCTGGGGTGCCTGAATTATAATTCTCTTAAAGTCAGAAGGGATGTCGACCAAATTGCTACGTCATGTAAGGTTCTCCGTGGCATGATCGACGCCCCTGAACTGATTGGTGAACTGTGTCGACTCTTCGTTCCTGACAGGTACCTGCGTTGTAGGAAACACAAGCTGTTCGCTGTCCCCAACAGTCGAACAGTGGCTCGTGCTAAGTCCCCCATACCTCGCTCGTTGACTGCACTCAATGCTCTCCTGGAGTCTAACCCTACTGTGGATGTGTTTGATGACGGATGGAACAAACTATTGTTAGAGTGCATGGTGTTTTGCGAGAAAGGATGAATGTTGATTTTTTAATGGATTATATTTATATGTGTCTTTATTACCTGTGTCTAATTAGTGTAATTGGCATTGTATGCCGTTCTAATTATTGAATAAATAAATAAATGTAAGATAATTAGCGACGATTCAGTTGGTAGAATATTAAATAAAATCAACCTCTCGAATTTGAGTGTTCCTTAGGAATTGTCAAAGTATGAAAAATCATCAATTTATTTAGAGAATAGCCCCAGGATACAAAATCTGTTCTGCCATGGAAGCAAACCCAGGGGGTGAATCGATCGGTTATGAAATGCAGAACTTAAACATATTTTTAAATAGGCTATATCGTGGATCTTTATTTTTCTTTTATTTATATAAAATAAATGAACTATCTATGACCCTGGACTCTTTTACGACCTCTCAAATATTGCAACAATATATTTATGACTAGCTATGCCCCGCGGTTTCACTCGCGTAGATATAATTCCATGGGTAACCCGCGGAACCCTAATGTCAGTACGTATATCCTTTCATATCCATTAAGTGAAAACCTGTTATTTTGGTATTACAAGCAGACACTACAATTTTATTTATCTGTATGTATATGTATGTATAGATGTATGGATTAAAAATAAATAAAGAAGGTTCGTAATAGATTTATAACTCTTTCTAACTACATGCAAAAAGCTATTAGTGTTTTGCAATGCATCGATTATGCTAAATTACTTCGTTGACCCCACAGTTCAGATATGACCATCACATTTATAACAAATTCTTAATATTTACAGCGATCATGACATTTGAGTATTGAACGAGACGTTCCAAAATTGCAAGCACATAACGAGTATTGAAATTAATAATTCTAGCTCAATAATAATAAGATGTTTACAAGTCACAAGACCCTATTGGTAGGGCCAGATCAGTATTATTTTTAAAGAAAAACGGAAAATTAGCAAAAACATTAAGTAATGTTCCGTACAATACTAACGTAATATAATTTCATTGGCCTTTTAATTATTGCCAGATAAAGAATCAGAGAAATCCCGAAGGTAAATTTGCTATACAAGGCAAAGGGCGATCAATAAACTGCCTACCTACTGGTACATTTTCTGTACAAGTCTTTGCAAAGATCGAAATAGAAACTATGACTCGTCTTGTCGTTGACAGAAACTGATGTTGACGGGAGAAAGCAAAGAGCCCTTCTGACTGGAGTGAACGATAAAATATCTTAGCTGATGAGACATGTGCTCTTCACTAAATGAGAAGAATAATTTCTTGAGTTATCAAAATGGCAGACATTAATTTATATCATTAGAGAAGGCTGTGACTAATCTTGATTGTGTATGTGATAGTCCTTCGGAATAAACATCCACGTCTGAGCGTTCATATCATTAATATCTTATTTTTCCATTAAGGAAGCAGTAATTGGTTACAGCGATTAATGCGCCTTGCCAGGCTTGTGAAAATTTCTTCATTCACTTCTTAAAACCCATAATTTTATATGTAACTAGCTGTGTCCCGCGGTTTCACCCGCGTAGATTTAGTTTCATGCTTCATGTCGCGGAACCCTAATATTTTTAATAAATAAAAGTAGCCTGCCAGTGAAAGTCCCGTTAAAATCGCTCCAGCCGTTTCAGAGATTACCCGGAACAAACAGACAGACAGACAGACAGACAGACAGAGAAAAATTTTAAAACTTGGTTTTTCAGTGTCCGTAGCGTGTACACTTTAATATGCATTCGGTGAAAATATTTTATTTTGGAATTACAAACAGACACTTCAATTTTATTTATCTAGATTACGACTGAAAGCGGGATTGCAGCTTATTGTATGGTAAAAGACTATAATAACCACTACGTCTGCGTAGATTTCGTATATAATAAAAAAGAAAAAAATATAAATTTTGTTTATACGTTCATTTTTTGTTTGTCGGCTTTGAAAATATTAATTAATTGTGTAAGTGTACGTAACCTTTGGTAGACGAGTACTCAGACATGCTCGGTTCTTGAAAATAGACCTAACACTTTTATTTTCAAGGGATCGACGGATAAATGCGTTGAAATTTTAAAAGCGTTTATTCGCGTGAAATTTATACGTGTAAACAAATGAGTGGCCAAAACAAACATAAGACTATATTCAGGCACATGACCCTCTCAGCAAGGTTCCAAATGGATCTATCGCTCCATTACAGAGAGACGGAAACGATCCTTTTAAAATGTCAAAGTCAATGCGACACGTACATGGCTAGATTACTTTCTAGAATCGAAATCTGTAAGGATATTTTACATTATTTTTTATAGCATATCAGATAGTTTGATATGATTAGGGCTCGTGCAGGAATTTGCCATTAGCCTATGTCTACTTTGACCGCCGATTTAAATATTGGTGGTGAACAAATTTGACCTTGACAGTCTTATATTTATTATTTGGAAATTATAGAAAATACAGGTTTGGTAACTTATTTTGTTCCTACTTAAATTTGTCAGTCATCGGAATTATGCAAATAATGATTTGTATCAATAATAATAATAATATTTCAGCCTAAAGTAAAGTCACCACGGTGCGCGCCCTCGACTTGGGATCAGTATAGAATAAGTTGCGGTTAGAAGTGAACGGGTTCAAATATAATTAAAATAAATATGTACAAAATAATATTATTCGCATTTGCAACTTTGCTTAGTCATGGTTTTGCAAAAGTTTCGCGTAAGTACCTTAATAATTGTTGTTGCTATCATTAGATTATAAATATATCATATTATAAACAAAATTTATTATTCAATTGAAATTATATATTTTATTGTATTGGTAGTATCGAAATTTAATTTTATTCGATTTCTGTCAGCTGCTATAAAAAAAATATGTTTCACGAAACCACTGAACATAAAGCTTTAAATTCCTAATACTATATTATGCACTCGTAGGTTATTTTATAATGTCTGAATCAAAGAAAATATCAATGTAATTTTATAAGTACTGGTGATGAAGAAACTCTTATTTTTGGGTTCCGGACCCAAATACTTCGCTATCCATCTGCAGGGCTGCCGTGAACCGTGACAGTTAGACAGTTGAATTTTCACATAGTAAGCAACAAAAAAACAGAACAAAATAAATAATTAAGGGGGTACCCGTACCACAAAAGTATTTTTTTTTGCTCGTTTTTAGATAATGGTATGGAACCCTTTTATGCGCTCGTCCGAATCGCACTTGGCTGATTTTCAAACCTTAACTTTTTATTTATGTACAGCTGACTTCATCAAACCATGCCCCGGCTTGAACCCCGATTGTACCAGACAAAGGGCGCAAGAAATCCTTCCCCTATTCACTAAGGGTATTCCTGAACTTGGTGTCGATCCTACTGACCCTTTGGAGAGAGACTACGTGGGTTTGGATCTCGCTGGTGGACTTAAAGTAGAGCTTTTCAATGGAAAAGCGACGGGATTGAGAAAATGTGTCGTCGAGATTGCTTCAATTAAGTAAGTTCTATTTTATAGACTAATTACCATTCGCAGCGGCTTGGTGGTTGATATCAATTTAAAAATAAAATGTGAAATTTTCTTTCTGCTTTACTAAATTGAAGTTCTGTTTTCATTATTATTATAATGAAAAACATATTTGTAGGTACAAATATAAGTTATAAGTAACTAGCAAGATTTTCAACTAGAATAAAGCTACGTTATTAATTATTTAATAGCTGACCTGATTTTGCTGAAAAATAGATTACGATTAGAGAGAAATTACTGAGTAAGGATACAAAATATTTGATTCCTAATGACTGCTTCGTTGGCCCTGTGGTTGCAAACGCTACTATGGAACACGAGGTCCTGGGTACGAGCCTATTAGGGTAAAGTGTTATTGGGTTTTTCCATGTGTTTGGGTTTTCCCACTCCAGCTCGAAGTCTGGGTAGTGTCCAGTTAATGACACTAGGTTTGCCCCATATTACTAACAAAATGTGGGTGTATTATACTCCAACTCAAACTCAAAAATATCTTTATTCGATTAGACTTTTATCAAAACACTTTCAAATCGTCAGAACGACACAATTATACAGGATTATACATACTACGATCAGGATTGCAAGGTTGTTTTTACTGAGAAGAACCTGGAAAGAAACTATAAATACACGCCTATCCCGCTGGGGAATTCAGGCTTGATTATATGTATGTTATTTCTTATTTTATTTGCGATTACTTAACCACTCTTTTCTCTGTCCTTATCTTATGTCAAGATACTAATTTCTCAGGGACTAAGTTTTGATCAGTAAGCCAGTTTTAAAACAAATACCAAACTCAGTTCAATTTGAATAAATGCTAATGAAATTAAAATATTCCGTGATATTTTTACTTTTGATTTGTAAACAAGAAACTAATTATCATTTTCATACGAGTTTATTATAATTAGATAATTTTTATTATTGATCATTATTTCTAGTTTGAGTAGTTAGCCTGTTCAAATCCCAGCGGTATTTATTTGCTCAAATTCCACCAATTAGTTTTTTTAAGCTTAAGTACAGTGGTTTCACAACACGAATTTTATGATGAAGGAAAACATATGACGAAGCTAGCACAGGACTTCATAGTGATTCAAGTGACGTATATATTAGTGCCATCTGTAAACACTCGCATTTGCATATTGCAAAAATTCTGTCTTCACCTTTGGGGATCCTATTTTTAGTTTTCATGGTAGCTATTGAAAAAAAATATTGAACGAATCCTGTTTGACAGCCGTGCAACCTTAGAGGGACAACTGAAATTACGCTGTAACGTAACGATCAAAGGGAAATACAAAGCTTCAGGAAGGATTCTAATCATCAATATTAATGGAGACGGTGATGCCAAGATTAAAGCTTGTAAGTATTAAAATAAGGTCTAAATTATCTTCTTATTACGACTCAGATACTATGTATGAACGTACCTTATTAAGAAATGTGCCTACGGGAAAATAATTAACTACACGAACTTAATTTGGGTAGACTCAAGATGTGAGTAGTAGTGAATAGTACTAAGTCTCTAACTCCTCTGATCTGCAAATCAAATCACGATAATATGGTGACAGTTCTACTTTTGTTGAAATGTATGTAACTGGAATTTTGCCTGAGCAACCGCGACAGATGGTAGTGTGATATGGTGGTAGTATCACTTGTGCAGCGAGGAAGCATCATTGCGATTTTCCGGGGCCCTTTCAAAGCACGGAGGAAGGCCACCCAAGGGTTTAAGCGTAGAAAAAAACTCACAACCTGACTTCAAAGCGGTTGTATCTCTTTAAGGTTGCTTGCTCGCCAAAAATGCACTCGTCATCTGTTAAAACCTTCGGTGAAATGTCTGTTAACATTCGGTCTCGAGGTCAGATTGGAATCCACGGCTATAGCATTCCCTACGGTCTCAAAATAAGTCAAGTCATAATGACAAGTCTGCCTCGTTGATTTTGTGGTGAAACATGAAGTCCGCGGTATGATCCCGGGTTGGGCAAAGTACTCTTGAGTGTTTCTTTTCCCAGAAGAAGCGTAGATTTGGAATTAGTGCCCGATTATGCCACGGCTTCCTTTTACATAGGACTTGAACACAACTGGTAAAATGTGGGTGTAGTTAAAATCCCACATAGTGATCGTGTTTTGTTTATACTATACAGAATATTTGTATAATCTTATCTATTACAAATGAAATATATTTTTTAGCGAATGTGATATTGGACGCAAAATACAAGTTGAAGCAAGTTGAGAGAAACGGTGTGATGTACGCTGAAGTAGACGACTACAAAGTGGAACAGCAATATGGGGATAAGGTCACTTTTGCCCTAACAAATCTCTTCAAAGGGAACCCTGAGCTCAGTGAGTACCAAGTATAATTCGATTTAAAAACACATCTTGAACCATATTTTTTAGTCTAATATTATTTTATATCGTAATGTACGGTTTACGCTATAATCAACTAAGTTACGAAGTCCTAAGCTACGATCATTAGAGGGTTCCTTAAATGGTCTGTTAGGGACCTACCATCATCGGTTAAAGAAGAGCGTATTAAGAACTTCTGAGTCTTATTAAAATTTGGGTTTATTGGATTGGATTATCAACGTGATATGTACTTGTATAAACTTTGTTAACAAAAAAATAATTCTACGTGGCCTTGTTTCTATAATATTTCAATAATTTATAACCTTGATAATATTTGCTTATTAAACCCATTAACAACAAAAAATATCTAATTTCCGGGGTCACATGCAAATTTTAATTTGTCCTCGGTGTATCATTTTGACAGTTTGTTCCTCAAAATACCTTAAATATTGCCTCCATGTGAGTAGCAGCTGTCGTCAAAATTCTAAAATCAATTTGCAATATACTAATGTATGTATTATGTGTATTGATTTATATCAACGCATGAAAATACTTCTAGTCTTTTGTAGAACTTTGAGAGAATTCAAATAAAAATCCACATGTTTACGTTCATTACATTAACATTCACATGCTATCAGTAATATTGGATTCAAATATGAAATGTTTACTAAATTCAAAAAAAAATTTCTGAGTACGTATAATATATTCTGAATTTATAATAATCTTATGGACAGCGCTTAACTAGACATTATGAAACAGTGGCCCAACTATGAGTTCTTATTGCAGATAGTTCAGCTGCGCGACAGTGACACATGTATACACGTCATATACATCTGTCTCATAATATGAGTCAAACTATCATGGCAATAACACTTCATGATAAGGACCCAGGTCCATATTTTTTAATTATAATTTATTGCAAGTAGTGCGTCATACCCGCATAATAAAAAAATTGTTAAATAAAATACGTAATAATAAAATATTGAAATTATTTTCCAGGTGAAACTGTCTTAGCCTTCCTGAATGTTAACTGGAAAGAGATCACGGATGAATTTGGAAAGCCCATCATAGATACACTTGTTGGCTTAGTAACTGCGGTGATCAAGAAGTTCTTTGCAGCAGTCCCTATGAATGAACTGATAGTAGACTAAGGAAGTTATTGTATTTATATTTATTTTTTTACACACCGGCAAAATTTGTAGGATGTAATCATTTTATATATGTGTATTTTTATATAATTCAGTTATAAAATAGTTTGCAGTGGATATTTCTATCTTCAAATTCATTATAAAAAAACATACCTATCCATTGGAAACAGCATTGATACCGGATTGAAACTGGATTGAAACGCATATATAATAGGGTTGCAGGTGTTTATTAACGTCCGGTAAAAAAAACTAAAATGGAAATTTGTAATATTCACCTAACTATTTTTGTTCCTCTAAGTCAAAATTATGCCAATTTGTTAAGTTACTTTGGTACCTCTATCATAGGTTTGGATTTGGTTAACCATGCTCGCTAGTAACAATGTGAAATAGTTATTTAGAGGAATTGAAGAAATGTATTATAATGAAGTATGGTTACGGTGCCACTAGCGAGTTAGTTTGGTAACTTTACAAATTTCCTGATAGGCTACAATGTATGTATAAAATAATTATGAATATGTTTCTTTGATCTTTTTAATTGTATGCCCTGCGTATTAGTGACTAGCTGTGCCCCGCGGTCTCACCCGCGTAGATTTAGTTTCATGCCTCATGTCACGGAACCCTAATATTATTAATAAATACAAGTAGCCTTAGTTACTCCTTGAAACATCAGCTACCTGTCACTGAAAGTCCCGTTAAAATCGGTCCAGCCGTTCCAGAGATTACCCGGAACAAACAGACAGACAGACAGACAGAGAAAAATTTTAAAACTTGGTTTTTCGGTGTCAGTAGCGTGTACACTTTCATATGCATTTAGTGAAAAACTGTTATTTTGGAATTACAAACAGACACTTCAATTTTATTTATCTGTATAGATATGGTTAGCGAGTACATAAGACCAAAATTCCAAAATTCAAAATTTTGATAAAATTTACTTTAAATTTTCTTCATGGCTTTATTATTAATTAAGCATTAAAATATTATAGTTCATAATAGGTTTCTGAAAATATAAAATGTAGGCATGCTTTATAGGTAGGTACTATAACAAATATGTAGGTAAAATATACATAATTTAAATAAAATGAGATTACTAGAATGAAAAGGTTAGGCGTTTGTCCGGTAATTGGATGATTCGCACGAATTAAACTCATACGAAGTGTGCCAATCTACAGCTTTTAAAAATGCGGATCGAACCGCGTTACATCGCGTTGTGACTCACTGGTTAGTGATAATTAGTCTTAGAAGACCTACTAAGAGCATTTAGTTGTCCTGTGTCAAGCTTTTACATAATTAGGCGTCTTGATTTGAAAAAAACTTAACACTCTTTTTTTATTATGAATTCAAACTATTTATAAATTTAACAGTTGAAAGACAAATTTTAATGACCAGAGAAATTGAGTAGCTAAATTCTATTTATTTTTTATTATTCTTTATTTTTATTATTCTATCTATATACTGACTTCCTCGCGGGGTTAGTGGTCGCGCTACTGCTGAACACGAGGTCCTCGAATCGATCCCCTGGTTTGGAAAAGTGATATTGGATTTTTCCATCTGTAATTTACATAACATGGGACTTAAACATAATTGCTTACCTCTTAGGGTCATCATCATCTTCCTGCCCTTATCCCATGTTATTTGGGGTCGGCGCAATGTGTTCTTCTCTTCCATTTCTCTCTATCAGCCGTCATATCTGTATTCACTCCCATTCTAGCCATATCATCCTTCACACAATCCATCCATCGTTTCTTAGGTCTTCCTTTCCCCTTGTAACCATCCACATTCATAAACAAAACTTTTTTGGCAACATTTTCCTCATCCCTCCGCATAACATGTCCATACCACGACAAATGTTTATCCTTCAACTTCTCAGTCACTGGTGCTACTTTCAGACTTCCCCTTATAAACTCATTCCTCACCTTGTCCAATCTCGTTACGCCACACATCCATCTCAACATCCGCATCTCAGTTGCATGCAGCTTCCTTTCATCCGTCACCTTTGTGGCCCAACATTCAGATCCATAAAGGACGGCAGGCCTTACTATGGTCTTGTATATTTTCCCCTTAAGCTTAAGTGGGAATCGGGAGTCGCATATTGTCCCCGTGACCTGCCGCCACTTCATCCATCCTGAGTTAATTCTGTGCTGTACAGCCCTGTCCAAGTCGCCATCGCTTTGGATGAGTGAACCGAGGTACCGGAAGTCGGAGCACACTGGTATGGGTACACCGTCTAGGCTTACATTAACTGGATGGGATATACCGCCGAAATCGCAGAACATGTACTCCGTCTTGGTTCTGCTGATTTTCAAGCCAACCTTCTCCAGCGAATGCTGCCATTTTACCAACCTGCTCTGGACCTCGGGCCCATCCTTACCGACCAGTACAATGTCGTCGGCAAATAGCATGCACCAGGGTGCCTCCTCCTGTATCGCCGATGTCAATGCATCCATGATTAACAGGAAGAGGTAAGGACTCAGAGCCGACCCTTGGTGTAAGCCAACGGCGACATTGAACTCGCCGGTACTGCCCGCAGCTGAACGGACATGCGTACTTGACCGATCGTACATAGCACGAATTAACTCCACATACTTCCCAGGCATACCTTTCTTTTTCAAAGTCCACCACAAAACCGTTCGGGGTACTCTATCGTATGCTTTCTCTAGGTCAACAAACACCATGTGCAAGTTCGTATGAGCACGCCTATACTTCTCGCACAGTTGGCGGAGGGCAAATATGGCGTCTGTTGTCCCGCGACCTGGCATAAACCCGAACTGATTTTGCGTTATCTCACTTTCTTCTCTCAATCGTTTCTCTATCACTTTTTCCCACACTTTCATACTATGGGACATGAGCTTTATTCCTCGATAGTTATTGCAGTCCTGTACATCACCTTTGTGTTTGAAGATGGGCACGAGCGAACTATTGCACCATTCATCAGGGATCGCCTCTTCGAGCAACAACTTATTGAAGAATAAAGTCAGCCACTTGCATCCATCTTTACCTAATAGCTTCCATACTTCCACAGGTATACCATCTGGCCCCATCGCTTTTCCATTCTTCATACTGCACACTGCTTTCCTTACTTCATCTTCACTGATGGGCCTCACTAAACCTTCATTCACTGCTTCGTCTTTTAACAAACCGTCCCAATCATTTTCCTCATTCATTAATTTCTCAAAGTAAACTTTCCATCGTTCTTTTATAGCCTCATCTTGAAATAATACCTTTCCCGCTTCATCTTTCATACATTTAACATGCTTTAGATCTTTTGCACGTTCCTCTCTGGCTTTGGTGATGCGGTAGAGCTCCTTCTCAGCTCCAGGCCCGTCGAGAGCATCATAAATTAAGTTCTGGGCCTGAGCTCTGGCAATCGCTACCGCCTTTTTAGCCTTTTTCTTACATTCCTTATATGAAATCTTTCTTGCTTCTTTCATGTTTTCATTACCATCTTTCATAGTTTGCCATTCTTTAAAGGCTTTTTTCTTCTCTTTTAACGTCTTTTGTACTTCATCATTCCACCACCATGTCTCTCTATCAATCAAACCTTTTCCTTTCGTTTCCCCAAGCACACTTTTTGCTATACCTCTTATACAATTTGCCATCTCATTCCAACATTCATTCACTGACTTATCTTTCATACTGTCCACCATTCCAATCATTTCACTAACGACGTCATTCCTAAATCTGCTTGCATACTCATCTTTTTCCAACATTCGCCATTTCATTTTTGGTGGGGGCCGACTTTTAACTTTAGTAATATGCGCCATAATTGACGCTTCCATCAATAGCAACCTATGTTGTGATACTAAAGCCTCGCCAGGCAGTACTTTACAGTTTCTGATATATTTAAGTTTATTTCTTCTTGTGAGGAAGTAATCAATTTGTGTTGCGTGTTGGCCACTTTTATATGTAATTAAATGTTCGACTCTTTTTTGGAAATATGTATTTACTATAGCTAGGTCAAAGGCGAGAGCGGCTTGTAGAAAAGTCTCGCCATCACTGTTTCGGTTTCCGTACCCCCAACCTCCATGCACTCTTTCATAGCTCTCATTTATTCTGCCAACATGTCCATTGAAATCTCCACCTACATACAGTTCTTCACTCTCAGGAATGTCTATCAACACTGCATCAAAGTCCATCCAAAACTTTTCTTTCACTAGTTCATCACATCCAGATTGAGGTACATATACACTTATTACATTCAAGATAACACTTTCGACAGTCACTTTCATAGCAATGATCCTATCACTCATCCTTTTCACATTCATCACACATTCTTTCAATTTACTATCCAACACAATTCCTACACCATTTCGCTTACCATCACTTCCACTGTAATATAACTTGTACCCTTCGCCAATTTCTTTAGCTTTTGCACCCTTCCACTTGGTCTCCTGTAGGCACGCTACATTAATACGTCTTCTGTTCAGTACATCCGCTAACTCTCTTCCTCTTCCAGTCATCGTCCCTACATTCCAACTTGCACACCTTAACCTTACTTCTCTTTTACACTTAGGGTAATACAAGCATATGTAAGTATGAATCTATATTTATTTTTTTCCATTTCATTAAAATATTTGTAATTTTATTTACATTATTGTGGCATTGCTTGTCAAATATGGATTTTAACTGTATTCACGATTATTTATTCTGCGGTTTTAACCTTGATCATCAAAAGACCAAGGAACAATTAGTATCAGAATATGTAAATTACAATTTAACAATTATTAATGAGAGTCGGTACAGGTAGATATTATATGCATGACACGGTTTAAAGTGTTGAATATTGCATTTACGAAATATTTAGATACTAATAATTTTTCCGTATGGCGACTAAGAAATCTTAAATTTAATACATAAGTTTTTTTTTAATTACTACACTATTCTCTTCATTGTAACTAGTGAAGAATAGATTCGTAAGAAAATAATTTATCTCTACTGAAAATTAAATCTCTCTCTAATCACTGTTTATTGCAACAGAAATACTTTTGATTCATTTTCTATATTAATTAGTTACGAGCCAAATGACTGATCTATATAAATAATGTGTTGTATTTATAGTTTAAAAAATATTTTGAAAGCATACTACTTATGGTGTGAAAAGGGTAAAAAGTGCACAATAGCCCCGAATGACTTTACGCCTGAGAAAGAAAACGATGTTTCTGTAAGATCCTTGGAAGGTGTAACACGTCTGCGTATTTCTTAGATACTCACACTTACTAAGTACATACAGTATGTTTTCGAAGTTTTTTATTTTATTATTCAAAAAGACACAAACAGTGTCCAAAGATAATAACAAATTTCAAAAATAAAATAAAAAATTAGGTGCAAAATTATAATTAATTATTTTCTTAATATTTCAACAATAGGTACTTATTAAGTGTATACCTAATTAAGAATATGAGACTTTTACTGAGTGAGGTGTGAAATATATCTGCATCAACAAAATATTTGTTATAAGTGCTACAGGTACGTGGGACAAAACTATTATTACCATAATTGGTATTGAATGTAGGTACCTAGGTACATGGAATAAGTTTCTGTGACGAGAACCATCTCTAGGGCAGCGTAAGGTTAACTTTTCCAATAAGTAAATACTATCAATAGAATTATGCAATATTTTATATAATAACATTTGGTCACGAACTATTCTTCTAGATTTTAATGACGTTATTCCCGAACTTGAATTACTAAATCTATAATGGAGATGTTTGAGAAATTTAATTTGTATTCTCTCCAGTTGTTCAACATATAAAGAGTATTGAGGATGGAGGATGTGAAGTTGCAGGTTAATACCTTCGTAAAGTATTAGTTAACACAAGAATGAAACGTAACAAAATTATGTAGAGCAGTTTGAAGTGCCCTAGTTACGAATGCTTTACATCCGAACTGTACGCTAATACCTATATATACATACAATCAACACCACAATTGGCTTAACTACTTGGAATCTAATTTACTTACTAATCTAATAAAGTTCGACACTCAATAACAAAACACATACTTGCAAAAACGAATATGGAAATGTGAATTCACCCCACACTATGTCTTTGATTAGGCCTGAAACAAAGAAATAGTTGAATTAGGAGAGTACTCACATTGTTTTTTGTCATGGGAACCCTTAATCAAAGTATTAATATGCTGAGGTAAAGAATTTGTGTGCGCTTTTTTAAAGGTTATTGTAAAGGTTGTGTACTAGATATATGCCTATATTTACCTTTACAATATTTTTGACAGCAATATGTATTTATAAAAATATTATTTTGAAGAATTATTGATTCTAGCATTTCGCAACTTCGATTAAAAACATAGTTAATCAATCATCTTGCTATTTCAAGATGCATTTTGTATGCATTTCCATTGGAACTACGTAGTTCGGATACAGACAGCTCCTATTTGTCGGCACACATCCATCTCTCTGTCACGGAGTGGTAGTTCGTACAATCTATTATTTTATTACCAATTTTTCATGTCATCTCTATCATCCATCTATTGAAAACGAGGGCAAAGCTGTTAACGTATGTCTCTGTATTTTTCAAGCTTACTTTTAAAAATTATCTTCTCTTAAATATCGTGGTATAGTTAATATCCAAAATAAGTTCTTTACATATAAACTTTTCATGTTGATGTGCGAAGAGAATTTTTTTCGGTAGAGTATTCTTAAATTTAATGCTGTTTATGGGTACTAATAATGTGAGTCAATCGTCGTAAAGTTAAATAAAAACAAAAATTTTGAAGCTTTGATTGACAACATAGATCCCAACCTCATAATATGCAATAATAATTTGTAATAAATTTTTACTCACCAACTGGAAAGTCGAATGGATAAATCAGATAAAAGAACTCCGACATAAAACCGAAAGGGTGAAATCCATCCTCCAACCTCAGGGTCGGTATCAAATACGTTTCTTTCTGCGGCAGTCCACTAAATCTTATTTTAGTTCCGTCCTTTGCCTCGAACCAATCTTCAGCGTAACTAGCTCCTAAATTATTCTCAGTCACTACTAAATTTTGTGTAGTATTTAGAGCCTCCCTTTGCTCTTTAAAAACGTCTCTGGTAATTGGTATGATATGAATTGTAGTTGTCTGTGTTGTAGTTGTATGAGCCGTAGTTGTATGAATTGTAGATGTTGGGGAAGCAGTTGAAGTCATTTCAGTAATTTTCTTCACTAAAATTGAATCCGTTTTTGGTTGACGTCTCTCTTCTTTCTTAGCATTCATCAAGTTATGATATGTTTCTAACCAGACCTTCTTTGCCGTAGAATTCGAAGTTCCTGCATCACGTTTCTTCCACAAACTACCAACTTCTAGCCTGTCCGAATATTGGATATCATGACTAACATCTTCCATGTCCTGTGATTTGATTGTGTTCCTATCATTTTCCTTAAACGTTGATTCCAAGCAATTGTCCCAAACTAAAGGCAAAGGCTTCACATTGCCGCTCAAACGCTCTGAGGGAAATATCCCTATATTCGCTGAGGCGTTTCTGTCAGAAGATGAACGTAATTCGAAATTTCCTTTTAGTTTATCTTCATATTTTTCATCTGTAGACTCTTCGTTCAGTGGCGGAAAAAATCTGGAGATTGCTTGGAAATTCCGTAGCCGTAACTCGGTAGAATCGACGACATTCAGATTGTTTCCGGCGGAGGCCACGGGCGGCGCTTCCGACGTGGTCCGGATCTGTCGAGTTTGCGGAGCAAAAACTGCTGCTGTCGAAGGTCTTATTGAATTTACACTTGCTGTTACCACCGAGGCTATAATTGGATTGAAGATGAATATTGCTAGAACTGGGGCCATCACGACCATCACTTCATAATTTTTTTAATTTAAATACGGAACGTTGTTTATTTTTAATACAAATGTAAGGACACTGATGTTGGTTGGTATCGGCGAGCGACTGAGTCGGGGTGCGCGCCGCGGTCAGGGGATTTGTAGCACTTAGCAGTCTGCCCAGCGACGTTGCACAATCTAGTAAAGGCAAAGTAGAACCATAATACTTCTACTGGATTATTCCAAGTGAAGTCACCCAGAAATTTTAATTATGACGTCTCAAAATGTTTGTGAAAGCTGTTTTTATTGTTATTATTTCTATAATAAAAATATTTTTTTAATTGATTCTGCTACGATTAGATCGAGTCGACATAGGTTACCCCAGTAGCATATGAGTAAGTATTTACTTAACTGGAACTATGTATGCAATTTCATAAAACAAAAAATGTGTTTCAGACTACCAAAAAATTATGCCTTGTACTAGGTTACTTTACAAAAATCTACTTTTTTTCATGACTCTACTAAATAGTAAATATATCTTATTTTTTTAAATTATGTAATCAAATTACGTTTACTTATTAATATGTTTAAGCAAGAGTTGGTTGAAAAGCTTTAGGGATCAGATTAAACAGAAAGCCAGTTAAACCCGGGGATAATCCTTAAAAAGTATGTTAAGCACGTTAATTAATTTATGTGGTACTAAGAAATATATAGTGTAAGCTGTTTATACAGTTAGTATATAAAAATTATAACGCTCTGAAAATTATAGTAGGTATATTACAATTGGTGTGGCAGGGAATGTAGATAATTCTTTGATATTTTTTCAACGACTTGTGCAAGTATAACTTACGATGCTTTCATAAAGCTCATTTTGTCATTGTAGATAGGTGATGATGGAACTTCCTTCCCTTGCGTTGCAGAAATAACAAACAAACCACAGCTCTTGAAAGAATAATTAGTGATTCCCGATATGTATCGATATTTTACGATATGTGAATATTTCAATAATATTTTATCGATATACGATGAGTGGTGATATTTTATCACTTCCCAGCCATATCGTAAAAAATACTGTATGCCCTAAAATTATTCACATACATACGTTTTTATTATCATTACATCCTTGTCCTTTTCTGCTTTAAATCTCTTAAGGTAAAGCGAAAGGTAATATTTGATCAATCAACTGAAAAATACATAAAACCAATACACTTTTGAAAATATTTGCCAAACGCTTACAAAGACATCACTTACTTCTATCGCATAAAAACGGATTTACAAGCGTCGATCCCATTTGCCTTGCACCCATCCATCCATCCATACAAGTTGAATTCTGCACCTAGTTTGAATTATTCATACCACTTGCCTACGCAGAGGGTAGATACTATTTGCCATGCATTCGTGCATTATGTATACTTCGAACACGTTTGACGCTTTGGAAATTTAGTTTGAATTATTTCTCTTTGCTTGACCTAGTGACCCAAGATAATTAAATTAATCAAAGATACAGAGTCCTAATTATGAGTCTCAGATTAACGCATACTTCCAAACGATGTTTTCCTTCTCTTAATCGAAGTGCGTCGAATAACTCTACAGTTTAGTAATCAAGACGATATGCTGGCTAATTGTAGAGCTAAGCAATCGCTACCTGGCAAACGCTGTTTAGTCATATTTTTTATGGAGTAGATCGACCTTATAATTTAGGGATATGAAAAATTTATATTAATCTATTCTCGGACTACCCGATATGTATAAAAACATTAATAAAAATAGTTGAGTTTGGTAATAAACCTTCCGAACCCGGTGGTAGCATGTACAATCCTGTATTATCATATCGTTTAGATGATTTGCAGTATTTTCTTAAAATTCTAATTAAATAAATAAATTTTAAATCCAAAAATTTTTAGTTGATATTTATGTAGTGGTAATAAAAGCCTATGTAGTGATACGGTGTCTGTCTACAACGCCCTTGACCTTTATCTCTAGCTGTAAAGTTCTCTAGAACCTTAGTAATTAAAATTAACCACATTATTTCCCTACGGTAAGGTAAGGTTTCCTCAAAATCGAAAAGTCCTAGGCAATCATAATAGCAATACCAACTTGTAACTCTTGTGAGAAAGATCTTGCAGGCGTTTATTCACCGTATAATACACGTTTAGTTTATAGTTTTACAGAGATAGACGTTCATAATGATAATCACTTAATCTACGTTGATTAAGCATACGCCCATTAGAAGAAAAGCAATTATAGAAAATAAAGAATTTATTGTTGCTCAAAAATTGAGTAACGAAATGCTTTTTAAAGCTAATAAAGCTAATAAAGCATCTTACTTGTGTAAGATGTGTGATGGCGATCTCTTCCAGACAACAATTATACACACTTTTACACATTAAGTATGAGTAGGTATTCTTTTAACCATCCAGCATCTTAATTGTATTAATTAAAAAGTGAACTGGCATGAGCAAAGTCTAGTTAAACCCAGTTTTAATGCTCTATGAATGAATATGTTTAAATATGAAACCCCACTAACTGCTATATAGGTACGTAGCCCCCGCACACGGCATGTGACAGCACTTTGAATACCGTAAACATCGCGGTTCAGGTCTTAGCCATTCCTAAGCATTCCTCAAAAAAAATCCCTGACCAAAACGGCGGTAGCACCACTTGAAAGTTCACAGTAATATACACTCTAAATGCAAAGGTGTGAAAAGGGTGAAGCGACATTTTCCCGTGACAGGCGAAACGAGGCCGCTCGACCGCTATAAGGTAGTACGTTGGGTTGTGTCAACATAGTGGCTTTTCTTTCGGGCGAGGTTTTCCGAGATATTTTTTAAAAGGTAAATTGACTAGTCGCAGGTGGTTGAAGGGAAACGGGTCAGCGGGTCTTGGTGGCGTGTCATGTTCATGTGTCACCAGAGCCGGATTGCAATGTCAAGCAAAAAGGGTTTAGGATTTATTGCTGAGAAAATAAGGGTCATATATTAAAAAAATATACTATTTTGCAAAATGTATGGTACCTATACTCAAAACACGCTTAAAATTATTTCTGAATACCACATATAACTTTAGATTTTAAAGTTTTGTTATTTTTAACAGAAAATAAAGCAAGACGAGTACTCATTTCCTGAATATCTATAAATTTACTACTTGCTGGAAAATGTTTTGGTCCGATTTCAACCCAGATAGGTCTTGGATGATGTATTATCTGATGCCGCTAAAACAACAAACAAATATTAAAAAACAGAATAAAATCCTATACAACAAACGTGATTGTTTTCCTAGTGTTTAATAATACGGAACCCTTCGTGAGCAAGCCCAACTCGCGCTTGGGCGGTTTTTTTTAATTACCACGTCAACTCCGACGAGTTATCCGATCGAGGGAGCAATATTTACTCAAAATATTTTTTTGCGTTTGATTCCGTCCCTGGAGCATCATATTTCTATTAATTACCGCGTCAACTGGGGCGCGTCCCATCTTTCGAGGTGGGCATCGCCTTGTGGAATATTGGACGTCTCGTAGAGACTCACTAATAAGGTATGGACTACATTAATATTTTGCTCTTAGCATGTTTTGCGAAAATTACTTGATTCTGGATTAAGAACACCATCTTTACGTCGGTACTTATTGTATAAATTATACTAAGGTCTTGCGTGGAGAGACAAAACGATTTAGATATATATATTTTTTTGATTTGTGCACAATTCTCGAAACTCTGCTGAATTTACTTTGATGAAATATGGAACGGTTTTATTGCTATATAAAAACTAAGTTTCCCTGAAACATCCAGTGTGCTTACTAACTAATATATAATAATATTTCTTACGTGGATGCAAATACTGAAATCTCACAAATACACCCAGACATGAAACACCAACAAGACAACGTAATTCAGGTATCATAAGGCGAACGGCATTCCAACTAATATAGCAATACAAGGTCGCCAATTATCAATAGGTAATCAACAGTCACGTCCATTTCAAATCACATACTCGAGTATAGAATCAATAGTCAGGTCTAGTATTTAATTAGGGCCCTCAAACTTGACCTCAAGTAGTCGGGAGTGCCCCTTTCCGCCCCTTTAGCAATAATAATCATCAGTCGGACGCCTAGAGCCCACTTGATACCCCACTTGGAGGCTCTCACACGAATGTTGCCTTAACGATATGCCCTTTACGCTTTTATTTTCATTTGAGTGTCTGGATCCTTTCAAATGATTTTCTCGCGTTTCTTAAAGTATTTCTTGGGATTTGTTTGAAATCAAAGAGATGGATACTTTATTCGTAACTTATAGCAAGTGTGTTCCGTGACTTATTTCAAATGCCTACAGCGCATTCATCCACGTAGAATAATAAGGAATCATATTTTTTTTATTCCATTTTACTAATGGACACTTCGAATACGAAATGAAAATGATTTGTTTAGTTTAGGCTTGTAAGGCATTTATTAACGTCGAAGAACTGACCATCGGTTCGGAAACTAGACTTCCGAGAAGCCGGCTTAGAACAGTCAATGAAGATCTATTTTTAAAAATTTCATCACTTTACAATTTACCACCGTTTCTAACCCAATCAAATAAAAAACTTACAGCATTCTAGAATGCTGGTAGCTACCTAGAGATTCTCAGGAATGCCAACTAATGTTAACATTTATATTTTTTTACTCGTGTAGAAATTTGAGACGACGAGGGAAACGAATTTCAATACATCCATCCTCAGGGTATCTGCAAAGCATCTGGACAGCCTCCAGATATGATTTTTCTATAAATAATTAATTTGCAGTCATTTCGTCAACTACAATAAGTAGCTAAGTAGTAATGTACCACTACTTACCAAAGAGTTATAGATGCGATTCAATGGTGCATGGATGTGGAAATAATAAATGGCTAATAATTTCCTCCTTTAGGAAGGATGTAGTTACCTCACGGGATGAAGTGAGGATGCAACCGATCGTGTCACATCCTATCAATATGACGCTTCTTCGATCTTAAGCCTAATAAAACGGAAATAAGACTCAGATTAAGTCAACCATGACATCCTATCTATACCTCCATAATCTTTTTTTTTCATTATTCATTTTTGCAGTCACGCAAAAGTGTTTTGGATTGCGTTAAATTGGACGCATATTATTTCGATAGTTTTAGAGCGAAAGTTTCGCAAATGTGTGGGATATACTCGTAGGTACTTACTGATCATGAAGAAACAACACAAGAAAAACTTATAGCACATGTATACATTTAAAACAGCAAAACACCCACTCATAACATCAGACCCAACACAAAATACACATACTTGCTTACATAAAGATAATGTCTTTACAATAAAGTATTGATAATCCATCGAAAACATTAATGTAAAAATCGGAGCCAAAATTAATAAAATGCGTTAGAACCACGCATTTTATTAATTTTGGCTCCGATTTTTACATTAATGTTTTCGATGGATTATCAATGGATGGATCACAAAAATATTGAAGTCTAATTTGGTGCCAAGTTCTGTATGTTACTGAAAGGTGTTATAGGTGTTCGTAAAGTCATAATAATATAAGGCTAAAGAGATTCAAGAACGCTGGATGAAGACAAGGCATCTGGTACAATAAAGGCAATAAACGTGGCTTCTTCAAAGTCCGGAAGTTAAAATGTCTAATCGATTGGAATTCCGTACACTTTACGAAATGACCGAAAATTTATAGGCAATATTCTCAAAATATCCGGCCGAAACCCAATTGGATACTCCGTTTAATTCCAAGATGGTATCAAATTGTTTTAGTTACTAATGCGCAAGTGCCTATCGGGGTAAGTGCTTACGGTTTTATAGGCATTGTTGCCAAAAGTAATTGTCGATTAAGTTACAGTATTTTTTAAATTGCATAAAAGTTGAGATATTAAGTAGCTGTGCTCTGCGGTTTCACCCGCGTAGATTTAATTTCATACCCGCGGAATCATAAATGTTTTTTTAATTAAAGGTAGCTTAAGTTACTCCTTGTAACATTATCTATCTGCCTACAAAAGTCCGGTTAAGATCGGTCTAGCCGTTTTGGAGATTACCCGGAACAAACAGACAGACAGACAGATAGACGGATGGACAGACAGAGAAAAATTTAAAAATTGGTTTTTCTATGTCTTGATCGTGTATACTTTCATATGAATTTAGTGAAAAGCTGTATTTTTGTAATTACAAACAGACACTTCCATTTTATTTATCTGTATAGATAATGCTTATTACTTGCTCTTGCATTTTTTAACAATTCCAATTTAAATGCCCATATATAGAATTAAATCGCGGTGCCAACATAATTGTACATAATCATATGTCTTTTTTCCTTTGACTTCGACTTCCTTCCCAGCCATACAAAGTTAGCCAGTTCTGATATTCCCTACCGTTTACTTCCACTTGTGTTTATTTATTCTCACTTACATTTACTTTATAAAGAACTAGCTGAGCCCCGTGGTCTCCGCTCGCGTATCATTTAACTACGAATGAAAATCTTTTTAGTTTCGGGTTATTATAAAAAAGTCTATGAAACAAATAACGTGACTTATTATTGATAAAAGATTTTTCAAAATCAGTTCCGAGATCCAGAGATTAGCCTCTACAACCTCAAAAACACTTACCACTTTATATTATTAGTCAATAATTAAAGATAATGTTATACTTAATATCTTCGCATAATTTGCAAGCAAGTTTATCCATTTAGCCAAACCACAATTCTTACAGCAAAACTAAAAACTGAAACGTAGCAAACCATAGATTTCCCTACTCATGGCACACTTCCAATAGATCGATAAATAAACGGACATTGACAACGGTCGGAACAAACATGAAAACGTAATTAAGAAGTTAAACATCTAAAGTTCGCCGCAGGAGTAAGATTTAATTAGAGTTCACTAAGTCGTTCGGGCAACAACCTTTAAATGAAGATACGGTGCCGTACTTTAGCAGGCTTTCACGCCATTCTGACATTAGGACTGAGGATAGGTATTTATAAAAGAACAAGTCATTTATTTTACACAAACAATTGAATACTAAAGTCGTTTGGGAGACGTGAGTATTGTTAATACGTTTACCTATTCGGTAATATTATTCATTAATATTGTACTGTAATTACTCGTATGTCAGTTATTGTATTAAGATTCCCACCGTTTTAGGTAATCTTTATTTACTTACTCGCAAGAGAAGGAGCCATGAAGAATTTCATTGGGCCCGAACCATCTGTAGGCCTTCCTTATGAAGCCTACAAGAGTGCATTGCATAAATATTCGAAGGAGCAGCACAACATAGAATGGAGCGCCAATACTGGACTACGACATTCAAAGCAGCTCATAGG
Organism: Watsonalla cultraria; assembly: GCA_964035505.1. Classification (NCBI taxonomy): domain Eukaryota; kingdom Metazoa; phylum Arthropoda; class Insecta; order Lepidoptera; family Drepanidae; genus Watsonalla; species Watsonalla cultraria. The sequence goes on from OZ037721.1 coordinate 4,552,358, forward strand.
CACTTGGGGTGAGAGCCAAAGCAGAAAGCTTACAGTTGAATAGATGTCAGCTTAGGCAACTCACAGGGGCACTAACAGGTCATATGGGACAAAAGAACATCTTCATAAAGACTTATCTAACGATGTGGTATGTAGGTACAGTTAATCAGAAGCCGAAACCATGAGTGACCTAATATGCAATTGCGATGCACTGGCCAAATGGCTAATGGACCTACTGGGTAAGGCGTATCCGAAACCAGAGGACTATAAGCTCTTCCCCATGGGTAAGATCTGCCGGCTTGTTCAGGAGTCAGGTACATAGCGCAAGGGCGGCACAAAAGATCCCAAGGGTCAACGTGCTTCCGGGAAACCGGACCCAATAATGCCACAACAAGATAAGATAAGATACTGCGCCCCGCGATTTCACTCACGTAGACTTAAATTCATGGGCGGTTATTACGCGGAACCCTTATTTTTAAACAAAAGCCTTTGTAACTCCGTAAAATCAGTCGTTACTTCAGCTATCTGCTAGTGAAAGACCTGTTGAAACCGGTCCAGCCGTTTTAGAGATTAGCCGGAACAAACAGACATACTGACTTTCGTGACAACTAAAGAATTTTTTTTTTGAATATTTTGATTTAGGTAACGTAAATACTTTCACATGCATTGGCTGAAAAGCTGTTTTAGTTTTGTTTTCTAATTTGGAGTTACAAACGTACACTGCAATTGTATTTATCTGAATAGATAAATACAGAGTTGATGAATAAGTTCAAAAGTAAGTTTTGTCTAATCGACGTAATTCGACAAATAGCACCATGATTTCAAAATAGTATACAGTCTATCAAATTAAGTAACTAACTAAATAATTAAGTAGCAATTACAAAAAAATTTATCCAAATTCGAGTTACTAGCCTGTTAACACTCGCCAGAAAATATAGACTAGACGTTGTTTTCTGAGTGAACACACAGACTAGTAAATGAATATGCCAGCTAGCTTTTGCTTTATCCAAACTAACTTTATACAAAAATAAGTTCATGGTAATTCGAAAACAAGTGTTTAAGAGTTTGAATCATTTTTAAAAACTCATATAAAAACCAATAATACACCTGCAACATAAAGCCTTCGTGTAAACAAAAGGTAAGTTTAATAGTATTAAAGTCGCCTAAGAAAGGTGTACGCTTACTAATAACAAGATTAGGAGAAACAAACAAGAGTGAAAGAAAATCCATGTAGGTGGGTAGTTAGGTACCTGCCTAAGTTATATATTGTCCTGCGACGAACGAAGTTGTTAGGCGCATGGAACGAGCTTTGCTATTTCTTTACTCTAAAATTGAGTTTTCTTTAATCCCTTTAAATTTCTTTTAAATATTTGTGAGTGTTGTGACATGAGGCTCTACAAAAATATTAATAGATTATTGAATTACTGGTCAGTGCCCTATCATTCGACTGCGTGATCTTTTTGCGTACGTTTTGAGGTTATTTTTTATGGAGATAAAATCTTCTAGGTTTGCTAGCTATGGGGCGCTTTTTAACGTTCCCATGCAAAATTAGTAAAATACACAGGCGATATCGTCAACGTAAAATAATATTAAAGCCTATACTTGGGGCACAGGTAACTCACTACTCTGAATATATAATACTAGCAGTGTCCCGCGGTTTCACCCGCGTAGATTTTTATTTCCTGATTTCCCCCGAATCCCCAATGTTTTTTAAAAATCTAAGTAGCCTAAGTTATTCCTTGTATATATTAGCTAAAATCCGTTAAAATCTGTCCAGCCGTTTCGGAGATTACCCGGAACAAACACACGAGGAAAAATTTTAAAAATTGGTTTTTCTTTTCCTACCTTGTATACTTTCATATGCATTTAGTGAAAAACTGTTATTTTGCAGTTACAAACAGACACTTCTATTTTATTTATCTGTATATGTATAGATGTATAGATAATGTAGAGTTCTGACTACAAATCTTCCATGTATTTAGTATAGCTTCTCGTTGCAAGATGGCGTTAGTTGATCAGAGCATAATGATGTGAAGTAAAATACAGCACTTATCAATAATGCAAAACGTACGCATTCTAAAATACCTTTAAATGAGCATCAATTCTTGTATATATAATATAATCTATGTACAATCTCTTATAATAAATATGTCTGAATACTCATGGAAACGGCTCCAACGATTTTCGTGTAATTGAGTATATACAGGGGTTTCGAGGGCGAGGGAGAGCCGTGGTGGGCGTCGGCTTAGTAATAACCACTGTTCCTAAATATGTTAAAAATACCATACCTTGAGGTTTGAGCAGTCGCCTGCTAGGCAAGCGACTCAAGTTAAAGTCCCAGCGGGGCCTGTACCAATGAGATTTCAAAAAAATCTTATGTGCAGTGATTTCACACCACGTGCTTTTCGGTGAAGGAAAACATCGTGAGGATGCGTTTGTCTGAGAAGTAATTCAAACACGTATGTAAAGTGCCCGAAAATGAACAGCTGGTTATCCAAATACTGAAAATAAACAGCAATATACATTGAGCTATCAAAGTATAGAAACGATTCAATGATAAACTTGTGTTAAACTACTAGGAATTATGTGCCTTAGAAAAGTTGAAATAAAGTTTAAATCCGTGAACCATAACTCAGTAACTTTACATCGGATGATGGCACCATCAGTCTAAACTCCACTGAGGTAACTTACTTAGTCAAGGTTCTTTAAATAAGCAGGTACTTAAGATCCCATCGTTCCCGGCACAGTATTGAGGTCTCAACTTTTACGTTGACAAACTTCTGAACACATTGCGGACCAGTTGGAGCTTAATTTTGTTTTAAAACGTTACTTTATACGGCAGTTATTTACGACAGTTGGTTTCCAAGTAGTCTAAAGCGTTTAGATTCTAAAATAATTAAATAGGACAAAATAAAATACTGGTCAATGTTATATTACACGATGTGCACAAATTGTGCATGTGTTTGCATCAAATTTCAATACTTAACGATTCCAGTTCATAAAGTTGACTTGATTGAAAAATGTGTATTTTTTTAAATGAAGGAAACTATACTAATATTAAAAGCTGCAGAGTTTGTTTGTTTGTTTGTTTGAACGCTCTAATCTCCGGAACTACTATCCGATTTCAAAAATTTTTCAGTGTTAGATAGTCCATTTATCGAGGAAGGCTATAGGGTATATTTTATTCTCATGAAAATTATGAGTCCCTAAGAAAATTGCGATTTTGTAACCCAAGGTGTAAAATCGAATACCTATTAATGCGTGCGCGGCAAAAACTATTGACAATAGAACAAAATGATGTACTACGGGTTTGGAGACCTTATTAAGATCTACAAAAAAGTCAGCGAGAGCATATATCTAACTATCATAGTTTAGTCACAATAATCGCTTTTATGTTCATAAATAATATTAAATCGTCTGAAGAAAGAAACTACGTTAAATGTGTATCTTAATATTAATCCTTAACCAAATTAAGCATTAGGCTATCAAGGATATTTATCTAGAAGTAAAATACCATTTGTTTTATTCCAATCGGACATTTCGTTGAGAAATTATCACGAGTATAAAAACGCAAAGAATTGGTACCTAATAATGAGTTATTTGCCAAAGAGTCTTAACAACACGTCTGTTTATTCCGGGTAATGTCTGCAACGGCCGGACCGATTGGAACGGGACTTTCACTGGCAGATAGCCGATGTTACAAGGAGTAACTAACTTTTATTTAAAAATAACATTTGGGGTTTCGCTGGAATCAAATTAAATCTACGCGGGTGAAACCGCAGGGCACAGCTAGTACGCCATAAAACTACTATTATTAGAAAACAAAATATTATCCGACACGCTTTTCTACTGGAAACGGATTGAAACTTGGTTGAACTTTATTGATACCCCTGCAAAATAACCCTCAGATCCGGGATGAATGTGCATGGCATTAAGCCTTTTGAGAAAGTTGATCTAGATTTTTCGCTTTCCAGCGATGTAATTCAGCTATTCAATTCGGCACACTAAGAGATATAAATTTGGGCTCAGTTTAATAAAGTCTTTTTTCGTGTTTTTATACATTGCAATAGCAGTGGTGGCCGTGGGGTTCAAATCCCAGCTGCCTATACCAATGTTTTTTTTAAACCTAATTTTATTAAATATTAAAACCTGCTCATAGGCACTTGAATATGTTTATAATGGTTCTAGATGTGGCCGGCAAATGTTTTTTATATATTAAAAGTAAAATATAAATAGATAATTTTATTTTAGTGAGATAATGGTACCCGTGACATTCATCAAAATACCACCAACTAGAATAACCGGTTCGTAAATCAATGAAAATTCTAGTGAACATCGTGTCTTGTTACGATATCCACCTTAAGAACACAAACTTTAATTCGCCTTCAAAAAAGAAGTCACAAATAACAACAAGTGAGCAAGAACCGACGGACTGACTGCTTTGCCATCGGCCTGGTATTTTTGGGGTCGACACTTAATTCAACCTGATGTAACTGATCACCTGATTTTTATACGAAGCGACTGCCATCTGACCTTTCTAACCCCTTAAAAGAATAAAATCAGTAATTTACATTTTCGACTTTCTTTGACCTTCGAAAGACCTGTAACGATTGCCAAAGATGTAAATTGGCAACTGGGACCGACGGCTGAACTTTTTCTTCGATGCACGGAGGGAACTCGGGCGGTCACCCATCCAACGGGCTTGGGTTATGGTTGCTTAAGTTCGCTGATCGAATGATATGCACAGTAGCAACTGTGCCACGAGTCGTTACACTCATAATAAAATGGTCATCATCATCTCCGGAGATTCTGTATGTTTAGTTTCTCATATTGGAGGTTGATCCATCAGGAAATGCGTCCGTAAACATTTTATCTAAAAACCTCTTTAACTAAGTTTTGGATACAGAACACTAAGAACAAAATCGTAGTGTACTTTTTTTTACTCTATTTTTTTGATTTGGCTTTGATTTTCCCGTTGTTTCAAAACTACCAATTTTTTTTTTTTATCAGATTACCTTCTTAGATTAATGGTTTTGATTTCATAAGTAGTAATTCTGACAACCGATCGCATAAACCATTACAAAGCTAATCAATGTAATAATAGTACACATCCATCTAAATATACATTTTCAAGCATTAACTGACCTCTCGACTCGAGAAATATTACAATGCGAGATCAGTCACCTTTCTGATATTGTGTGCAAGCAAAAAGTTTGAAAAACTATTTATGGCTCCATAGCAGCAACAAAGGGTTAAACTACTGAATGACTGTTGAACAGACATTGAGAGGGCACAGAACAGACTCTGTTCTGTTTTCGTAATCTATACTCGCTAGCGTCATCAACAATATTTGTAAGAGATATTTTAGTTCTTCACGTCATGACTGAGGTGTTGTACAATTTCTCATACAAATATTCGGCGGAGACGCTAGCGAGTGAAGATAAGGAAAACGGTGACAAACCCGTGATAGGGGTAATGAATTCCTAGTGCTTGTGAATCTGTATATCTGTCAATGTATTCTCTTGTACAGCTTCAACTCTGTCAAATGTTTATTTTAACAGAAGGATCTCAATTAAAACTGCTCATCAAGTTATGCTGATATAAAGGCTTTAAATTTGTGGATATATTTTTTTATTGCACCTTAAAGTTGTAAGTTACTATGAAGAACAGTACGCACTTTTTTCGAAAATCGCAGTCACATGTCATCCACAATACGACATCCACGCCGACAGATGGCGCTGTTTCGATCCCATACAAATCTGTGTTTACGTCAACGTAGTATACTAGTAGAATCGACTCCTAATGACCGTTGGTAATAAAAACATTGTAACGAACTAAGGTACTTACATACATACAATATGTACTTGCGTTCATTGATCATAGAATCCTAAGGCTCTTTGTCGGATTCGCACCGTTATAACGAGATGGTCTTGAACAAAACAATCCATTAACTGAACTGACCTTATTTTTTGCAGAACCAGGTAGTGTTATTTCAAGGTCTAAACAGTATCTCATAGGTATTTTAAATCTTACTACAATACATATACAATACGTGTATTCTGAATATAACTCTTAGCTTAAATGGTTTGACCTTCTTGCATATTGTGGTCTAACAATAGCAAAACGGACATTGATGTGACGATGTTATTTGAAATAATATGGTTTTTTGAAAAGGAAAATGATTTATTCAGTTTCGGCCCTGATAAGGCACTTATGAACGTCGTAGAATTGACTATCGGTTCGGATGCCTAGCTTTCGGAGAAGAACCGACAAGAAACTCAGCTGGCATCATATTCGCTACCACATGTACTTCATCATTAAATAGTATAAGTTGAAGTCGCCATTTCTATATAAAATAATTTTTATAAACTACGTTACGCATCTTGATACGGCTTAACTAACACGTAGTATATGAACCCGATAGATTTATAGCTGAAAAATCCGTACTAAATATAAAGGTAGCTGAGAAAAATGTACGTTCTCGATATAAAATCAAAATAAATTTAATAGAATATAATTCAATTTAAAAATTTATTTTATTTTCCAATTTAATTTAATTTTAAAAAGTGATATGCTGTATAAATGTTACAGGCTAGGTTTGGAAGGTTGCTTTACCTGAGAAGAATTCGGCAAAAAACTCAGCAAATATTGTTATCAAAAAATTTTTCCGATAGAGTCTATATAAATAAGGACTCATACGATACACACCGTGGTTCCAACCAATCGTAGCATGAATCGAAGATTGCTCCTCTTTCTTAGCCTCGAGACGACCAGCCATCATAAGCAGCACCTGCTTGTTGCATCGTATCCAATCCATCAGTGGACTAAGGTAGGTTGATGATATCCCATAAGTTGCGAGAAGCAATTAGCCACTAACAAAAGTAATTAGTACATAGATTATATCGTTAGTAGAAATACAGAAAACAAGCCTATAATTAAATGCTTAATTATCTCCACGTAAGTTGACCCCTGGCACAGAATCTTCAAAGCATATTTCCTTTGACGTTTGTGTAATTACAAAATTGTGGGTAGTTACGCAGTCATTAGCATTTTGTCGTACTAAATTTTTTGTATCTAATTAATGTGATAATTCATGGCTGTCAATATTTCTGTTTGAGTATTGGTAAAGTCTCAAAAGCTCCCGTCTTATTACTATAATAATTAAAATTAATCATAGTTAATAACGTAGGCAATAGTAATAAAGATCCATTAGCAAAAACTAAACCAGTGAGAACTGTAAAATTACCTGTTATATCAACAGTATTAAATAAAACAAGCATATTTTTTTCTCTACGGGCTGTTTAGTTAGGATTCGAAATATTTTACTGACCTTAAATTATAATATTTCGTTAATTAATTCATCATAATTATATTTTATGTCCATATTAGGAGTATTCAATAACACATCACTCGTACCAGAATTTATCAAGGGCTGGAATATTTTTATCGTGTTATCTACAGAAATATTAGTTTAGATACAAAAAATTGGGTATTATTCTGTAGGAAATTCATGAGATACAATTACTCACTGTAATTCATGGCAATTGCGTCAGTTTTTTGAGTGATATTCACAAAGTCGAGGGTCGAAGTGATTCAGTATGTAATAGTATCTTTATTGTTAGTCCGACCCGTCGAATCGAATCACGTATAAATCTCATTAGGCTTGACGTTGACGTACTCTTGTATCCCAGGTTTGAACGACATTGTCTACTTGATATTGGATAATATCCTGGGACTTACCATAACCTCTTATTGCCATCATAGTTCCGCTTTGTTATAGTGACAGACTTACACATCATGTACACCCGTCTCATAATACGAGTTAAACTATCGTAGTAATGAGAGGTGGTATGGCCCCTCTAGTTGGAAATTTAAACATTATTAAATTATTAGAAAAACATTAATATAACCGTTTTCCAAATTATATTAATATATATTGTGTTATATCGTGCTACACTGTAATATATATTATATCGGCGTGTATAAAGGTGTAACTACACTGCGCTATAAAAAACACTCTAATTCAAAGTCGAAATTTGCATAAATAACGAAACCGCTGCTGAAATTCGTTTTAATAATGACTCCAATTCGAGCCAAAGTTATTTTTTTTATTATTTCTGTAATTGTTATCTTTTATTTACAATGTGTGCACACAGAATCACGCTGATAATTGCACAATTGCTGCTAATTTGCGGCGTTTGTCAATGTGATTACCAATAATCAATACGTACTACACACTAAAATTAGTCCAATTAATAATTCAACCATCAAACACTGTGAATACATTAATTACCCTAAGCGCTCAACTCTATTGAATGTCATCGTTGATAATCATATTTGGAACTTCATTGAGGCTGAGTTTCTGTGGAAAAATAATAATGGTGATAATAGCTTGAACTCGTTAGTGATATGATAAATTTAAGACACACATTAAAACTGTACTGATGAAGAAAGCTTATTATACAATTTCGGATTACATAAATGATAAAGACATATGGAATTAAAACTCTGCACAAGTAGCTCCTGGCAATGACATGGTATGCAAACATGATATGTAAATCATTTGGTATTGTTTTTACGTTTTTAATTATTATTTTTTACACATGCATGCTGATACAATTTTCACTATTGTGAATAATTTATGATTTTACTTTTGTAATTATTATTATTTTACCGTGTAATGAAATGTACATGATGCCAGCTGTTTCTTGCCGGTTCTTCTCAGAAGGCTAGTTTCCGAACCGGTGGTAGATTCCTCGACGTTCATAAGTGCCTTACCAGGGCCTAAACTGAATAAATCATTTTCATTTTCAGTAATTTTAATTATGTAAGTATATACACGATACATTGGCTAGAAATGTGCCGAGTCAGGCTGACTCGAATACCGACTCGAATAATTAGAAGGAACTTGGATGCCCGAGTACTGAGATTTTGGAGTTCGAAGACTCGGTATTCAAAACAGGCTTAGAACACTTTTTGGAATTCGTTGTATACTTTGTTAAGCATGCACGTACTAAATTTTATTCTCATTTTGGAAAATTCAATGTTTATATTTTAATTTTTAATGAAACTATCTGTCCCTTAAATCGGGTACTGATTCGATTAAATTTTTTTATGTGTACCGGAATACTCGAATACCAAAAATTTCAGACTCGGCACATCACTAGAATGTGCACTAAATTATATTATAGCTTTTAAAATTGACTTGAGTCACGTAAGGATTTTTTAAGTATCCTTAGCCGTACGCTGTACCTCTTTTTCAAACATCAGCAAAATTGATAAGTACCAGACAGCTTTTTATCCACAAGAGGGCGCCACACTTCAGTTAATTATTATTTTTTACACATGCATGCTGATACAATTTTCGCTATTGTGAATAATTTATGATGTTTTTTTTTTGTAATTATTATTATTTTACTGTGTAATGAAATGTACGTGATGCCAGCTGAGTTTCTTGCCGGTTCTTCTCAGAAGGCTAGTTTCCGAACCGGTGGTAGATTCCTCGACGTTCATAAGTGCCTTACCAGGGCCTAAACTGAATAAATCATTTTCATTTTCATTTTCATTTTCATTTTAATTTTCAGTTAGAGTACACAAGGAATACGTTTTTATAGATCAAGAAAATAGATTTTCCTCTTGCAAATATAAATATAAATTTTAGGGAAATTCCTTTTACTAGATTTGAATGATTTTTCATTCGTAAACCTTTTAACCCCACGTAACTACTTAATATTCAATTATTTATGTGTTTACCTACTACTACATTCTGCTCGCGACTTTCACGTTTATAATGTTTTAATAGATATAGAAATAATATTTATTCACATGTAATAGTTTACAAAATACTTAGGTGTTTTAAGGTCACAAGAATTAAATATTTCACCAAATTCCAGGGCATGTAAATGTTAACTTAGTTACCTACTTAGGTACTTAAGTTGAACCAAATTGTGACGAGATAAGTAATCGGAAAAGAGTGCTGGATTTCATGCCAGGCTGTTCTTAGAAAATTCTGTTTTTTGGGTCATATACAGGAAACCGACACATGACAAGCTGTTTTTTCACTTTACTTAATTTTGACGGGAAGACAGATTAAAATCTGATCCTGAGTGTGGATATTTCAGTTGCCGCAATAATTATTATTGGTGAGAACTGTTATATGTTATAATATATACTGAACTGATATAATATATAACTGACAAATATCAACTAATCACGTTAAAACTTACACGACCCTCACGTGTTGACGGGCCTAATGTTATAATCGAGTTTCCTCGCCCTGTCGCGTATTTGGGTGACAAGGCCGTTGGATAGAATTATTTGCAATAGTTAGTGACAAGATTTGAGGGAATTCACGTGAGTTATATGAATACAACGGCTTATAATTTATCAAATCTGAATTTACACTTGGTGTTCGCTGCTTCTAATTTACATTGTGTGATGGGTGTGTTACGCTTTTAGTAACCACAATGTTTAGCTTGAGTTTTGCTTGTTCAAGTGTTTATTTTCGTTCGTACGTACTTAAGTTGACTTCTTCCTAGACGAGGTGGAAGTGTAATACTCGTTTTAACTCGTTATAACCCATTTTTCACCGAAGATTCAGAAGCGACGCAAATTCAATCAAACCTCATCGGTCAATTCAATGAGTTTTTCTAAAAACTTAAATGTAGTAATTTCGCACTACGTACTTTACGATAAAGACTTCCTTAGAAAATGCATAGGTCTGAGTGGACATTTTAAGACGTATGTATAGTGCCTGAAACTGCGTAGTAATAACCATCTGTCGCTTTGTTTTCAGTGTTGTAAAGCTCCTTACCTGTCCCTTTCTGTAAGACCTCACGCGTTTAATGAAAGGGTCCCCCCCTTTCATTAAAGGCCTGAGGTCTTACAAATATGTATCTTTACTAATTCGATACAAAGAACCTGTTGGGATACACTTGCGTACTAATTTCAATACGTTGTGTATGTTTGGGACAAAAATCGTCCTGAAACAGGTTGCCAGGATCGTTTGATTTATTGAAATTAAACACAATAATTTAATACAACGTTCCGGTGTTTACTGGTGCGACACCAACATTGGCATATTATACTTGGTGTAAACTGAATATAACTGAAAGAGTGTGTAGCTAAAAATTAAAACATTTCTTCAAAACAAACATCTAAGAAGAATGTATTCCTACAATGTTACCACAAGCTCTTTTCCTCATTGCACAAAACTGATAAAACTATATATAAACTTCACTGTAAAAGCATGTCGAAGCAAATGACAATCTTCGGTCAGTGCACAAGTTTAGAGTTGACTCGTACTTACCACAACAACTTGTTAACTTACCGTCTGAGTTCCGACTTGTTCAGTATCTCGGGACCATTTTCACAGCATTGTTACTGAAAATAGAATTCCCTCCACTTGGTTATCTCTTGTTACTTAGTCGGGCATTTAATTAAGACTTTGTTAGTAACCCCCGACCTTGTTGGATTCTGACGTTTATGGCTTTCGACTTTAGTGTTCACGTCTTGAATTTTTTTAAATAACGACTAGTGACTCTTCTGAAGGGAACCTTGTGTATATAGCGACACTTTAGCCAAAGCGCTTTGTTTTAGTTCTCCGTTGCAATACGCCAACACAAGCTTCCTTTATTTATACTAGTGGACATGTCCTTCGCACGGGTAAGTGGCAATTCCCATACAAAATTACAAATATTCTCCCGGATATTACACATAGAAAATTAAGAAACAATTATAAAAATAATGATTATCACATTTATCGAATAGAAATTTATTGATTTCATGACATTATATTTATTGAATATACTTACAGTACTTAAAAATAATTATATTGCAAGTAGAAAGCTTGGCGCAAATCGGTGACGCTCAGGATCATGCCAAGAAGTTAGGCAGAATTGCCACACTGAATAGAAATGCTGATTCTCTGAGCGAGAATAGCCACAGCCTCTGTTACGAGAGGCTTCTACCACACGACCTCAAGTCCCCAGAATTTCAACCGCAAACTTAGTAAATATGTATTCTTGACAATATAGAAATTAAAACTCTATAATACTCATCATAGAAAGAACACATTTTTCGCAAAGCTCCAAAATATTACATTCTCTTTCTTGTTGTTCATTTTGTTATATTCTACGGGCTACACAGTAAATATGAAATTTCATTTAAATTGCAAACTACCCTTTTCATGCCACAGTAATAATGTGAACTGAAAAATACGACCAACGAAAATTAACAAACTTTCTGTTATAAACGCTGTTTTACGAGGTCTGTAGGTCTAAAAAAGCCACTTTGGGAGAATCATAATGTGATCCGAATATGATTCAACATCGAAATGACAAAAAGGTCACTTAGGTGCAATTCATATTTATGATTCACGAATGATTACAATAATTGTAGATGTTAGTCCCTTAGTAATTTTTTATGATTCTGCTATTTGTCACAAAAGCAATTAATATTTTGTGGACCATTTTAGGAATCTTCATATGAAAGTATCAAACAGGTAAATTGCGAAATATGAATCATTCCTGAATCATATTCGGATAACATTATGATTCTCCCAAAGTGGCCGTTTTAGACCTACTGGTTTCACATTCTACAATGATGAAACTGTGGGTTTGGACATGTGATATTAATAAACTGTTTCTTGCTGCTATGTATTTATAAAAGGGATGTCATTATACCCACATTATTATCTTTGTTCTTAAATTTGAAGACTCGTGTGGCCGTTTGGGCAGTCGCCTGCTACGTGAATGAGTATTCCTAAAAAACTTATGAGCAGTTATTTCCCACCACGCACTTTACGGTGAAGGAAAACATTGTGAGGATACTTGCATATGTCTGGGAAGTAATCCAAAACACGTGTGTATAGTACCTGAGATAGATATCACCATCTGTCACGTTGGCACTTAATCATCTTCGGTGAAAATTGAGTGTTGTTATTACAACACCTCTGCCTACCCCTCCGGGTAATACAGGCGTAATCATGTACGTATATGTGCTCTTAAATTTACATAATTAATTATTTAATTTAGTAATCAGTGAATTATCTTGACCTTAATTTCTGTGTCCCTAGGGTTTAGGATGCGTTTCAACTGACTGCGCTCATTGAGAAAATTTTATGTGACAAGTTTGATGCTACAGTAGAAAAAAGAAAGTTAACTACTGAAATATCATGCTCTCAAAATATTGAAACAAGACAGGTATTCAGAGGATAACCGTGATTATACCGAACAAAATTATAACCCTCTTTTTTCTTCACCGTAGTCGGGAAAAAAGGTTTAAATTGGAGAAGATCTTGTCAAGGCGACGAAGACGCGGGAAAGGCGTGACTAGTATACCCTCTAACCATGACAAATTAATAGGGTGCTGACTGACTTGTTACACATATACTGAACTTTACACTATTTCAATAAGGATTATATTACCTTGGCCGGTAATACAGTATTAAGTGTTTTCGCCTCAGAATTTGAGTTATGAATATGGTTAATATTTTACCAGATGGGATATAATATCCTCAAATGATATTAGAATCAATAACGTAGGTAGTGCAATAAAATTATTATATCTAGGAAATACCAAACGTTCATTTTCAAATGTCGTTTGTCGTATATCGATAACAGAATTTTTATAGTAGGCTTAAATAGTATACCTACGTCCTACACCTTGTCTAGATTATTTAGTAATATCAGATTGCTATCTTGTTTTAAGGCTATGTGGATCCAACCTAGCTGAAAGATCCACTTATGATCAACATTTATTTTGTATTATTTGTATTTTATATTTGCGACGAAAAAATCAAAAATCAAATTCATCGATCGAGTCAAACACGGTCAAGGTTAAAGTGGCATAACGACATGCTGACTTACGAAGGTTAAAAGAAAAACAAAAAATAATAAAACCTTAATTTACTTATATTCAACTAAAAATACATGTTTAGGTATAAAATGAAAAGTGTACAAAAATACTCTTTATTTATTGTGGGATTGGTATATTAATAAGTTCCTCATAGGGCACGGCGAGGAAGAATTTCTCGATTGTTTTTATTGCCAGATCAACGGCGTAGTCCACTATAGGTTTACCAAACTCCTCAGCCACTGTTCGCCAATTCTCATTCAGGAATGCTAATACCGTTGTACCTGGAAATAAAAAGATCATTAAACCGACTGCAAATTGCAATGATATGACTCCAGAAATTTCACCATTTTTTAATTGTGTTCTATTTTAGTCTGTGTGTAGGTATTTTTTAATAAATAAAATAACACTTTAATTTTCTGTGGGTTAGCGGAAATGCGCTTGGCTTGAGACGTGAAGGCCTCAAACCTTGGACTAGACATGTAAAATCATTCATTCGGTAATTTTAGAATGCTCCAAATTGTGTGTATTGGGACCTATACATACTATTAGTATAATATAACTCTATTAATGTATGACTTAAAGATTTAATGTGCATACGGTGATATATAGCAGTATAGTTCGTCGTAGAATCAATATTATATTAATTGCCTGCTTGCTTCGTCTTACATCTTAGAATAATAGAGTTTAATAATCATGAAATTAATAATACATTATTCTGAGAAAATAAAAGTAATTACCATTACTTTGATTACGAATTTTATAATTAAAACTCCGGATACGAAAAAACCAAAAATAAAGTTAAAATGTTAGATTAAAATTTACATAAAAAATCTTTATAAAAAGTTTTCCCTTTTTTGGTCGAGAGTTAAAAAGTCTAATCAAATGACGAAATTTTTAATTTGAATAAACTTACTTAATTCCTTGCTTTCCTTGAAGAGATTCTGGAGATCAAACGAGACTCGGTCACCATAGTCGAAGGAGTACTTATAATCCTTTAAGGCGAAGTGATTCACTCCATCCTTGTCCTTTATATATTTTGTGTTTATGTCCACCTTCATTCTTAAGTTTACTGGAATTAATAAAAAAAATCTTAAATATCTAAGGTCTGTTATAGCATTAGTTTTCAAAATGAAGGATTTATGACACCTCTGCTTTTTATCAAGAGTTTATTTAATAGGTACTTTCGTCATACCCAACTTCTATCTATAGAAAATACTATCCTCTTTAACTTTTCAAGATTGAAGTTCACTTCACATTAAGATTTTATCGTTAGACATTTTAGTAGCACCATTTACAAGAGGCAATAATTCAATTAATTACATTTCAATTCATTTATTTGTTCGTCTTTATGGCTTGTATACAACATAGTAAAAATATAATAAAAAGTAAATAAACACCGAATGTTACATTCCACAAAAGCCTTGATTTTGATTTTAAATGATGTCAATACCAAACTGCATAGGACTGGTTTTTTTTTTAGTTTTAATGTTTTTCAAGTCAAGTGAATTCAGATAAATATAATTTTACATATTAATTACGAATTATTTACTTACTACGTCATTTGTATGGCGAATTCGAACACAAGTTCTAGCTGTATAGGTGAGCACCGAAGTCCCCTCTTTGCCTCGGAGAGGACGTAAAGTTATCGTTCCCGGTTGTCAATTGAAAACCTCTTAGTTTTGACGTTTGATTTTGTTATACCAAAACTAAATGTCAAAGCTAAGAAGTTAGTAAGACGTCACTGCTATAACGATGACAGTAGGCCCTCAGTACCCGATTTTGCTTGTCTGTGTCGTAACCAGAGAGTACTCACTGTTTAAGCTTTACAAGCAAGTAAATAAATAAAGTTCTTACCGAGTTTTACTTTGGCATCACCTTCTCCATTGATAGGGAACAGCAGAATTCTACCAACAGCATCGTACTGTCCTTTGATTGTCAGATTGCAGTGGAACTCTAGAACGAAATGTCTCTTTTCAAGTTCAGATCTGAAACAATTAATAATATTATTATACACTTACCTACTCGTAAGTAGTCCTTCTACTATTATTCTGTTTTTTGACAAAGAAACTACTGTATATAATAAGGGAGAGGTAGGGGTGCGTGGTTGCACCCACGTTTGTCAGATAAGTTCAAGTCTCACGTAATAGTCAGAGAGTCAATCGGCTCGGAAATAAATACTACTGGGAAATTACAAATGCCCAACCCAAACCAAGACCTCGTGTTCCGCATTAGCGTCAGCGACCACAAGACAAACTAACTTGGGAGTTTGTGACTCATTTTGAACACCAAAAATATATAATTTTTGGACATTGCATTATCTAGTCCTAAATAAACCAAAATTCATTGTCTGGTACCCAAGTACCAGACAATGAATTTAATAGGTACTAAATTTTTTTTATATATGTGAGTACTGAGGACGAACGCAACGCCTACCTGAAAAACTGGCTTGAGCTAGCCCTGGATCGGAAGGGATGGAAAGAGGGAAGGGAGGCCTTTGCCCAGCCGTGGGACTCATCGGGCTCATAATAATAAATTAATAATAATGTGAGTACTTATGAAATAATATACCAAATACTCAGACACAGGGCTAATGGTACTCATATACAAAGCAAGCCTTGACGCGGAAATCAGTTTGTATTAATAAGACAGACGCAACGATTCCGTCAATATAAGTGACATGGCACCAAACTTAAGAACAGGTTCCGTCACAAGTTATGAGTGTTCGGCGGAAATAGTGCGGGTAGCGATTACAAATTGTTTGCGTCGCGCAAATCAGACATATACATACATGTGCTCACACCTTTTAATCCCCGAAGGGGTAGGCAGAAGTGTTGTAATAACAACACCCACTTTTCGTCGAAGTTCATTAAGTATCAACGTGACAGATGGTGAGTCTATCGCCGTCCCAGCCATAATATATATACATCTTCTGAATTAGTTCTCCCTTTTGTTTTGGAGATATAATAAAAAAGAAACTCAACTTTTAAGTTCCTTTAGTCACACATTATAAGTGCCATGTAATTATGAGTCATAAAAGTGTTTTATTGCACAATTTGAATATTCAGACAAAGATCGCCTCTAAGCTAGGTTGTGTTGAAATAGAACTAAACTACACTTGCATACATAAATTTGCTATTTAATAACAATGATCTCGATTCTAAAAACCTGTTATGTTCCACATGACCTTCAGTATATTTATAATATTATGTATTAATAAAATATTCATAAGTTAAAAAATTATCAATTAAGTGGTATTAAAAACTGTAGTACGTTTATAAACTTGTTTCTTTATCAACTCAACCTATCTACTTAATTAATTTTAATAACAATTTTAATTTAGTAAAATAGTCGGGTTGGATAGTTTTATTGGGATTTTTCAATTGTAATGTTCTTGCTTGGAGAAAATTATCTTGCCCCTATCTCTTGAGACTTAAGACATATATACATAAACTAGCGGATGGGTGACGTCGGGTGGTTTCACCCACGTAGTTCCCATGTCCGTGGAAGAACGGAGGTAAAATATAGCCTATGTTACTTGCTGATAATGTAACAATCTATTGCTGAAAGAATTTTCTAGATCGACTTAGTAGTGTCGGAGTATCCAAAGACCGCGGATTTTGGGACGTTTTGTTTTTTTTTGGTAAAAATGTTTTTTGAGGCCTTTTCCCTCTTTCCACCTTTTACGAAGTCGAGCTTGTTACAACTAGTTTTTCAGGAAGGCGTCTAGTTTATCCTGCCACTATATTTATTCACACAGATCTCTCTTAAACCGAATAAGAAACTTAGTAAAGACTTAAGTTACTACTTGCTGCAGAAAATCGTAAGTAAAAAGTATACTTGCGATAATCGATTCTCGTTGATAATTGTTGCTTCATGGGAACAAGGCAGATTATGAAGTACTTCTTCAAGGATATTTTTAATAATAACTAGAGTAGTCATAACCGACGGGTTTGATAATACATTGATTGCTGCTCAATGATTTGTATAATTACATCAACGTCTAATGATATCGATCATTATTCTAAAATGTTTGTGGTCATTAACTATGATATGATTCAGTCTTTATCAACAATGTCCATAAATAAGCTACTGACAAATTAATATATAGTGATCAAATGAATGATCTTAAAATAACTCTATATTGGCTTAGTTCCAAGTTTTCCGAAATAGTCAAAGTCAAAAATATCTTTATTCGATTAGACTTTATACAAAGCACTTTCAAATCATATTATAATATTCATGATAAATATTCATGATGTCCCAAATGTAATATTTTTTTGATAGACAAAGTGGCATTCAGAACGCGTGTACGATAAATACAAATGAATTGAATTTGGCTCATGGGACACTTTGGATTGTGTCTCTGACGCTTTATTATTTTGCTAACAAAAACCTGCTTTAGTTGCAATATATAGAGTATCTTTAAGGGCATAGCATCACCAACCTTTGGAAATTTCTAAGTGTTCATTCCCTGGCAAAGAAAGTGGTTAACCTTTCATCGACACTTATACGATTCAAAATCTATTGTTTGTTTTTACACAGTAGAATAATTAAGTAGTAACAGATTAAATTAATAATCAAGCCACATACTGATTCCATTCAACTAGGCACGAAGATCGCCTTGACCCAGAACAACTAACAAACAATCGCCTTATACGACAGGGAAAATTGTAGATCAATAGGAAAATCACTCACATCACATTATCCACGATGCATTTCCTGAATCCTGAGACTCTTCCCTTATAAAACGTAACCTTAAGTCCGTTGAGTGGTATCGATAGCTTCTCAATAACAAATGGGTCCAAGCTGGGTACAGCAAGTTCAGGCATACCCTTTACAAATTCTGGAATAGCGTCTTGTGTCGCTTTGACAAGGCATTCCCTTGAGGTAACGTTACACGGGTGAATGAAGTCAGCTGCAAAAGAAAACAACATTATTAACACTGATTTGTAATGGAAAACTGACTGGCTTCTGAATCAAATTGCGGTACGTTTTCCACGTACACCTCCCTTATTACATATTATGGTTGAAGCCAAAGACTGGACTAAACTCGGACCAAAGCTATGTCTATCCCTTTTTAATTCTGTATCTTATCTTATCTTTGGCGATAATTCGTAATTAGGGGGTGCAGGACAATAACATGAAACTTAAACCATATTCCAAGCTAAGTTTATATTCAAACTAACATCCGCTTGCAGCTTCACCTGCGTGGTTATAAGATTTGGACACAACTATCAACATTTGAGCTCCACAAATATTTTTAAGAGGATTATTTCAATCCTTCAAATACATCATCTTTTTTTCTTATCATATGAAAATAAAAATGAAAAATATTTATTCAGTTTAGGCCCTGGTACTTATGAAAGTCGAGAATTTACCACCGGTTCGGAAACTAGCCTTCTGAGAAGAACCGGCAAGAAACTCAGCCAGGCATCATGTACATAACATCGAAACAATATAAATCATAATGAAATCATAATACAAAATCAAATTTGATAATAGGTATAAATATTCACAATAGTGACAAATTGTATTAGTATCATATCATAATCATCCTCTTGCCCTGTGTGCAATGTGTTCTTCTTCTCTCATTCTGTTTTGCTCTATCATCGGCCATATCTGTAACTGTATTCACAACCATTCTAGCCATATCATATTTCTCACACTCCATCCATCTTAGGTCTTTCTTTCTAATGCAGTTTAAAACTGCACGTTAATTTAGAATGAATAAATTTTTATTCCACTTATTATTCTACGACTATTATATTATTGGTTAGTACAGAGTCATCGGTAAACCAATTCTGTAGGTAACAATGCCACCCATTGTTCACAATATTGGTGGCATAATATGTTTATTATGCACCAAGTGTTCTCGATCGTAGAGTGATAACTATTGATGGATGCTTGTGGTTTTGACGCTTTCGAGAGCTGTATAATATAATAATTAGGATATTTGTGAAACCACACAATAGCAGAAGATGATATGTTTTCTATTCGTTTAAACTTAATCGGCATAAATACAGAAACTGCCATTATACGGGGCTTTATAACATAAACAATGTAATACCATTTGTTGTGTTTTAACCCGATAAAATAAAAGTGAGTTATTAATTAATGTCAGGTATAATGATCTTATTGTTTTTTGTATAATAAATGTTTAGTATTATGTTATACTTCAATACATAAATTTAAAGATTCGCGATCAAAGAGATAAGAAGTACGTATATATAATATGAACATTTCTTAAAATATCTACTATATAATGCAAAAATGGACCTTTGGTCAAACATACATTGTATAATGTAAATAAATAATTAACTACTTGTAATCATACAGGTGCGATTCTAATAAAATAACCTGCTACAATGTCAAGGCAATAAAGCACTATAATTTACGTTTATTACATGCTTCACAATAACTACAGTCATTTTTGTTAGCTACACACAAGCATTCTGTAAGAAGCTTATAACCTACTTTAATATATTCGAGTACCTACATAGTCAAATAATTTCTATGTTGATAGTAAAGTCACAGTGTAATGGAACAACAAATTCTCTTAACGCCATAACGCGTTTGATCTGATTTTGGTAAAAAAGTTGCGATGTATAAAATCTCATACCAAGCATATTAGCACCAATTGTCCCAAACAATAGACTGGTGTGTGGTATTTAATAGATACCAATATAAAATGGTATTTTATGTGGTAAAGTTTATTTATTTTATAATCGGTCCAGCCGCTTCAGAGATTAGCCGGACACACAGACACGTTTGGCAGTAGTTAACAGTCAAACAGAGAAAAAAATTTTTTGTTATGAGAAAAGCTGGAAAATTTGAATTACAAACAGAAACCTTAATTTCATTTATCTGTATGTAGGTATGTATGTATGATATAGATGTACGATTTACGTATTATTGTGTGTATGTGGCTAGCCAAAGACTAGCACATTTTTTAACTATCTATGTAGAAGCATGTATGAACTTTGGTGCTGACAACTGTAAAGCTTGTTAAGGTTAAAGAAGTGGTACCTTAACGGATTCCTATATATGTATACTAGAGATATCCAAATAAACTATTCATCCCGGGTCGCTTAAGCATGCACCTGTCGCGCATGAAAGCAGAGCTGATTGGGTACCTACATAAATTTACCGGTTCACATTTCTTTACCTAAAGTGACAGTACATTTATCCCAATTGGTTTGCGAACTATTTGCCCACTAATCCCCATTACTTCTAATTCATATGAAAGCGGAATTCTATAAATATCCATTGATGGGGAAAATCAATGGGGATTTGGGGGACCAGTTATTTTACTCTTACACATCGTTAGTGGTCAAAACAACATAATAGAGTTTTGTTATTAATAATCGTGGGTATTACTCCAAGCCCTTGAATTTTAAACCTTATATTATTTAAACAAGAGTGATATTAATTATAGCCATGTTGTTAGAAGTTCTGTTAAATTTGGTGGGATACCGGGGATGTGTGGTATCACACAAAATTGGATTAAGAGATTATTGTATGTATCAGATGGTATATTCATAGTTAAAAGAGCGCTTTAATTACTCATTTAAATACGGGGATATACTAATACCGTTGCTAATATTCTTGCAAATTCAAGCAATTTATAGATGGAGAATATTAAGTATATGTCAACTTTTAAAGTACAATTTCATACCTAGGTCTAAATAATTAGCTTTTTGCTTGGTACAATTTTCTCAAGCAAACTTGTAGATGATTTTAATACCGTCCAAATTGTTTATATTAAATGCAATATTTGCCTCTCATTTGGATATTTCGTCAGTTGTGTAAATCATGTAAATATAAATAAGTTAATTGGCTTAAAGAAGTTTTCCTTCACCGAATTAAAGCGTCAATTTAGGTAAAAAAAATAATATTTAGCTAGCAGCATTTGCATTTTGTTGGGCGCAACAAATTCTTAGTAATTATGGTCTTAGTAATCCTAAAATATGCAACAAAAATGACTGAAAAAATATTAAAAATAAGGTGTTATTTTTATCACACTAAAAAAGTAAGTAGGCAAACTTACGTGCCAATTTCGCATATCCATTTCCGCAGAAGCAAATGATGAAACTCAACGCTACACTGTACAGAAAAACGTGGATGTTCATTTTGGAGAAGCAATGTGTCTAAATAAAAGTGGATTCGCTACTGCAGCGGCGCCGGCAAGAATAACTGCTATATATCGACTAAACGGAAAGATATCATTAGACCTTCAACTGCCGGCATTGTAGCGGACAACCGGTCCCAAGAAACCTTAACCAATTATTGCAATATTCATATATTTGATATATTAAATGCACTTAGATGAAGATCTATTTTTGTCTTCTAATTTAATTTTAACTTGAGGTCGAAGTTTAATCCCCAAAGCTGGCAGTTTTTTTGTCACATCTCTATACTAATAGCCTAGCACTATTTTAGTATGCTAGATTGTTTGTTTGTAACGAATACGCTATGAAAGTACTGTAACGGTTTTAAAATTTTATTTTAATAATGCAATGCAAAAAATACTGAGTAGCATAGGATATACTGTTATCTAAGAAAATATACCGAGCTAAATTAGAGATCCATAATAAATCGCAGGCGATGCCGCAGATGGTAGCTAGTTTTACCAAATGTGATATGAGTATGAATATCATTGTGTAGATAACATATTATGTTCAAACTTTGTTTAAATTGGAACTAGATCACGTTGAGCGGTATTATTGTTATAATATTGATAGTTCAACAAATTATTCAACAACATGACGACAAACAATGACATGGGTAATTTCTTTAAAAACATATTAAAAGGAAAAGTAGAAAGAGGAAGACCCAGGCTAACATAAGACAAGTTAAGGAAAAAGTGTTTGCCATGACGTATAGGGAGTTCAAGGAGATGGCACTTGATAGAGACGAATGGAAAAAATTGCATCAGTTACACCGGCAAGAGTCACAGCTCTTAAATTTATGACAATGGTTAAAATTCATTATAACCTTACAATTTTAAGGGTTGGTCGCGGATGTCATCAAACTTTATGTTAGGGTGATCATAGGCTTTTCGAGGGGGGGGGGGGGGCACATAAAAAAAAAGTAACCCTAACCCAAGCCAGTAGTTGGATGTGTGTCCGAGTTCCCTCCGTGCCACGTCAAGCCGTTAAGTTTTATCATTACTCTCCGGTATACTGGTTGTTTAGTATTAATAGTGATGTCAAGCTAGACTACCACCGCGGCACCTTACACACACATACACATCACACTATAATTTAGTCGAGTGATTATTTATGGTATCTATACATTTTCCCCTCCCTACCTTTCTCATATTAATTAACTTGTGAGAGTGACTACCTAATTGCACTATGAAGAACAAAACCAAAAAGACTGTCCAAATTTTTTATCCTAAACTAGCTGTGCCCCGCGATTTCACGCGCGTAGACTTAATTTCTTGGGTGGCCCGCGGCCTTGTAACATTACATTTGAGACAGTGAAAGTCCCGTTAAAATCGGTCCAAAGAGATGAGCCGGAACAATCAGACAGAAAGACAGACAAAAAAAAATAATCCTGGCTGAAAATATTATCATCTAATAATTTCAAGAAATACTTTAATTCAAAGAAAAGGGTTTTCGGAATTCCAATTAATAATATATAGTCCAGTTGTTTCGGAGATTAGCTGGATCAAACAGACAAACAGTCGGACAGAGAAAAACGTATATACTCGTATTGTCATATTTTTTCTCATTTAGTGGTTAACTGTTAATTTGGACGCCCTCCGGCCAGGTGGGATGACGATCTGCGAAAGACTGCAGGTAGATACTGGATGCGGCAAGCTGAAGACAGGACGCTATGGCATTCATTAGGGGAGGCAGTGCACTAAGGTAGGTTGATGATGATGTTCATTTGGAATTACAAACAGAAACATCAAATTAATTTATCTATATAGATGTACAGATGATGATTTTTTGAACCTCATACACTTTTTGTTAATTTGCATATTTGACCTGCAGTTCAGATATGCAAATGCAGTTCTAAGTGTGTTTGAAATTATTAATTTTAGTTTTATTTAATTTTTAGTGGTTTAATTAATTTTTAGTGGTTGTTGTTTGAAATTATTAATTTTAATATATGAATCGTGTTTCAGGTACTGAATGTCAGATAAATTCATGTTTCTTCCATTACTTTAACACAATGTAAACATTTTTAGCTTTCATAAGACGGAATATAAAAACAAATATGCTCACTCCATCCCAGAAGGGTCCCCGAAGGGGTATGCAGAAGTGTTATAACAACTGTCAACGTGACAGAGGATAAGTCCATCGCCGTCTCAGGCACTATACATACGTCTTTGAATTACTTCTCATCATGTAGGTTTCCTCACGATGTTTTCCTTCACCGAAAAGCACGTGGTGTGAAATGACTTCACATAAGTTTTTAGATAAACTCATCGGTCAGGTACGCTGGGATTCGAACTTGCGTCGCTTGTGTAGGAGGTGACCGCTAAAGCCCGAGGCCACCACGGAATATAATAAAGTCTTTAATTCTACCATACCTTTTTAAATGATTGCAAGTGTCCTGTATCAGCTACCTAAATATACCCAGCTCTTAGAAAGGTGGGTCTACTAATAAATAAATTTTAACAATTAAAAATTTTATTCATGTGTTATGAATGATGGATGATCTTTATTAATAGGTAATTGTTATTATTTTGTATTATATTCACATTCTCCAAACACGTAGACAGCAGAATAACGAATTCAGTTTTCCAAATGAACTAGCATTTGGAAAACTAAGGTATAAAGAAATAATAATATTTGTAATTTATTTAAAATTGAAATTTAACATCTTTTGTGAATTATTTACAATACAGAATACTGCGATGATGCCACCTATGAACAAAGTAAAGCTTAAAGGTCGTTGTCATTGGTCCAGTTTAGCACCGAGCAACAAGAAAACTAAAAATATAGAATCATATTTAGGTACTAATTGTCTAGCAATACTTTTCTTCAAGTAGTATACAGGATGACTTGTCCAATGCGTTTTGAATTTGAGTTAGTTTTTTCGAGTACTTAACTAATTATATTTTAATAACTTAGGCTAAAGTGCGAGATTCATCCTTCGCTTTTATGAAACGTTACAGCAAAAGTAAATTGAATTCATAATGTTAATTTACATTAAGGTAAACTATACAAAGTAAAAACCTATCTAAAATATTTGGTTAATGAATATTAGAAGAAGCCTCTGATATTTTTAATTAAAAAATAAAAATACAGTCTACATTAAATTACGTACAAGACAAAAAAATAACATCTAACATATTTACAGAATATTCTGATAGCGCCTAGTTAAAATCTATCAGTACTTAGGTATAGGGACGTATAGCAGTTCGTCGTAAGGCACTGCGTCGAAGAATTTCTTCGCTGTGGTCACTGTGACGTTTAAGGCGTAGTCCACCACAGGTTGGCCGAACTCTTCTGTCACTACTCTCCAGTTATCGTTCAAAAACTGTAGGACTGTGTTGCCTGGAAAATAAGGTTCAAATTATGACAGGAACTGTTGTTAGCAACAAAAACACTTGTTAGGAAAACAGACTGAGAATACTGATAAATCAGGTTTTTATTATGAACTTCCCGGCCATCATTTGACAATAGTTATAACAGCAGAAATACAGTAAGGTTTGAGTAATGGACACATGAGCACGCATGTGACATTGGGTCTGAAGGTACGGTTCCTTACTGAGTATGTCATAAACATTATTATTCATTTCGTTTTCAGTGAGTAGCATGAGTTACATCAAAGGTGACGAAAAACATACGTGAGAGCCAACATACGTCTGAGAAGATATTCACAGACAGATTTGGAGATACAGAGATATTCTCCCTTTCTATCTCTGTGACACCTTCGCTCCGAAGTAATTCGTGAGATATCTGCCTTCCCAGCTTCCTTCGGTGTGCATACTGCGAGTTTTCTTAAAATCCTCGTCACAATTCACCGCGTTGGCGTAAAAGTAAATTTGTATGCGAATACAAATTTGCGTTTACTTGTGACCCCGCGGTGACTTGTGACGGCGGCAGTGAAAAACTTGCACTATGCCCTGTGGAATCTTTTTGGCTGTTTTTGCCAAAATACTCACTTAATTCAGGGTTTCCATTGAACAGGTTACTGATAACGTAGTGAATCTTTTCTCCATAGTCGAAGTTGTATTTGCAGTCTTGGATACCGAAATGATCTCTGCCGTCAGCATCCTTGAAGTACTTCGTCTTTATGTTCAGTTTTATGATCGAGTTCACTGAAATTAAAAAACAAAAAGACCTTACAGTAAAATTAGGGGTGTGGTTTTACTACTTTTATTAGATTTATACAGACCAGATGCCTATCTTGAAAAATGAGCAATAAAATTTTCTGATACTGCAAGCATACAAGGAGATTCCCTTTTTGTTCTTGGGGTAGTAAACTACTGCAGAATCGAGTGACCACCACAGTCAATAAGGTACACCTGTTTGCCAACTTTGTAATATAGAATGACGATCACATTACGTTAGTTCTTTTAATTAACATGGAGTATTCCTCTTCATCTTGTACATACAATGTGCCTGTATTGGCCAAAGGGCCACCCAAATTTCGCCAGTTCTGTATATATAAGTCTCAAGTACTAGGGGGCGAGCCTATTGCCATTAACCGGGTTCTAATCCTGACTCTAGGCTGGGACATCACAAATGGAAAATCCCAATAACACTGCTCAACCGGGGGAATGAACTCAGGACCTCGTGTTCCATGGTAGTTCTTGCAACCAACGAGGCAGTCTTAGTCAAATAATGTATAATGATAGTAAAAGTTAACTAACCAATTTTAATCTTGCAGTCTCCTTCACCATTAATGGGGAACAGTAAAAGCCTGCCAACAGCTGTGTATTTTCCTTTGATCGTAATGTTGCACCTCACTTCCAATTTGAAGATGTTCTTCTCTAAGTAGGCCCTGGAATTATAAGAGAGGAAAACTATTAGGTAATATGACCAGTTTAATTGTATGCTTAGTGAATTTGAAGAATACTTTATCTCGACTCAACAAAATGTAACATAATTAAAATTTGAGCTTTTTTCGCCATTGTGTATGATTCGTCAGGTTTCTCACATAATATATTGTAATAATAATTGTAATTTTTCTATGAGTAAACAGTTTTTGGATGATAACATGGGAGACCACTAGATATTTCAGGAATTATAATATGTATTTTTTTCCACTTCAAAATTCATGAAACATAGGTTTCGTCAACAGAATTGTGCGTTGAACGCCAACCGTGAGAACAAACTGCATTATTGCGTCAAGATTTACTCTGTAATAGGCGCTGTACGTGTACTTAGGTGAGGATAATATACTTGCACACCAACGCGCGATTTATCAAGACGTATGCACTTGCAGGTCTACTCCATTTCATATACATATTCGCACACCTGTATTCCCCGAAGGGGTAGGCAGAGGTGTGTACTCATAATATATCCACATTTCACCAGTAATGTTTCCATGTATTAAGGCCCAGGATTCGTGTTACGCAGTAGCGTTTGCGACCATTACACTAAAGACTTATATGGAATGCAATATACCCATAATTTATGGACACTATAAACAACTTCCACAAGCAAACATAATCGTATCCTAGATTAGTGTTATATCCTTTAGTTAGTTTATTGTTAATCCTCAGTGGGAACAATAACTAAATTCAGTAACCTAGCTCGTCACTTAATCATCAGGCTGCATATCAATTTCTTTGGCAATAGTTGGAAGTCTGTGACAAGCCTAAAATAATCCGACAATTGGTCTAATGCAAGTGGCAAATTTCCCCTCAATGGATTGCGAAGGTCACTCAGATGCTAGTCATTTCACGTTACAGTCTAAATCAATTCTTGCAGCATAATTTAGCTTTTTTTTATTTATATCTATCATTATTTATTGAATAAAAACATAATTATGAATTAGATAGAACGCCGATCCTCACTTATCGGTGATATATAATAGGTGAGGATCGGCGTTAGTCTAGCCTTAGTTAGGCTAGCCAACTAAGGCTAGCCTCTGCGGTTTTCTGTCTTAAGAACAAAAGGTTGTTATGTCCAATGCATAAGTTAGTATTTCTACATGATACAATATACTCATAATATAAACAATGTTCGAGTTGAACCAAGTGTGATGGGAAATTAGTTAGAATCTTGAAGTGCGGGTTTCGTTACCGATCGCAAAATCAATTTGATATTTATCTATGTAGCTATGGGATGTTTGCTTAGCTATCTACTTATCGTCTATCACCTATTTAAGGCTCCACAAATAGAAAAAAATAAACCTTATAGGATTCTTCAGAATACTTCATTGTTCGTCTGTTTGTCTTTCAAGACCTCAAGTATTCTACCAGGAAAGCTAAATTTGGTCCCTTTATACAATTTTGTACGGAACCCTCAGTGCACCAGTCTGACTAGCACATGGTCAGTTATTTCATAATATTTGTTGTTTAGTACGTGGCATCCTGACTTGCGACCTTATGTTATGGATTTTTTTAAAAAACATATATAAACTTACTCCACATTAATCACTTCACATTTCCTGAGCCCTGTAGCCTTCCCTCCGTAGAAAGTGACCTTGATCCCAGGCAGTTGAATGGGAAGCTCATCAATGAGGAAAGGGTCCAGCGGTGGCACCCCAAGATGTGGTAAGCCTTTCGTGAAATCTGGGATAGCATCTTGGGTCGCTTTTATCAAGCAAGCAGGCTCTGTAGAATTGCACGGGTGAATGAAATCCGCTGGAAATCAAAATGAATAAGTTAACTACAGAGATTTTAATCACTTGATTGATATGTATTATAAGAATGTATTAACAACAAAAAAGTATTTAAGTAGTTTATCTCGTACCCATAATATAAACTTTGTTTAGTTTAGGACTGTGTGATAATGTTTGAATATTATTTTTTATTATTTACATTTATTTGATTTGACTATAAAAAGTACTTTCAAATCGTCAGCTAGCATAATTATTAGGACAGACATGATTATAAATATTATCACCGGGTTCGGGAGGATGCTTTTATAAACGAGAACCCGACAAAAACTTGCCCATGGAGATAGTTTTAATGTTTCAATATCAATAAATAAATTAGCTACGTATAACTGCACAGCTACCTAAAAAATTAAGATTGCAAGCAACTCTTCAGTTTGACGACACCAGCCATCTCCACAAGCTGAGGAGTCAGCCATTACAAAATTTTGTACTGAGTACTTAGCTATTTCGACAAAGATCCTTCGATGCAGCTATCATTATCATTTATGAAGACATTTCATTCTCCAGTAAGCAATCATTTACTGAAGAAACAAAGTTTGCAATCCAGCCGTTTATCATTAAGTGGAGATGATGGCAAAATTGTATTTGGACACAATTTAATATGTGCCATTCTGAGAACGTACTGTTATTATTGCACAATAGGCTCACGCGATCATGTGTGCCATTTCAAATTGTCTTTCACAGGCGGTTAGCTTATTAAACTAGTTATACTTGGGTCATTGTGCAAAACTTATATTTCGTGTACTAGCTGTACCTTTGTTTGCATATGCCTGTGTTTCACCCGCGTAGGATACGCGGGACTTTAAGGATAACTTTGTAAAATAGTGATATCCTTTTTTCTAAAATAAAAGTGTCACACCTTATTCAGTTTTCTGCCAGTGAAAATTCCATTAAAATCGGTCCAGTTATCTCAAAGAAAAAAAAACAGACGAGAGAAATATGCATTTAGTGAAAAGCTGTTAGGAAATTTGGACTTACATCCAGACACTTAAATTGTATATACATATATATGAAGATATAGATTACCGTTTTGTACCCACTTCACAATTTTATTTGAAGACTAGCTGTGCCCCGCGGTTTCACCCGCGTAGATTTAGTTTCATCCTTATTGTCGCAGAACCCTAATATTTGTGATAAATAAAAGTAGTCTAAGTTACTCCTTGAAACATCAGCTACCTGCCGGTGAAAGTTCCGTTAAAATCCGTCCAGCCGTTTCAGAGATTACAACGGAACAAACAGACAGACAGAAAAATTTTAAAACTTGGTTTTTTAGTGTCAGTAGCGTGTATACTTTCATATGCATTTATTGAAAAGCTGTTATTTTGGAATTACAAACAGACACTTCAATTTTATTTATCTGTATAGATATGTATAGATAGATTAAAATACTAATTATTTATTACTTTCAATATTTATCGCTGTATTTTGGTGTACTGTTCCAACTGATGCATACTCGTATAACTTCTTAAATAATAAATATACTTTTCATAAGCTTCAGTCAACAATCTTAAAGATTGTTTATAATATTTAAAGGTTAAACATATTTTAATAGCTGTAGTTTTCGAATCCACCCCTTAAATGGCAGTTTTCTGTTTGTGTTGTGAACTTAAATTTGAAGTAACAATAAAAAATTTCTTGTTTGAATAACAATGTTTTCTGTTCTCATGAATGAATGTTAAATCACCGCCTGTATCTGTGTCATGAACTTCTCGCGGTGAAGTAAAACAGTTTATTTACAAGCAAACAAGTCAAAAGTCATGAAGAAGACACATTTAAACTTTAACAAAGGCTACATACATTTCGAGGTGAATTGTCATGTTAACAAATGTGGTTAAGAATAGTACACATGTTAAAATCTTGCCTTGGATGTCTACGAATCGGTGGTTTTGAAAGAAATACGTGTGTCATAAAGTGACAAACAACATATGACCTTTGTTAAACTGGTTCACTTAACGCCTTTAAGTTGGAAATGAGGCATTTCTAAGAAAATTAAGTAATAACTCTTCTCAATGTACGTAAAAATGACAGGTACAAGGGCGCTTTTAAATTGTCGACCACCATAACTACGTGCTCATAGGTACTTGTAAAATGTTTATGGTGTATTTACAACATAGTATTGTAGTGTTTTATTTAATGTACTAATGTAATGTTTGATTTTGTTGTAGGTACTTTGAGGATGAGACCACGAAATTCCAGTCAGGATTTGGTCTGGATGTGACAAGAAAGAAGTCCTTAATAACTCCACGTTCCTACAGATGGGTCCCCGTTGGGGTGAGGGGACCTACTTCTGAGCGCGGCTCAAAAATATTCTTGATTGATTAGCACAAGGGCAGATTAAAATGTACGGGAATTAGGTTAATATAACTGATTATTCCAAACAATATCTTAGTTGACAACTTTGATAGATTGCTTGTTCTTTATTAACTTCAGGCTTTAAATTGCTTTATTCCCAACGGCAATGGTAATCACTTTTATAATGTCATGTCTTTCTTGCAATCCTAATCGAAATGTGAACGTTTGTATGTAACAAAAATTAAAATTTCATCGATCTTAATTGGGATGGCATACATATGCTCACGCTATATATATTTATGCCCTATATAATAAGGGGCAATCGTTTTGCCCTTAGCCGGCATACAAATCTAGGCTTCGCACTGTTACTGGTAAAATACGGATATAAATCCAAGGAAACCGCAACCAGGACCTCGTATTCAACCACTATTACTATAAGTGCACCTCTGTCGACCCTTTCGGGGAATACACACGCCAGCATATGTATTTGAACTGAGAAAATTACTAATAACATATAGCTCTGGACAAGCGGAGTGTGTCTGATATTTTTCTATCCTATACTTCTATTTTGTTCATCACAAGACAAGTTTATTAATGCAAAAGTATGCAAATAAGCAACTTGTTAACTTGGGTAAAAGTGGGTACGTCTATTAGCATTCATTTCATTTACATAATGGTCTATCCGAAATGATTAACTGGCCCTTGTCAAAAGTAATGACGTCCAAATTTGATAAACCATTTACAGGTTAAAACATCCAGACTACTTAATAGGTGTGTGTATATTATATTCTTTGAGATTTATTTTTTATCACAATATAATAATCTCATTATATTTTTGAAAATAGTAATAGCTGAGTTTTTGTAGTCTTCTTATTCTGAAAATGTAATGTAAGTTTTGTCATTGTCACTGTCTATAATCTGCTATCAACACAAAAAAATTAACTATATTTAATTCAATAGCCTCAGAAAAACATACAGATACACACGTTAAACTTATAACTTTGTCCTGACAAGTGTTTAAACCGGTCTTTTAATTAGAGTTTTGAATTAGAAAAATAAATATTAAATTTTCATAATTATTTTATTTAATATTTTTTACGTAGCCGTAAAGTCAAACCAACAAACGAGGTTATATCGCGTGTAATTAATCGAATCCAGTGTTGTCTATTTGTAGCTCGGCTACAAGTTAATACACTGCGTTCGACCAATTTGGTATGCTAGATTTTGAGCCCAGTTACATTATGTAACCACTAACCAAAATAATAATTGAGCATGTAAAAGTAATTAATTAAGTGTATAATGACCCAACCTGCAATACCATTAGATGCTCCTTTGATGTTACTAAAGAGAAATACTATAATGGAGAGTTGATTAACCCTCGCCCCATTACGTCTATGGTAACTTGCCTCTCACTATAGAGATATACCAGCCAAGTCCGAGACGTTCTTGCGTGTCCGCGGTTTCGTACAGCCAATCTGGTTGGTAATCCCTTATTTTATTTTATAAATGGGTTAAGTTAAATATTCTAAAATTTTTATACAACTTAAGAGACACTTGGAACACTCAATGAACGTAATTTTTGTACGCTCACTTAGGTAGGTAATTTACTACTGTTTTCAAATTTAAGCCTGTCAAGAGAAGAAACGGTGAAACAACCTGCCCGGTGATTTTGTTTTTTACATGACGTGTCCCTTTTTTATACATACCCTATATATAAAAAAGTTATAAGCAACTCATTGCCATGCTTGGCTTTGTAATAATTACTATTCCTAAATATGTAAATGCTCCTTTTCTAGCTATATTAACGACATAAGTAAGTTAGTATATAAAATAGGGCAAAAAATATGTTGACTATATGAAACCGTTTGAGTAAGGAACGCTAAAATAATTAAAAAATAAATCCGTTTGTTTATATACATCTGACCGACGGCTGCAGGTGCGAGAAAGCGTTGAAACCTTGACCTTGTATTCGTCGGCGGATTATGTAATTTTAACAAGTAGGTATATTTTACGCTGTAAGTATCTATTGCTCTTTTCCCATTCTGACGTTTTCTGTTTATTATAGGATATTCGATATTTAGCTGTAATTAAGGTTATAATGTGATTCAAAATTTGTTCTTTCAAATCTTTTTACTTTTATTCATAACTAGCCCCACGGTTTCACCCGGGTAGATTTCGTTTCATGCTTTACTTCGCGGAACCATAATATATGTTCTCATTAAAATTTGCCTATTTTACTAGATGTTTCAAGAAATATCAGCTATTTAGCCAGTGAAAGACCCGTTTAAATCGGTCCAGGCGTTTCAGAGATTAACCGGAACAAACTGACATACAGACAGACAGAAGTACAACGTATATGCCTAAACTTTATCAACCTATATTCATACATACTTAAATATAGCATGCGATGCATGCTAATGATTGCAATAGGATATCACATGCAAAACAATTGCATGTTCGCAGAGCATTTCGTCGCGTGATTTATAGAAACATGTTTTACGAAAGCATAAAACGCTTATAAATATTACACTATCGTTGAAAAATAAATGTAAACAATGTATTATTCACTCTTAATATTCCCATTCTAGTTACCTAAAAATGAATTACATTATTTGTCTTTGAATGTAGAATTGTCGATAGATTTAGCAACGCCACAACTAATATTTATTTTACCTCTTTAGAATTCCGCCTAGTGTCGTAAAACTAAATTTGCTATTTAGTTTCACAATGAGTTTTATGTCTAAATCCTTACTAAATGTAAATATCTGCCCACGAATCAGATCAACTCGAAATAATTTGGCATGAAAGGAAATAGTTTTACCTATTTTGAGTGATCGCGTGCCTATACAAAAGACACTGTTGATTTTAACTAAAATTGTTCACTATCACCGAATCTACTAATATTGAAAGGGTTTCAAGTTTCTTTCATAGAATGAATCAAAAAGCATCCAAGAAAGCCTTGAAGTATCAGAGGCATCCATGACTAAAATAACAATATCTATAGAATATCTAAAGCGACACCATAAATCTTCTTTGAAATAGGTCCATCAATTAGAATTTTGCACAATTTATCCTCTTTATATAAACAAGAACGCACAACCACCAAAAGTTTGTTGGCGTGTTGAACGCCTAGGAAAATGTATACATTGCTAGTATTGAGAAACAAGCAAGCAAGGCACTGCGAAATAGCCAGACCCATTCACTTATGTGCTACCGTTTTATTTACAGATATAATCTAATTCCAGAAACTATGGACATAGGTGTAATTCAAATAATAAGCTTTCAGCTAATAGTGGAACATAAGATTCTAAAGTCTCACGTCGTTCGCCTCGAATCCTTTTATGCCCTTCTTGAAACAGGCAACCTAGGAAAAATTTTGAATCTAGTCAAATGGCCAAAAAAACTTACGCGCAAGTTTCGCCGAACAGTCATTGACGTAAGCCGCGGCGACGAGCAGAGTGAAAACAAATGCTCTGCCACTCATCCTGACCACTGCCTGGTACACTGGGTTAACCGATGCAACCGTGCCGAGCCCTGCAACTACACTGACAAGACCCTCAACAAAAACAGTAGCCGTTTATTCAAATTGAACGAGTTCTTTCTTATTTTAGGTTGCATCAATTCTTTGAGCTCTTGGCTAATGAAACCCGATTTTCACGGTACACCGATCCCTTATCCGTTTCACTAAACGCGCGGCAGCCGAATGCACAACATCGAATACAGTGAACGGTGTCTGTGGTGGTAATGGCGTTGGACGCGTAAACAAGCGTGTGGTGAGACCAGGTCAAGAGTGAAGGTCATATTCCGACGAGGGTATATTGCTTCATTTATTGGTGGTAGTGGAAATGGACTTTTCCGATGTTTCCTAATCAGGTCCATACAATTCGACAATTAGGTCATATTTGGAAACTCTACCGTGCACACCACGTTAATCTTCGACAACTATTTTCTGATTCAATTCACAGATCTAAAATATTATAATGATTATCGAAATTAAGTAAAGTAGAAGCCTCTCGTGACAAGAGAGCTGGTGCTTATCTCGCTCAGAGAATCAGCATTGCTATTCAACGTGGCAATGCTGCCAGCCTTCTTGGCACGATCCCGAGAGACACCGACTTGGGACAAGTTTTCTACCTTTAATTAGTTTTAAGTTCTGTTCCTTGTATATATAATATATATAAGTAAAGTTAAAACAAGCCAATGCTTAAAACCTTTTCGCGAAGCATATAATCAGAATCAAAATTCTGGTCATTTTTATTGGTGTTTAGTATGTAATTTCAAAGTATTCAACTACAATTATTATATTACCGTTAAGTGGAGTACTTTAACGGTACTTACAAGGTTTAACTAGTAGTATAATTTCACGATGCATATTGCATCAATCAAATGCATTCAAGGCGATATAAGTGGGAATTTAGGGCATAGTATTAAACTTGTTTTGTACCGCGTGCGTGTGCCTCGATGTTGCAAACTCTATCGTATGTTTCTCTTGGTGAATCATAACACCGATACGTTGAATTTATTACACTTTAGCAAATGTAACAGCAATAGCTCTATTTTTAAGGGACGTAAAGGGCTCTTTTTGCACTTGCTTTATACCATCTACACTATATATAATATAATAAAGAGGAAAGATTTGATTGTTTTTTTTGTTTCTTTGTTTGCATTGAATAGGCTCCGAAACTACTTGACCGATCTTGAAAATTCTTTCAGCAATGGATAGCTACGTCATCAACTAGTAATATAGTAATTTTATCCCCGTACTATCAAGGGAACGGGAACTATGCGGGTGAAACCGCGTGATGTCCGCTAGTAGCGTATAAGGGCATATTTAAAGCGAATATTTTATATAGTTGCCTAGAAAGTTTGGGGTCTCGATCAGTGCACAGTTTAAGTTGATCTCTCATTGTACGGAGAATCTAGTCGATGCAAAGTAAAGTAAAAGAAATGAAGAGTCTGGTGTAAGCCCACAGAGTTTCCAAAACGAACGAGGTTTTTATGGTGAAGGAAAACATTGACTGGAAACCTACTTTTTTCATGTAATTTAGTGTCATGCTATGTAAACGATTTCCTTTGGAGAAAACGACCCTCACAGCTGTTTAGTATGAAGCCTAATCTTTGGTGTGGTAACACCTATCCCTTCGGGTAACCTTGTAAAAAAATGTAAATGTATAATGCGATTGATGTGACTGATACCTATGTCATTAATTGGGTAATATGTTTGTGCAATAATACGAAGGGCGCCACTATGTTCTCACATCCTTTTGATGTGGTTATATGAGTGAGTATATTATGTACTTAACCCAGATAAGCCTACTGTCCTATATTTAGGACAGTAGAAATAAAAAAAAATATCAGAATACCCTCTTTATCTAAGATTATTTAGTCTTATGATTTGCAGTAAGAAACGTGTCAGCTTTATTAGAAAAAATAAAAAGACAGTTATTTTAACAGTTTTTACCTTATATTTTACCTTATAAGTGTGTAATAAAAGTGCGTTGCAGACATGGCAAATGACAGGTATGTATAAAAAGTTATATTTTACTCGTGAGTTGTTTTTTTCTGTGTTAATATCTAGTTGATAACCTTAACTTTTGTACTAAATAAATAACCTAGCAAAATAATATAAATAAATTACGTATAACTTGTTACAAATACTAGCGTACTATATATAGGACAGTAGGATAATATACATGATTTTAGTACAATAATACAACTTTTTCTTTACAGACCGTTAGCTGCGCATGAAATTTTAGATGCTTTAGAAAATGTTTCTGATAATGAAGAAGATTATAGAGAACGACTGATATGTATTCTACCTCCTCCTGTTGATCCTGACTGTCTCACTGACGAAGATTCGGGTGAAGAAGATAATGTAACTTTGAATAATTTGCCACGAAACATTCTGCTTCAACCGGCTGAAGTAATGATTCAAGGGCAGATTATGGTGAGTGATACAGAAGAAGAACCTTCTGATTCTACAGGTCGAACTAAACGTAGGCGTACCTACGCATGGAGAAAACGGGACTTGGCAAAAAATCCCGTGAATTGGCCAGATGTTCAAGGCGCTTGCCAAGATAAGCGCCCAATTGAGTGGTTTGAAAACTTCTTAGATGAAGATGTTATTTCGTTGTTGGTGTCAGAGAGCAATAAATATGCTGTCAAAAAGAATTTGCCTGGAGACATAACCACTGAAGATATGAAATGTTTCATCGGCATATTGTTGGTTAGTGGTTATTCATGGCTCCCCCGTAGAAGAATGTACAGGGGAAAACTCCCCTGATACAAAGAATGAATTGATCAGCTCGGCTATGACTAGGGATCGATTTGACTTTATTTTTCGCCACCTTCATGTCAATGATAATCTGGATTTGCAAGACAAATACACAAACGCTTCTCACAAAGTGAAAAGAGAAACATTGTCATAGAAGAACCACATATGGTGTCCATCTATAACAAATATATGGGAGGAGTGGATCGGTCTGATGAAAATATTTCACATTACCGAATTGGTATACGAGGTAAGAAATGGTACATGCCGTTGCTCACACACATGATTGATCTTGCCGAACATAATGCATGGCAGTTATATAAAATAAATCATGGAAAACTGGATCATCTTGGCTTTCGCAGAAGGGTAGCAATTGCTTTGATTGAATCAAACAGAAAAAATGCCAAAAGAGGGCCTAGCCGACCCTCCCATCATGAACATGCTGATAGTCGTAAAGACCAAATGAATCATCTGGTTATTCCTCAATCGAAGCAAACACACTGTCGTCAATGTCACAAAAAATGATTGACACGTTGCAAGAAATGTGATGTTGGAGTGTGTGTCAAGTGTTTTGAAACATATCATTCATAAATAGTGTTAATCTAGTAAATTACATATAACAATGGGTAATATAATCAATAGTTATCTAATAAACTACACTTTTTGATTACATTCTGTTTTGTCATAAATGGTCTTTTATTTCCTCTTATTATCCTACTGTCCTACATATAGGACGGCTGTTTCCCTGAAAGCCTTACACTTAATTTTTTTTTCATAATTTTTTTAATGTTGCATAAGATCTAATAAACTAAATAATGTAACTTTTTTCAAAATTTTCAGAAAATTTTAGTTTCAGGCTTATCTGGGTTAAGTAGCTTCCTACCGGTGACTCTGTCCGCATGGTATGAGCAATTTATAGTAAATTAATAGCCATTTAGCCGTGTAAAGGTTACAGATGAATAGATATACTTTCAATTACATGGTACATAATTGGGTTTTGCATATATGCTCTTTTTATTAAGACACACATTCTTTTGGTACTGTATACGCAAAATAAGAAAATATAATGCAAGATAGTTAAGAGAGGTAGGCCATAATAGGGTCTCCCGTTGAATATGTGGAGCTATCCAACATTACAGAAGATCGCATAGACGGGAAAGAATATAAGTGCTGTCGCTGTGCTTGCAATATTTATTTTGTCATATTACGTGTAGTTCAATTGGGTTCTACCATCCACTTCTTTCCTTAGTATTTTGAAGAATATTATATAATGTTTATGTCACGACCTCTGCAAACCGCAGTAGCAAGGGAAAGAAAATTTCGACGCATGAGGTACGATCACGAGTAGCTCAGTTGGAAGAGCAACTGCACGGTTTGCAGAGGTCGTGGGTTCGAGTCCCGCCTCGTGTTCGTATTTTTCGTTACCATTTTAAGAAATTAGAACACATGTATGTCTTGAATAAAAAATCTAAAAACTTAATACAATGAGAAAGCAAACATGAAGTTTAAACTGTATTGTTTGGTCGCGTTGGTGACCTGGATCAACGTAAAATAAAATAAATAATGAAAGCGTACATCCGTGCGTTTGGTTTGGACTGACTGCACACAGCCGAGCGTTGGGTCGCATGAGCACGTATTCAGTGCTAATTTATAATGGAAGGCATTTTCGAGCATCAGACACTACGTCGCATAAATCATTCTGTCCGTTAAATTCATGAAAAATACTTTTACCGTGTAAAATGATGATGGTTAATAAACGCAATGTGATACTTCTCCATTTATGAAAGGAATTTTTTACTGGAATGTGGCTAGAAATACAAACATTTTGTATTTCAAAGTTGATGAACCACCGCACAGTCCGCCTGAAGCGACTACTGCATTAGGTATAACCAATTAGGTATTGTCGACATTTACATCGGTGTACCGACATCTATATTCGGATAAATAATATTGAGGTGTCTGTTTGTGATTCGAAATTTACAGCTTTTTCCTAAATGCGTATTGAAGTATATATTTTTTAAATGTTTCTCTCTCTATCTGCGTGATTGTGTATCTCTAAAACGGCTGGACCGATTTTACGGCGACTTTCACTGGCAGATAGCTATGTAAGGAATTATTTTTACAATTATAATATATTTTAATTATTTAAAAAAAAAACATTAGGTTTCCACAGGTCATCCATTAAATAAAGTCTACTTGTAATATTCCTAACGACTCCACAACTACTCCTTCACCCCAATGGAGAACTAACAGCAGGAACAGAACAGCACTTATTTGGCTGCGGTCGGGCAGCTCCAAATATTGAACGGAAGATCCTGTTAAGCCCTACTACTTTTACCTATAATACCACAGTACAGTAGTCACATGTAGGTAAGTATATTTTCGTATATTGTAATTAAATTTTTGTATATTTACATCTTTTTAAGCCCACAGGTACCTACTTATTTGTTGATCGCAAATGTAGAGACGTAATGACATCTCTACATTCGCGCCTCATGACAATTTGCTAGTTCTGTTTATATAATTAATTATTTAATAATAACATTTAAGGTTAATAGTAACCTCCTGACATTGGTCGACTTCATTTCTACCAAGCTGGATCGGGGGATACAGGTAGATGTACTGTACTTCGACTTCCGGAAGGCGTTTGATAGGGTCAACAACGACATACTGCTGACCAAACTCTGCGCTATAGGTTTCGCTCCATCTCTTCTCAGCCTCCTCGCGAACTATCTACGCGACCGTCAGCAGTATGTCAGATTGGGGATTTATGAGTCTATGCCCTATCACACGCGTTCTGGTGTCAGTCAAGGCTCAATACTCGGTCCTTTATTATTTTTGCTCATGGTGAATGACCTTCCTGATAGTTTAGTTTTCGCTAAGCGTCTCCTCTACGCAGACGACATGAAACTGTATGCTGAAATTAAATCCGAGGACGACTGCATAGCCTTACAGCGTGACATCGACGCTGTATATAAGTGGACCGTTGACAACAAAATGGAGTTCAATCTGAGCAAGTGTCATGTCATGAGCTTCGGTCGAATGCGTCACCCGATCAAGTTTGACTATAAGATAGGTCATGATATCATAACTCAGGCAACTACTATCAAAGATTTAGGTGTCACTTTCGACCGAACACTGACGTTCCATGACCACATGATCTCGATTGCCAAGGAGTCGTTCCAGAGGTTGGGTTTCGTGATAAGAAATTCACGTGATTTCAAAAGTGGAAGTGTCATTCGTATATTATACAATGCATTAGTTCGCAGTAAATTGGAAACCAGTGCGTGTGTTTGGAACCCACACGAGACCACGTACTCCATCATATTGGAAAAAGTGCAGAAAACCTTCCTTAGGTATCTCTATAAGCGCACTTATGGGTACTATCCATTTCTTTACCCCACAAATTTCCTGCTGGGGTGCCTGAATTATAACTCTCTTAAAGTCAGAAGGGAGGTCGACCAAATTGCTACGTCATGTAAGGTTCTCCGCGGCATGATCGACGCCCCTGAACTGATTGGTGAACTGTGTCGACTCTTCGTTCCTGACAGGTACCTGCGTTGTAGGAAACACAAGCTGTTCGCTGTCCCCAACAGTCGAACAGTGGCTCGTGCTAAGTCCCCCATACCTCGCTCGTTGACTGCACTCAATGCTCTCCTGGAGTCTAACCCTACTGTGGATGTGTTTGATGACGGATGGAACAAACTATTGTTAGAGTGCATGGTGTTTTGCGAGAAAGGATGAATGTCGATTTTCCTTTTTTTTCTTTTTTTTTTTTTTCTCTTCATATATGTTTTTTTTTAATGGATTATATTTATATGTATCTTTATTACCTGTGTCTAATTAGTGTAATTGGCATTGTATGCCGTTCTAATTATCGAATAAATAAATAAATAAATAAATAAATAATTGATGAACAAAGAAAAAATCAGGCGCTTATATATTCTTTGGATTACAACAGGCGTTATAT
The DNA here is from genome assembly GCA_964035505.1 of Watsonalla cultraria. NCBI lineage: Eukaryota > Metazoa > Arthropoda > Insecta > Lepidoptera > Drepanidae > Watsonalla > Watsonalla cultraria. Next base: position 4,593,538 of record OZ037721.1, read on the forward strand.
TTGCTATGAATTGATCTTCATCATCGTGGAGCTCGTGGGACAGTTGCTATTGCGCATATCATTCGATCAGCGAAGTTAAGCATGGATGGGTGACCGCCCGAGTCACCTCCGTGCCTCGGAGAGCACGTTAAGCCGTCGGTCCCGGTTGACAATTTAACATCTTTGGCAATCGTTACAGGTCAGTCGGAGGCCTAAAAATAATCTGACAACTAGTTTAACCCAGATCACAGATTTTCCTCTTAAATGGGGTTGCGAAGGTCAGATGGCAGTCGCTTCGTATAAAAATCAGGTGATCAGCCACATCGGGTTGAAGTGTCCACAAGTGCCGACCACAACAATGTATGGGATAAGGCCAGGGAGATGATGATCTTCATCATCATCATTTCAGCCGACAGACACCCACTGCTGGGCCTAGGTGTCCACCAACGATCTCCACGACGACCGGTCTTATGCCTCCCACATCCAATCCAAGGAATACAGGCGTGAGATGTTAATAAAAATAAATATTTAATTTCACATTTAAGTATCATTTAAACAATTATTATTTTCATTATGTTTGAATTTTAAGCGCAACCTTACCTTGAAAATATACTGTATGAACATAATGTAAAACCAGATTTTATTCTAATATATAACTAACATATAACCAATTTAATTATTAGTTTCTGTTTAGCTTCCGAGTGGACCGCATTTGCAGAAAGATGCTTTTGAAATTATCCTTTGCGTTTTTCTTATCAGTTATTGTTGTAGGTTACGAGTGTGCTTACGGTAAGTGTACATTTTAACATTATTCTGGCTTCTGCCTGCGTCTTTGTATGTGTGGAACTCATAATGTTTCATGTTATCTGTCTGTCTGTTTGTTCCGGGTAATCTCTGAAACGGCTGGACGGATTTTAACGGGGCTTTCAATGTAGGTAGCTGATGTTTCAAGGAGTAACTTAGGCTACTTTTATTTATTAAACATATTAGATTTCCGCGACATTAAGGAAGAAACCAAATCTACGCGGGTAAAACCGCGGGGCACAGCTAGTAATATAATAATACTCTAATAATTACGTTAATAACAATTGTTTCAGTGGACAAACTTCAAAAATGTAAACTAAATGACTATGAATGTTTGCGGAAACTTTATCAAACAATCATCAGTGACATTGGGAAAACTGGAATTCCTTCCTTAAATATACCACCAATAGACCCTATCAAGCTGCAAAATATGTCCTTCCCAATCCTTGGGATTATGAACATCACTCTGCTGGAAGGAGTAGCGAAGGGTGTTAAGGATTGCATATTTAATAAGTTCTTGTAAGTATTAAACACTTTACACTTGCATTACTATAAATGGTCTCAAACATATGTTACCGATCTCCTGCGGAACCAGTTTGTATAAAATTTTGTGAGCATATCGGGGTAGTTGAGAGGTGAAAAGGGTAATCCACCCCAAAAAATATATGGCAATGCAACGTTTGCCGGGCACAGCTAGTAATAATATAAACTTTTAGTTCATCGTCCAACTTTCAAACCATTGATTAAAGGACCACTATTAGGTCACATTTCCACTAGACATGTGTTAGGTTGCGTAACTAGGGATATGCTTACCGGTAGGTAGCTAAATAAATTATATTGTACTTAACAAACACATCCCGGGCATAGGGGGGCTTTTGGGCACGAAACCGCGGTGCCCATCGCCACCTTAGATTTAATACTTCAAGGGGGAAATCGGTTCCCAAAGGCTTTTGGGTTGGAAAAAAATTGTAGTTCAAAATAATATTTGATATTAGGTACAATGGAACTCATCGCTGGTAGGAACGCAGCCTAGGGCATATTTTTTTTACCTATACTGTGGCTTCTGCACTTTTTCAAGTAGGTATATAAAAATAATTACTCATCAATTTCACTAAAATTCAAAAACTGCTTGATAGATCTGATTTTATCCTTAATAAAATTATGTGCTTGGAATTCCAAGCATGTAATCAATTGAATCTACTCCTGAAAGATGGCGAGGGACTCACTAACAGTCACGTTTGATGTCAATGTGTCAACCTTCGGTGAAAAATGTATGTTCGCTCGTATTGTTGCACTTAATGATATCTGGTGATATTAAGGTGTTGTTGTTACAACACATCTGCCAACCCCTTCGGGGACCCTTCTGGGATGGCGTGATCATATTTATTTATTTATATTATCGTATTGTTCTACCTACATCCAACCCTTGGCTTTTCGAAATCCCCTTTTCGAAAAGATGTGAAGTTACTGATACGTTTTGATATAAGCTAGTCGGTTAATTGTTGATAAACCTTGAATTAAACATAGCATTGAACTTTACTCTTCACCTCGAGACACAACAAATTAACATATTTCTAGTGTGTTCGAACCATTCCGCTAAATTATTATGTGCTGTTATTAATACTGTATAAGTCAATCATACAGTTATATTATTAATATAAGTCTTCCTTATCCGTATTTTTTGTTTATGCGGTAAAGGTGCTAAGCATGGTGAACCAGCCTACAGCCCGCCTGATGGTAAGCAGTACTGCACGCTCACACAAACGAGGTGTCAGTCGCGTACTTACGAAGAAGCTAGTTTATTTATACCTAATAAGTATAAAAAACCAGTTTCTACTAAATATTCACTTGAATGGTCCATGCTTAATATCAGTGAAAGATATTTTTTTAAATAAGATGAGTACGTAGATTACATCCTAACTACAAACTTTTACTTCTTTATCATAATCAGTTTTATAGATGAAATCGCTGTGCCTTTTTCAAAGTTGCTATTATATATATATTCTGGAAATGCGTCTTTTTTGCTGATTTACCTTCAAAATATGTTTAAGACAACATTATTATGCAAGAAACACAGTGATTATGTACACGATTACCAGAGCAGTGATTAGTTACACGCCAATGATTTAAACTAAAGAGCATTGTAATTCATACAATTAAATTGTTTTTGTTGAAAGAACCACTCATGGGACTTGTCACTCTACATCTTCACATCAATGTCTCCGCAGGAATGATGAAGATAATAATTTTCTCTAATTGTCATTGTTGAAAACCAAAGTTTTTTTAAACGCTAACATTTTAGGGAGCAGATAATGTCTTATGTGTAATTAATAATCTATACAGATAAATAAAATTTAAGTGTCTGTTTGTAATTCCAAAATAACAGCTTTTCACTAAATACATATGAAAGTAAATACACGCTACTAACACTAAAAACCAAGTTATAAATTTTTCTCTGTTTGTCTATCCGTCCGTCTGTCTGTCTGTTTGTTCCGGGTAATCTCTGAAACGGCTGGACCGATTTTAACGGGACTTTCACTGGCAGGTAGCTGATGTTTCAAGGGGTAACCTAGGCTACTTTTATTTATTAAAAATATATATTAGGGTTCCGCGACATGAAGCATGAAACTAAATCTACGTGGGTGAAACCGCGGGGCACAGCTAGTCTTAAATAATGCTAGCTCATTTTGTAAACGTTCAAGATACCATACGATTCATGATTGATACAAGTAAAATATTATATGATACTAGCTGTGCCCCGCGGTTTCACCCGCATAGATTTAGTTTCATCCTTATTGTCACGGAACCCTAATATTTTTGATAAATAAAAGTAGCCTAAATTACTCCTTGAAACATCAGCTACCTACCAGTGAAAGTCCCGTTAAAATCCGTCCAGCCGTTTCGGAGATTACCCGGAACAAACAGACAGACAGAGAAAAAATTAAAAACTTGGATTTTTAGTGTCAGTAGCGTGTATACTTTCATATGCATTTAGTGAAAAGCTGTTATTTTGGAATTACAAACAGACACTTCAATTTTATTTATCTGTATAGATATACTCATTGAGTTACTAAATGGATGAGCAATGTAATAATGATTTAATTTATCTGATTGCAGTATAAACATTGAAGAAGAGAGGGGTACCCAGGAGAACACTTGTGACCTGATAATCAAAGGCCATTATCAACTTGAGTCTTTCAGTCCTCTCATCCGGAACCTTCTTGGAGGCGATGTGCATGGCGATGGAAACGTAAAAGTAAAAATCTGTAAGAGAAATGTGTATTTATCTGTCTGGAGCCGTGGTGGCCGTGGGGTTTGGGCAATCGCCTGCTATGCAAGCGACGCAAGTTCTAATCCCAACGGGGCCTGTACCAATGAGTTTTTCGAAAAATGTATGTGCAGTGCTTTTACACCACCTGCTTTACGGTGAAGAAAAATATCGTGAATAATTGAACGTGAACGTTCTCGTGAGTATATTAAGTCTGAGAAATAATTCAAAGACGTATAGTGCTGTGTATAGTGCTTGAGACGGCAATAGATTCACCATCCGTCACGTTGGCACTTAATCGCCTTCGGTGAAAAGTGGGTGTTGTTATTACAACACCTCTGCCTTCGGGGATACAGGCGTGAGATATGTATGTAGGTAAATCTGGTTTTAAGGGCCACTTGTAGAAATCTTTATTTAGTGAAACTCCGACAGAAAGCAGCTGCCATTGAAGAATCGGTAAAACGTTCCTGTTTGACTGAATCCAGATTTAGATATATCAAATGCAAGACGAGCATAACGAGATTAAAGCTAAATCTAGTGTTTACAAAATAGGGCATTAAATAAATTTGTTCAAGTGGGAATACGTTCACAATATTTGAAATGTACAATTCGGTAGCAGATTTTTTTTCCACTGATTTTAGAAGTCTAGTTTTCTAATCATTGGTAATATTTTTGGCTTTCATAACAGCCATTACAGAGTCTAACTGAATTAATAATTTTAATCCGTGATAAAATTTTCTGAGAATAAGATATTGAGGAGTATTAAACAACAGAATCGTTCAATAATTCCTAATTTATAGACTGAAAATTACTGACTGTAATCGTTAAAGATTTTTATATCCAACGATTTATGGCAAACTCAAAGGATTTCAAGAAACTTGGTCGTAGCCAATCAATTTTTACGAGGCAGCTTCAAAGTATTCATGAAAAATAATAATTGGTAAAAATTCAGATCTCAATTTAGTAACGTGTTTACAAACCAGTTGAGAAGATGAATTTACTTAAGAAAAAGCTTCAGTTTCATTTAAATAATATCATGATGACCTACAGACCTACAGAATGGTTTTGATAACAATAAGCGTACGTATACGGTACTGCCTGTGAAAGTTTTTTTTAAAACGAAAAGTGACACTTGCGCCTTGCTTACCTTAATATTGATAGCAAAATATTGGAAGCACATTATAAAATGCATTTCCTCATCGCAACGCAACAACACTTATCTGGCCACTGTATCATGCTGCGATCTTCCATAAGGTACTTGCATAGGTAAAGTCCTGAAACGGAAGAGTAAGATTCCTATAAGTTTTTCATCTCTTGTACATACTGAAGCGATATAATACGTCACATGTAGCAGCGTTTCTCCGATAGCTTCATAGATGGCGCTACTCGCTAACAATTGCAAAGTTTGAGCACAAATACACGAAAACCTAAATCACGTAATAAAAGTTTTCTAGCGCATTGCAGTATATATACAAGTTCCTAACTAAAATAGTTGGATCCGCGTAGGCATAACACCCGCCTGGCTGGAAGATCTTCCCTTTGCTGGGGATGAGTATTGATAGTAATTTCAGACAAATATAAAGTAATGTATTATATGTCGTAATATTACACAAGGATTTAGAATTTAATTTAATTAAAAATGTGAAGTTTAAATGGTTACCTATCTTGCTTTCAGCCCAAATGCACCTGAAATTCGATTTCCCGTTCTACGCGCAAAAACGCGACGATGGTGAGATCTACATCAAGTGCTTGTACGACGACATCAAATACGACTTCGAAGTCAGAGGGAAGACCATATTCTTTGCTGATAACCTTTATGTGGGTGAACAGGAAGTCAGTAAGTATATAAGTGTGATTTTGCAAAATACTTGAGTTCTTTAGTCACATAACCCGAATATTAGAAGGCGGTCTACGAAAGCGGTGGTCTACCGTGACAGAAGTTCAAGGAAAACGATCTAGGGAGAAGCCCTATGCACTGGTTTAAGCCGATCCTTACCAAGCTTACGAGCAACGTAAGATCAACGTAGGCACTACGAGTGCCTAGTACGAGTTTTCTTAAAATCCCCGTCACAAGTCACCGCGTCGACGTAAACGCAGATTTGTATGAGCTCACAATAGTGTCATCTTTAAGCCGACAGAGGCGCTGTTCCGATCCTATACAAATCTGCGTTTATGTCGACGCGGTGACTTGAGACGGCGGCAGTGAAAAACTCGCACTAGGCCCTTTACGTTGATCGTAAGCTGGTGCTGTGCACGTCGAAAAAGATGGTGTAACATATTAACTAATATCTAATATCTAAAAGATAAATTACCCCAATTTACCCTTAGGGTGATATGAGAGCTGACTAGTCTCTTTGGTCTAGTGGAGGTGGAGTAGAGATCCCGGATCATGATCAAAAATGAATATTGGGGTTTTCTGTCTATAAATGCCCGGAGTTTGAAAGTTGACGGGGTTTACACCCCCCTGCCTCGGAAAGCAGGTTAAACCCTTGCTCTTATATCTGATCTCTCTCCGGTCATGTCGATTGCCGACCCATCGGACTAAGAGAGTGAGGGAATAAATATTGCACCTGTGTTTGCGCACCCAATTGTGCACTTTAATATCTCCTAGAGAGATGGCTAATCCCCGTTGAGTTTAGTCGAAGTAACCGAAATTCGGTAGTAGATCATTATTATTATTAACACTAGAGAACCTTCTTCTTTTTTCGTCGGATAAAAATATTGTGCAATGACTTTTCGCGCCTGCTAGTATAGTTAACGCAAACTGTGGCAAACTCATAATACAGGTATTGCTGTCACGTATGCACCTAATTAAGAGTTTCTTGCCGGTTCTTCTCAGAAGGCTAGTTTTCGAACCGATGGTAAATTCCTCGACATTCATAAGTGCCTTACCAGGGCCTAAACTGAATAAATCATTTTCATTTTCATTCTTATTTTTCATTATCATAATGTTTTTGAGCAGAGGATCTTGTTACGTCTTCTTCGGAATATACTGCTGCAGATGGACGGATCGTTACCTAAAATGTTACCCTTACCCTTTTGAAAACCTTTGTATTTATTCTTACCATTAAAATGCGACTAAGAAGAAATGTTATTATCTACATTGTCTTTGAGAAAGCAACAGACTTACCATCTGTCTCGATGGCACCTAATAAAAGTATAGTCAATGAAAAATGGGTGTTGCTTACCTTTGTAATGTCTATCATAAAAACCAACAAACCAAAAGCGGTTTTTATGATAGACATTAGGATAGGATTAAAGAATGTATTTCTCTTAAGAAAATTATGAAGAATAAACGTGTTAATCGTTCCATCCAATTAAAGAAAGAAAGTCTTCATCCAATTATTATTGTATTTTATATTTCTCAGGTGAACTCATCGTGTCTATGATGAATGACAACTGGCAATTCGTGATGTCGACGTTCGGTCAACCCTTCGTCGACAAGGCAGTGAGATTGTACTTCAAGTTCGCTGGCAACTTCTTCGACGTGGTTCCAGCAAGACACTTCATTATTGATGACCTTACTCCATATGCTAAACCTTAAGGCACTGAAACACCAGGGGATCCAGCCGTCGTATTACTTAAATAAACTCAAAAAAATAAAGGATATGATATTATGTGATTAGTTGAAAATAATTTTCAATAGAAAATATATCTTTTTCACCCTCATTCAACTGGACTATGGACATGTGTGATGGGCATTCATTGATTTTTTATCGTTTTAATAGATAAAGATAGCTACGGTAGATATAAATGTACGTAATTATATTAAATTATCGAAATTAAATAAAAATATTTTACTCAACATATTTGTTTATCTTACTCATCCTATGGCATATATTAAAATTTACTTTTCTTACTCATCCCAATCCTATCCTTCAATACATTATGGCATTATTTGAAAACACTTTGTTTTAGGTATGACCAACCAATAAACACAGTTACTATGACTGAAAAGGGACCTAGCTAACCCGCTAAATCCGGTTTAAATAAATAAATTCGGTGTTTTGTTTCCTGTTTTCGTTTATTTGATTATTGAGATTAATGCAGGTATCCTCTCTCAATAGACGACTATTTCAAAAAATACGATGGTACGCGAGAATGCTAGAAATTAAAAATCATTACTTTTAGGGGCACCACCTACAATTTAATGTGACGTCACATAGGTAACCGCCTACGCGGATGAATGCATTGCATAAGTTGTCACGAGCAAGCGAGCTGATTTGTGCAATGCAAATATATATATAACAAAAAATATTAACGACGTTATAGCAAATATAACAAAACATAGGTTAAGGAATGAATCTGAGTATAACAGTACTAGTAACACTCCTATTGGTGTTTTAAACTAGTACCAGAGACAACAGCTGTGCCCAGTGTCTCTCAGCGTTGTCGCTTAAATGTTGTTCATCAGAACATACAGGGCTTAGCTGGCAAAGAATTAGAGATAGACTTGTTTTTAGAATATCACAATGTTCACATTTTATGCTTAACCGAACATTGGCTGAAGAACCATGAGCTATTGCTCACTAATACAAAATATAGACTTGCAAGTGCATTTGTCAGACGTTCAGCAATACATGGAGGCTCATTAATCATTGTTTCAAATGAAGTTAAATATAAGGAACGGAAAGACATAGTTAATATTTCCGTTGAGCGCACAGCTGAGTTATCGTGCATCGAACTTGATAAATTTGTTATTATTTGCGTGTACCGTCCCCCCTCAGGGAACTTTTGCTTATTTGAATCTCTGTTAGAAGATGCTATACAGCGAGTTTGTGTACTTAATAAAAGTTTAATAGTTTGTGGCGACTTTAACGTCAATTTGCTAGACAGTGGGCCATTAACGGTTAGGTTGGTTAGTCTTTTTAATTCTTTTAATTTAAAACATTTATTCTCTGAGCCTACCAGAATCACAGCAACTACAGCCACATGTTTAGATAATATATTTTGCGACTGCGAAGCCATAGATAGTGCTATTATTAGTGATCTCACATCTGACCACTGTGGTCAAAAGATGACTGTTTTGTATACAAGTAACTTAGATACACAAAAAGTAACATGTAGGCCTATCACAAAGAAACGGTTAAATTTGTTTAGATCTAACATAGAAAGTAAAATTCCATATTTGCAATGTTCACAAACTGATCCCGATAAACGTTTCAAAAGCCTATTTCACCTTATAAAATATGAGTTTAACAGTACCTTTAAACTTAAACCAGTTCATAAAAACATTAAAGCAAAATTTAATGAATGGGCAACTCCAGGTATACGTGTTAGTAGAAATAGGTTGTATGAGCTATATGGGTTGAAACAATGTAATCATAACCCAGAATTTATAAATTATGTACGGACTTATTCAAAAACTTTCAAGAAAGCTTGTATAAAAGCTAAAGCTCTATACCTCTCGTCTAAAATAAAAAATGCTGATAACAAGATTAAGGCTACATGGAATATGATTAATGCGGAGACAGGGAAAATAAAAAGTCGCGATACTCGAATAGCCTTGAATATTAATAATAATTTAATCCGCGATAATATTCAAATTGCAGAAACGTTTAATAATTTTTTTATTAACATTCCGGTAGCTACAACTTGTTCTTTGCATTCTTCATCTTCAGACGCTGAATCTCTTCTTAAGTCAAGTGTGTCTGAATGCGACGCCGGCTTTTGTTTTTGTTCCGTTACCCCATTAGAAGTAATTAGGACATTTAAAAGTTTAAATTTAAAAAAAACGGGTGATTTGTGGGATATATCTCTAAAAGTATTACAAGATATAATAGATATAATAGCCCCAACCCTGGCTGAAATTTTTAACAATTGTATTAAATTAGGTAAATTTCCCGATTTGATGAAATATAGTAAAGTTATACCATTGTTTAAGGCTGGTGATATTAATGATCCCAATAACTACAGACCGATTTCAATTTTACCTGCTCTTAGTAAAATTTTTGAGAAAATCATATTAAATCAGCTAGTTATCCATTTCAACATAAATCATATTTTACACAATGAGCAGTATGGCTTCACCAAAGGTCGGTCAACTACTGATGCCGGTGTTGCACTTCTTCGACATGTATATAGGGCTTGGGAGAACTCACATGATATGATAGGTGTATTCTGTGACCTATCTAAAGCGTTTGATTGCGTCCATCATGAGACATTATTGCTCAAATTAAAACACTATGGAGTCAAAAGTACTGCACTCGATTTAATTGATTCATATTTAAGCCAGAGGGTACAGAAAGTAGAGGTAAATGGCGTTAAGTCTTCCGGGTCCCCGGTACTGATGGGCGTGCCGCAGGGATCAATCTTAGGGCCTTTTCTATTTCTGATATACATCAATGATTTACCGCATTTTGTTAAGAATATTTGTGATATTGTACTTTTCGCTGATGATACATCACTCTTGTTCGAAGTTAGCAGAGGTAAAACGGATTATGACGATGTAAACAGTGCCCTTGACAAATTATTTAAATGGTTCACTGTGAATAACTTAGTTTTAAACGCGAAAAAAACAAAATGCTTAAAATTTACTTTACCTAACGTTAAACCTGTTCCGACCAAAATTATGATCAATGGTGAAAAACTGGATATTGTTGAGTCAGTAGTTTTTCTAGGTGTAACACTTGATAACAAACTTCAATGGGGCTCACATATATCTAGTCTATCGGGGAAACTCAGCTCGGCAGCATATGCCGTCAGGAAAGTAAAGCAGTTCACTGATGTAGACACGGCACGATTAGTTTATTTTAGTTACTTTCATAGTGTTATGTCGTATGCTATCTTGCTTTGGGGCAAAGCTGCCGATATAGAAGCCATATTTATATTACAGAAAAGGGCTGTAAAATCAATCTATAACTTAGGATCTAGGGCATCTTTGAAGGAAAAATTTAAAGAAATAGGAATTTTAACAGTGGCTTCGCAGTATATTTTTGCAAACTTACTACTTGTACATAAAAATATAAATTCTTTTCAAAAGAAGAGTGATGTACATAATGTCAACACAAGACATAAAAATAAATTAGTAGTACCTACACACCGCTTACAGAAAGTCCAGGGATCATTTTTAGGGCAAAGTATACGCTTTTATAATAAATTACCTACATGTATTGTAAATTTGCCCTTTGATAAATTTAAAGAAACTGTAAAATCTGTATTACTTAAAAAGGGTTATTATACAGTTAGTGATTATATGTGTGATAAGGAAACTTGGAATAATGTATTACCAGACAAATATTGTAAGTAGTCTCATGGACACTGTACTTATGCTACAATTCTTTTTAATATTTCTTTTGATCTTTGTTTTGACTGGCTTGAGTTGTCATGCTCACTAAAATGCCTTTGCTTGCGGCGGCGTCAGGGTGACGGGTCGCTCACTTCCCTCTATAATGGTTGAGGAGGGCGATGGCTGGCATTCTCGTCATACTTGTGAACAGGTGCTGCTTGTGGGGGCTGGTCATCTCAAGCTACGCATTTAGATATAAATAGAACTACTAGACTTTTCTTTATGTTAATTTTTATCGACATTTGTACATTGGAACTGTGTCCATGGGCTTACATTTCTCAAATGATTTATTTTGTTTAAATTGTATAATATTTTTGAAAAGAGTAATTACTGAGTTTCTTGCCAGGTTCTTCTCAGTAAAAGCAACCTTCCGAACCTGGCGGTAGCATGTATAATCCTGTAAATTGTGTCATTCTGACGATTTGAAAGTGCTTTGTATAAAGTCTAATCGAATAAAGATAAAAAAAAAAAAAAAAAAAAAAAAAAAAAAGAAAATAAGAAGCATTTTTATAAATCTACCAGGTAGTGCAGATTTAAACGCCTTATCCATGATAAAATAAACTTACCGAGTACCCCAAGGTCTCAATATAATTTAATTATTATGATATTAATAAAACTGTGCTGAATTCGTAGAAATAATCCAACTAATTAATTACACGGGTACAAAAAATATCTACGTAATTGAGACTAAATAATCAAGCGCTTAGGCGGTAGGAAAAAACCCAAGCTGCATAAAACTCGTAACTCAGGATTCTAGTTTGATAGTAAAAATAAGTTTCAATAGCCTAGTCTACGTATATTGATGATCAACACCGGTCGATATGATTACCAGATTTTAAGCGGAGTGACCTCCAGCCTGAATTTTAAAATACCTATGTAAGAACTTTGTTACTGTGTCCATGGGCTTATATTTGACTAGCTGTGCCCCACAGTTTCACCCGCGTAAATTTAGTTTCATACAAACTTTCATCCCCTATTTTATCCCCTTGGGGGTAGAATTAATCAAAATCCTTTCTTAGCGGATGCCTACGTCATAACATCTACCTGCATGCCAAATTTCAGCCCGATCCGTCCAGTGGTTTGGGCTGAGCGTTGATAGACCACTATGTCAGTCAGTCAGTCACCTTTGCGTTATATATATTGAGATTAATTTTGTATTTTTAAAAGTAGCCATACCAGAGTTTCTTGCCAGGTGCTTCTCAGTAAAACGACCCTTCGAACCTGGGCGTAAGCATTTATAATCCTATGTGATCATATAAATCTGACAATTTGAAAGTATTTTGTTAAAAGTCTAATCAAATAAAACGCAACCATTTAACACTGTCTCAGTTTTTTGTTCCAACAGATAATAAGGTCATCTCTGTCCCATAGAGTCGCTGTGCTAGTTTTTCATTACAATATTATTTATTATCTACTGCGATTATTTCCACGGCATGGCAGTAGCCGCCGCATAAGGCGGGCTTCAAGGTAATTTTTCGCAGTGCAGTATAAAAAAAATACGTTTTTATCAAAATATGCATAACATTATATAATTGTATAGAAATACCAGCAGCTAATAAATATCATAAATCTGACTTACAAGTCTATATTTTTAAGGCAATATCTGACTATCGAAAAGTTTATAATAGGAGGGTATAGTAGGAGCTCATATCAAGTTTGTATTGTAACATGTATATTTAATGTAATGTCATATCTGTTGCTTTGGACTAAAAACATATTAGAAGGAAAAGTAGAAAGAAAGAGAGGAAGAGGAAGACCCAGGCTAACATACATGAGACAAGTCAAGGTAAAATTGTCTGCCATGACGTATAGGGAGGTCAAGGAGATGGCACTTGATAGAGACGAATGGAAGAAGTTGCATCAGTTACACCGACAATAGCCACTCTTAGATTTATGATGATGAGGACTTTAAAGACTGGTTAAGTGTGAATACTCGCCCACTGATAATTCTGTACCCCAACAAAAATGATTTAACTAACCTGTTAGACCGTAATAACAAAACAATAGGGTCCTAATTATTTCATAAACGTCATTTTGAAATAGGCAACATTTAACACTAGCCCTTATTACAAAACATCGCCTACGATAATTCTTGGTTTAAAAGGAGTTCCATCTCTTCTTGTGATATTTCAAAAGGGATGGACATAGATTAAGTCTGAGTTTGGTTTAGTCTTGGATAAAACCATATTCTGAAATATTAAGGCGGATATAGGTAAGAACATTTTTATCTTTCACCTTATAGACATCGGAGATAAGGAGGGTAGTAAAGGATAAGTAATTTTTCAATTTAAACAATGAATGCACTTTACAATTATACTACTGCTGTATGTGTTCCCCACCCCAATATCGTGATCGTATCGTGAACGGCCGATGCTACCGGGACTTTTACCGGCAGATAGCTAAAGTTTCAAGGAGTGTTTTAAGCTCATTTAAAAAAAAAGAAATAGTATGAAATAAATCTACGCGGGTGAAACCGCGGGGCACAGCTAATATATAAAACAATATAAATAACAAGTATCCAATAATTTGAACATTATTCAAAATTATGCTTGCCTCAAATTTCAAGTGGATAGCTTATGTAGTTCACGAAATTTAATAGGGCTCCCCAGATCTGTCTGGGGAGCCCTATTAAAGTTATATGTTAAATCCCACTCAGGTGGGACTACAAGTGTTTCAAGTTTATTATTTTACTGTGGAACCCTTAAAATGTTTTGTGGAAAATCAGTTAAGTAAGCGTAGTTTTTTCTTTCTTTATTACATTGTTGTTCTGAAAAACAATGTGATTTGTTACAGCTAGATGGCTTTGAGATAAAAATTCTACCTTCACGGTTCCTGGTCGTCCCACATTTTTGTTCACATTTATATCGTATTTTTTATTAAAATTACTTTAACTACCGTAAAGTATAAAACGAAATCACTGAGGAATTGAAAATTACATTAGTTTGTGAGCAGAACTCTTTCAGTTGTACATAATGTTAACAAGCATTTATTTTGGGTCTTTTTCAACATTTTTTGTTTTGTGTAACACTGCATTTGGTGAGTATATACATATACACTTATATATACACTAGCTGTGCCCGGCGGTTTCACCCGCGTAGTTTTAGTTTCATGCTTAATTTCGCGGCACCCTAATATTTTTTATAAATAAATCATGCATGCAAAGTCTCAGCCCGATCGGTTTAAAATTGACAAACTTTCATCCCCTATTTCATATCCTTGGGGGTAGAATTAATCAAAATCCTTTCTTGGATACCTACGTCATAATAATGTCTAGCTGCATGCAAAATTTCAGCCCGATCCGACCAGTGGTTTGGGCTGTGCGTTGATAGATCACTATGTCAGTCAGTTAGTCACCTTTGAGTTATATATATTTAGATATAAATAAAATTAATACAATTACTAGTTCTATGAATAATTATTAATTTAATCATTTGAAATATGCTTTGTCCAATTTTATTTATTCATCAATTTCTTCACGCCTCGGCAAAGGTGTCGCAGCACCTAGGTACTCTCTAACAAAGATGAAATGCTGAATAGCTGCCAACGTGGCAGATGGCACCATTCGTATGGTTTTGACTTGCTTGATGATATTTCGTTTTCCCATAATGTGTGCTTTTTGAAGGAGGTACATGAATACCGTCAACCGCATAACTCATGAAGTATATTTTGATACTGATTATTATGTTTCCAGTGGATGAAATTGAAAAATGTAGCATAAAGGACAATGAATGTGTAAAAAAATCATATTCAACCAATGTAAAGAAGGTTGGAGCAGAAGGTCTGCCAGAATATGATATCCCCGGCATTGATCCTTATAAAATTAGCAATGTTGCTGTAGCTATAGCTGGACTAGTGAATCTAACCTTAATTGAAGGAACGGCCAAAGGGATTACGGGCTGTGAATTCAATACATTCACGTAAGCACCTTAATATTCTATTGTCATTGGCCTTGATTACTTGTAACGTCTCACCGTGTTCTGGGATAATAGGTGCCAGGTTCTTCTCAGTAAAAGCAACCTTCCGAACCTGGCGGTAGCATGTATAATCCTGTGTAATCGTGTCGTTCTCACGATTTGAAATTACTTTGTTAAAAGTCTCATCAAATAAAGATATTTTTGAATTGAATTGAATAATTGTTTCTAGAGTCTGCGACTGCGTCATTGGTCTAAAAAAGCTTTAGGCGGACGAAGTCGCAGTTAATAGCTAATTTACCTTGTTGGCCTACAGGTCGAACACACGATCTTGGGTTCGATTTCTAGGTCGGAAGAAGTGTAATTGGACTTTTTAGTAGCAGCCCGGAATCGCGATTAATGCCCGGTTAATGGTAAACTCGCCCCCTATTCCATAGGACTTAAACATAACTGGCGAAATGCGGGTCTACTATAAGTACACGTCTGCCTTCCCCTTCGGAGAATACAGGCGTGAGCATAATATGCCTTAATTCTTTATTAATAATTATAGTGATTTGGGCATTTTAGAAGGATTAATTGTCATAATAGCACATAAGAACATTGATTCAATTTATTAATTAGTGCTGTTTTTTTAGGGTAGACATTGAAAATGGAAAAATGTCCCAAGAACTGACTTGTGATGCTTTAACAATTAGCGGTAAATACATCGTTTACTCCTCAAACCCACTGGTCAAGCAGCTGCTCAACGGCAGTGAGGTTCATGGCGAAGGCTTTGGGAAAATTGACATTGGTACGGCAATTTATTTATTGTGGCTAAAATATTTTGCTCGTTCTTTTGTGAGAGTTTGGAATGTTGAGTCATACATCGATAACTACGTAACTTTGTGACAGATGGTGAGTTCATCACCGTTTCAGGAGTTTACCATCAGGCATCTTCATCCCGAACAATACAATTTTTTTCAGTGGTTGCCTTAACCCTATTGTTCACGATGTCACATCTCATTGTAAGTACTCACTATGAGTTCTGCAAAAACTCGTGAGTACCGGTGAGTTTGGAACTCGCGTGCTTTGCAAGTAACGCCCAAGTAACTCGGCCACCACGCCTCTTAAATTATAATAATATTAGTGGAAGATACGCGGTCACACCCGCGTAGTTCCCGTTCCCGTGATAAAATATAGCCTATGTTACTCGCTGATGATGCAGCATCCATTTCTGAAAGAATTTTTAAGATCGGTCAAGTAGTTTCGGAGCCTATTCAATGCATACAATCAAAAAAACAAATGAAATGTTTCCTCTTTATAATATTAATGTAGAAATAAATTATGAGGTTAAAAACTCCCAATGAATTTACTATAGGTACTATATAATTGGAATTATATACCATATCGTAGTTAAATATTCCTCTTCAGTGTAATAACTAGTGTTTGTTTCTAGAGAAAATTTGGCTGAAAATGGACAATGGCATAAGTCTAGAAAAACGAGATGGTGAAATTTATTTGATATTCGATACAGAGAATAGTAATTACCATTTTGATGTGATGGGCAAAGCCACATTTGAAGCAGATAGCATTTACCTCGGAGATAAGGAGGAAAGTAAGTACCAGCGAATCCTGAGAACGGCCTACTTAACTATGTATTAATTTAAATAAAAATTAAATACCCAAAGGAATTCTGTTTCATGCTACATAGAATTCTTGATAAAAATATGATTATAGTCTTTACATTTTCGCATAAAGTGTGCAAAAGAGTAGGATAAACTCTGAAATAAATAAAAGTACACGATACATAAATGAAATAAAAATCAAAATGTACAATACTTCTTAAAAATCGGATGTTTTTCAGAACGGTAATTTAGTTTACATAATTCTATAGTTTATACGAGTGTCTCACCGACTCTTTGACCAGCTTATCTAAACTTTGTACACCCTGTGCATAAAATTAAGATTACAAAGAAACAATCAACAACGTACGTTTGATATTTGACGGGTCTTAAGCATTTTAAGGATCTGAGATTCATTTCATTAACTTACTTACTTATTACAGGTGCACAAATCCTCAAAATAATGAACGACAACTGGAAGTTGATTATGTCCGCATACGGGAAGGTGTTCATCGGAAGAGCAACAGAGTTCTACCTGACCTTTACCAAGAGATTCTTCAGCGCTGTTCCTGTGAAACATTTTTTCACTGATGACTTGTCAGCCTATGTAAAGAATTGAATATTTATACAAATAATTAACAAAAAAAAGTGTTTTGTCAGTATTTTCTTTCATTTTGTGCAGTTACCTATTTAGTTTTTTGTCTGAAATTATAAATGAGATCGTAATTTTTTTGTTCAGTTTTATAGCATTATAATCCTAAATAAATCAAATGTATATTCTTTAATAGTATGATCTATAAAACCAGTTTTGTTTTTGTAATGGAAAAATGTTACGCAAAATATGATGAATGTTAAAAGAAATTGGCTAAAAAATACCTGCCACTTGGCAAAACTGGTTCAATAGCTGGTTTTAAATCGACACCCATGAGATGAATCCTCTGGATTCTTAAACTATAGTAATTTGAATAATTATTTCGAGTATAGTCTTAGTGAAAATTAAAAGTCTCAGGATTAATAGGTAATGTTCAATATTGGAAACATAATTTTAAATGCTAAACTTTTGGGTAACAATCAAATTTTTTCCTCTTTGAGTATATGGGACAACCGGTTCATAAATTCTCATACGTGCAAATGTGAAAATAGAATCAAAAAAAAGTATGTAAGGGTCGTAGCATGTAGCAAACGGTGATCTCTGCCTACCCACATGGGAGGCTTGAGCACATGAATGTAAGCTCATGAATAAAATATTTAATATAAGAAACAAAACAAAACTTATTTATTATAAAGTTACAATAATTAGACTGCCTCGTTGGTCTCGTGGTCGCAAACGCTAATGTGGAACACGAGTTCCTCGGTTCGATCCCCAGTTCGGACGAAGCAGCCACGTAAGCTGGATTAGTGCCCTGCGAATGGCAATAAGCTCGCCCCTTTTTATGGGAGTTTAAAATAACTTGCGACATGTACATGTATGATGGAACGGGGAATACTGGCGTGAGCTTTACTATCTATATTGTATCTATGGAATTAGATTATTTAATTAATTAAACTTAGTGTGAATTCTGGCTCCAATGACGAACAAGAATATGCTGACGAACAAAATACATTATGACATTGAATTTAAAGTGACTTTTCGAACCCTTAAGAAGTCAATTTTATTGGAAGAGTCACTTAAATGCGCAAGAACTGGAAAAAATACGTTGAAGTGGGATGGGGAAGTTTTTACCTTAATTTTGTACGTAAACAAAATCTACAGGTTCATAAGTTTAATGTCATGGAAGTGTGTTATTAAATAGTGATAATTTTCAACATAAAGAACTCCTGCTACGCAAGCGACGCAAGTTTGAATCCCAGCGGGACCTGTACCAATAAGTTTTTCTAAAAACTTATGTGTAGTGATTTCACACCACGTGCTTTACGGTGGAGGAAACATCGTGAGGTTACCTGCATATGTCTAAGAAGTAATTCAAAAACGTTTGTATAGTGCCTGAGACGGTGGTAGACTCACCATCTGTTACGTTGGCACTTAATCATCTTGGGTGAAAAGTGGGTGTTGTTATTACGACACCTCTGCCTACCCCTTCGGGGAATACAGGCGTGAGCATATGTACTTTCTAATTTAGTAAGTACTTCAAAATTTGTGTCTCGCGTGACAAACTAATAAACTTACTTACCTACAAATACTGGCAGCAAAAATGTTTTCAATTGACAGCATAACTTGATGTTCTTTCTGTAGCGAAAGCTTAATTCATAGATTCTTTAATATGGTATTTGTCTTAAAGTTTAACTACTTCTATGGTGCAATCAATCATTAAAATCTTGCTGTTATTGATCATTGTTTAATTCAACGTGCTTATAACAATTAATCAAGCGCCCAAATACACACAATATGGGAAATTATAGACAATAGAAAAATTACTTCCTTCTTAAAAAACAAATAACAATTTGAGTTCATGTTTGCCCAAACATTAAATGCGTGTGATGGCTTTTAATTAATTTAAATTGAAAATTAAAAAGCTACGCAATATACTTAACAACAATCATATTAATGTTTGTTTGTATATCTTGCATGTAGCAATGGAGAAATGGTAGTAGTCATATTTTTCGCAGATATATTTAAATATCCCTTATGAATTCTTACTTGGCCGTGTAATACTTACTTCAAAAGAACAAAATATGCGAACATTCCGTTTAAGGGTTATTGGGTACTGTGCTCTCTATGAAAGCTTGCAACATCAAGTGTATCACTTGCGATCCCTAATCAGTAATTAAATTGTCAAATCCCTGTGGATTCAACTCTTCTCTCACTCGCTGGAGTACTAGCAACCTTACTCATCTCAGTTATGATCATCACACTTACTCAGAAATAACAAGGTAGCGTTATTTGGCTGTGATCTTCTATTAGGCACTGGGGCTCTACCATGAGCGCTTATTGCCATGATAGTTTGCCTCATATTATATGACAGATGTATATGACGTGTATACATCTGTCACTGTCACATAACTGAACTATCATGCCTAAAAAAGCTCATGGTCCCATCTCTGCAGTTTCAGCCGTGTACCACCAGAATTTGAACGGGAGATCCAGTTATGTATAATTTATTATATTTTTCCAGGTAAAGAGAGTAAGCGCTCTTAACCCGGAAAAAATAAACTTTTCGTGGAAAACTAATCAACGCGAGTGAAACCAGTTGCTAATGGTATGTTTTAATTATTTTTTGTGAATAATTTGTATTTAAATAAAATGCCAAAGAATACACCATTGTTTGTTGGTTTATATAAAACTGGACAAAGGATTCAAATAGGCCATTTAAATAATACTGAAGTCAATAAAGATGACGTGTTTAGATGCGCTGACAGTTATTTTAGTTTTTGGCAGTTTAATTGAAGCAAGAGGTGAGCAATTTCTGGTCATTTATCTATTAAAGGTTGAATAGCGATAGCTAATTAGAGCAGTGTTAATTAACTTCGCGGGTCTCCGTAGCTCTGACGAAGCCTCTTCAGTGTCCCAAGTATACGAGTAGGTTTTGACATATTTCAACGTTCTCGGGATTGGATTGCGTATTTGGTATATTTGTTGTGTCTTTACGGTGCTTCATGGTGAAGGAAATCATCGTGAAGAAACCTTCATATGTTTGAGAAGTAATTCAAAGACGTAAGTTCCTGAGACGGCGACGGTCTCACTCTCTGTCACGGTGGCACTTAATCATATTTGGTGAAAAGTGCGTGTTGTTAATACATCACCTTTGCCTACCCCTTCCAGTGCAGCCAAGCTCACGCAGTATGGTGTGTCTCTAAATGTGTTGATCCGCCATCTTTGGAAGTCAACACCGTATTGATCAACGTTAAAACAACTTTCAATACTATACTTGGGGTACTACTCTTGCAACTTCCTTCGAGCTGAAACGCTCTGACTCTCGTGGAGTGGGACTTTAATAGGAATCCTATAGTTCGAGACACGCAAATTTTGGTTATATCCACTTTGAATATATGTATAGCTTTATCTGCACCGTTTCTTACTTTATTGTTTCTATTTCATCACTCCAACAGTTTTATAATATTAATATTTATTGAAGAAACACTTAATTATATATACAAGAAGGAACAGTAGGTACTTAAAACTAATTACAAGCAGAAAACTTGACCCAAATCAGTGTCTCTCGGGATCGTGCCAAGAAAGCTGGCAGCATCGGCACGTTGAATAGCAATGCTGATTCTCTGAGCGAGAAAAGCTCCAGTCCGCTTGTCACGAGACTTGATAATGACAAACCTTTACAATGTTTTTTTGCAGAATTTATAAAATGCGAGATTGGCAATACAGAATGTCAAAGAAATATGTATCAGAATATGTTACAACAGTATGCGGGCGGAATACCCGAATGGGATCTTCCAAATATAGGTGATATGGAACTGAGGGATTTATCTGTTAATGTGGGAGATGTAATGGATTTCACTGTTGTTAAAGCTATAGCCACCGGTGCTAGGATCTGCGATTTCGTTGAACTTAAGTGAGTATTTCTTTAACTTTTTGCATGTACAAATGTATCAAACAAGTTTACAGCCCGACTAATGGAAATGTTTACTGCCCTAAAAACCATTTCTGCTTGTGTACTCCAATACAACAGGCAAAAATCTTATTTCTATAAACAAGTAGCTGACCCAGCAAACTTCTTTAAGTTTTATTTAATTATTTTTTTTAATTTTCCTCTCCGTAAGAAGTATATAAGCATCCTCGTACTTCAAGGAATATTCTAAAAAAATAATTAGCCAAGTCGGCCCAGCTGCTCTCGAGATTTGCGCTTAGGAACACATTCAGCGACAAATTATTTTTTATATTAAAGATGATACCATGTTTTACTGGTACGTTGACAATATTCCATCAATTCACTGAATAAAATTTCATGTGGGTTTGAAGAATGTATTGCGTACTAAAATAATATTCATTTTATTACAGAGGTTCTATACAGGAAAATTTCGCAAATTTTTTACTAGTTTGCAAATTTAAGGTTGATGGTAAATTTAAAGTTGCGTCATCGAAACCAGTCATTAAGGAAAAACTAGGAGTTGATTCCATTAGTGGAGAAGGAGACGGGGTATTAGATTTAGGTGAGTATAATACAGGTGCAACTTTGAAAATATTACAATTACGTACATAGCAATGTAGGATTGGATATGAATACATCTATACAGATAGTGAAAATTGAGGTGTCCGTTTATTCTGGGTAATCTCTGAAACTGCTGGACGGATTTTAACGGCTTTTTTTTAAATTAGGGTTCCACCCTTTCATGAAATTAAATCTACTTAAACCGCGGGGCACAGCTGGATACAAATACTGGAACAAAAACTTAAGAATTTAAATAATATATCATTTGTTTTTTATTTTTACAATGAAAGAAATTACTCTCATTAAAATCATACATGATTAAACAGTTTTGAAATGTGTTGTATTTAAACTATTGTTTCTTTTCAATCAAGAATGTCTGGTTTATTTCAATTTAATGAGTCAATTATATTCCTACATTTATTTGGATACATACAATAACTAACAAGATATATATACTAATATACTAATAGCACTATAAGTACGCAGATCACAGTACTGCTGTTATATAATGCATGTGGTGTTTGCCTGTAATAGGTTCTACATATAGCATAGAACCCCTAGAATTAAGTTTCTATATTATGTTTATGTTAGAACTGTTGGCAAACCTAATATAATAAATAAATAATATAAGCCACCATTAAGTTGTTCAACATGTCTATTTCATTCCATCGCATTACTTCCAGGCGTCCTTAACTTGCACTTACATTTTGTATACTTCCCTGTAAAACACGAGGATGGCAACATTTATCTCAAAAATGAATTTTGGAAGATCAACCATACACATGAATTTACTGGAAATGCCATTTATTCTGCCAGTGATCTTATCAAAGACAACAAAATCGCCAGTGAGTATTTTTATGAAATTATCCTCTTAAATATATTTTTATGCATGACATGTTTAAATTCTACATTCTTATAAATGTTTGGAAAAATACGAACACGAGGCGGGACTCAAACCCACGACCTCTGTACATCGTGCAGTTTAATTTGTATGCAAGGTCGTGGGTCCGCCTCGTGTTCGTATTTTTCCTTGATACTTCCATAAAAAAGATTCTAACTTTTGTGTCTCTCTGTCTCTATCTGTCTGTTCGTTCCGACTAACCTCTGAAACGGCTACACCTATTTTTACGAAACGTTCACTGCCAGGGTAGGGTTTAAGAAGTTACATATCATTATTTTACGTAAACAAAATTAACCTTTATTCTCTTCTGTTTAAAGAAATAAGACTTTGTAACACAATTTTTATTGTTTCTAAATACGCGGGTAAAATCGCAAGGTCCAGTTAGTTTAAAATATACTTCAGAAGAGCAGCGTGCAAATCAGAAGAGATGTGGTAGTGAATCGCCCACTTCGCAAGCGATACTCATTGGCCCAAACAATACCTATATCTAAAAACATTTTTTTGGCATACAGCCAGAAACGTATTTATATATTTTTTTAATTACAGATGATTACGCAATAAATTTTCTCAATGAAAATGCAAAGGACATGGTGACGGGAATCGGAGATATTGTAGTGAAGAACATTTTACATTTCCTCGCTGTCTTCTGCAAAAAATTCATCAACTCTATTCCTGCTAGTGAATACTTGATTGGGGACATAACACCTTATTTGCATAGTAATTAAGATCCATTATTGACAAGTTATTAATAATAAATGTAGAGTTAGACAGTTTTATGTTTCTTTTATTTCGTCCATAAAGGACACTTAAAACTGTACCTATTCATTTTTCTTTTTTTCGGTGTAAAATATTTCGTTTTAAGTGCAATATAGCCCAGTGATCAGTAATCCTGCTTAAAAGCTAAAGATATCCTACAATTTTTTGTAGCAGAGTGCGTGGAATATGTTAAATTTTTTATCTCATTACATAAAACTCAATTAGGTGCCTCTCCCAGTAATATGTTTATCACACAAACATGAACGTGGATAAATTGTTTCAAAACACTGTCTCATTGTGAGCCAAACAGACTTACTGCAATACAAATGTCCATCTACTGACGATTTGTCTGTCCAAACCGTTCACAGATGTTTTTTACTCATATTTTTTTATCGACTTAAGGATAAAATCATAAAACCGGATTAATATTTACGTTTGGTTGTACAAAATAAAATAAAAGTACCCACCTCAGTAATTATAGAGGTCGTTTATCATTGATTCCACCTTCACCATACATTTTATGGTTAGAGTTATGAGAGCTAAGCGAAGTAGTGTGGATAGCTGCGCATGTTTTTTATTCGCGACGTACTTTACAGACAGATACAGACTAATAAAATTATTATTGCATTATACAAAGTCAGCGCTCATAATTCGTTACGACGGCACCAGGGGCCTTATCATAAACTCTTACTGCCATCATAGTTCCACTGGGTGATAGTGACAGACTTATACACGTCATATACATCTGTCTCGTAATAAGAGTTAAACTATCATGGCAATAAGAGGTCATGGTAGGGTACCCCGTACTAATGGGTAAGCGACGCTCAGTTTAGGTAAATGATTTTTTGGTGTACTGTTCATGTAACAATATATTCTCACGGAATTCCCCATTGCCTGCTTGTAAACAAATTACCATGAGTATATATTTAATATCAAGGTCGTGTTACGTAAATGTCTAATAACACATGATTAATTATTATGCCAATTCACGCTAGATGCTTTCAAAAGTTTATAGTGTATCATCAAATAACAAAAACTACAATGCTGTTGCATTTTCCTTAAATGTTATTTTAAAGCTGATTTATGTTAAATGTATTTAATATAAAATAATCACTGTAGTGAAAAATTTGTTTGCATGTAAACATTCAAAATAGTTATGACAATCATATTTGGTGAAATTCTGGGATGGCGTGAGCATATTTATTTATTTATATTTATTTTTAGTTATGAAAAATAATTAAAATCGTTATTATAGCAGGCAAAGTCACGGTGCGTCACAGACATGCATATTCAAATTATGTAACAAGAAAGACAACGGGTAGAAATTATGCGTATATTTGACATTAAGTGACCGTGATGTGATGCTTGAACAATATGGATTTTTAACTGATTAATAAGGAAACAAAATATTCTAAAAGTTCACAGTTCAATTGAAGTTAATAAATTCATACAATTTTTTATTTTCTATTTTGGATATTTTGTCTTATTCATATTACTCAGAAACTAATCAAGATGTTTTCGAAAAAAAATACTTTTACTTTGTATACCTGGATTTTAGTCACTGAATGTGCATTTGGTAAGTAAATCTACAAAACATTAGTTTTGGGAAGTTTATTAGAAAATAATGTACTAGAAGAGATACCTATTTTTGTGAGGAGATAATATCACGTTGCTAATAACATTCTATGTCTTAGGACATTAAATTTTATTTACTGACTGACTCATCAACGCAAAACCTAAACAGATGTTATTTGATGGTGTGTGTGTTTGGTGAAGTATACACTGGCAAAGGTTTTTCGAAATTCCACCCCTTAGGGAGAGAAATGAGGTTGGAAGTTTTTATATGAAATTTTAATGCATATGAACGTCTCCATTCCCTAGTTATCAGGCCAACTTCTAATGTTTCACCTTTTAATTCAGTTGATAAATTGGTTAAGTGCCGAGGGCAAGACGAGGCATGCCTAAAACAAATGATGCAGATCATACTCAATGAATTTAGCAATGGTCCCATCCCAGAGCTGGACCTTCCAGAAGTAGACCCATATCATGCGAGGGACTTGGAAATCGATATCCCTGACCTATTGGATATTAAACTCATTGATGCAGAAATTACAGGACTCAAAGACTGCGTGGTAAATAAATTCGAGTAAGAAAATTATAATAAATAACTTTTTTTTTATTGACGACGGGGAAACCTTCAAAACACACATACCCCGACCGCCCTGGGAGAGGCAGGTCGGGGTATGTAGGATTTTTAACGCACTAAAACGCCTCCGGTAGCCACCATCAGTGCTCAGGGGGGACTCCGGGTACTGTAATAGATCGCATCGCATCGGTGTCCCCCCACACTTTGCCGGAGGAACATCCCTGGGGCAGCTGTATCGCCACCCCTGGAAACCTCGCTGTGCAAGGCAGCGCGAGCCACGCGCTGCCACCCTGACCACCGCCAGCAGGCCTTACGGCCCTTTTAGTCGCCTCTTACGACAGGCAGGGGATACCATAGCCAAATTCTTAGACCCTGGCTATTGGGTGGTAAAATATGTAACTAACTTAAGTTAACAATTTTTAATTATAACACCCAGAATGATATATGCTTTAAATCCAGGGAATTTTTATTCTTGTTATAACAACAAAACTATGTTTATGAAAACTTGTCCTGAGATAACGCTGATGAACAATGGAAGTTGTGCAAAAGGTAAATGTGCTTATATTCAGTTTTCAGATACCAAAACAGCGTGCCGTACTTGACATTTCATGTTCAAAATTCACGATCACCGGCGAGTATAGACTATCGTCATTTAGTGCAACCATCAAACAAATTTTTGGTAGCGACAGTATTCATGGTCACGGAAACGCTAAAGTCAAATTTGGTAAGAATCACAAAATTGTGCAACTTAGACTCAAAGACTTAGTAAAAGTAGTTGTATTGCTTAGTCTTACTGAAATTGGCATGCTTTATGTAGACAATCACAGCTCTACTACACAGGATGTTATGGCTGCTATGAATAGTAAACGTGACATTGAATTTACCTGCAAGGTATCAGATTTCTATAAATGTCTTCTACACAAATTTATGAACTGTCATGATAACCCAAAACTCCAAGTAGGCTTAGCACACTCGAAATCCATTGCAGTATAGACAAGATGATAAGGCATACCTTCATGACTACTATGTCTGGCCATAGTATCCTGCAAAAAGGTTACAGATACCTCTTATATTTCCAGGCATATTTAATATCACCTAGATACTATCCATAGCATTCAGTATAGATAGTATATGGTGGTATTAGGAACCCTGTTCTGTTATAATAATTTTCAGAAAACATAAAAATTAAATTGACGTACGCTTATGAAATAAAAGAACGAGATGGAGAAATATACTTCAATTCAGCCGGCAGGAGCCCCGACCTCGACTATGTACATGTAGAAAATGCAGACTTTGAAGCCGACAGCATTTACTTGGGCAAAGAAAATGCGAGTAAGTACTTCTCGGAATGTATTGTTCTCATTACTACCCCTAGAAGGAGCACTTAATACCCTTAACATACATCGTGCATCTAAACAAAGTGACAAATATATTTGAAATTGTATAACTTCAAATAATTTTCAACCACCATACAGACTGATCAGAAAGAGAACTGTCCTGGGATGGGAGGGCCCTAATGGGGTTAATAATATTTTTTAGCTAGTCTGTATCATTTAACTAAAATTATCTTTGTTAACTACTTTGTTTAGTTGTCAATATTTCTCGATGACAATATCCGACCAACACAGATGGTAGGTAGTGGAAAAAGTTTCGTTCTCTCTTTCTGAACAGACTGGCATGTGGAGTTTTCAATTAAGACTCTTATCTGGGATGGAGGGGATTTTATTTAAAAGTGTGATAAATTTTCTACTTTTCAAAACGTAGTTTTTACTTTTTTCAGGCAGGCAAATAGTGGATTTTGTGAACAAAAACTGGAAACTATTTGAGACGACAGTTGGCACTATTGTTGGTATGAAGCTGTCGGATATTGCCGCAGAATATGTTGCTAAGCTATTTGATACGTATCCAGCAAGCACGTTCATTGATGATGATCTGGCTGCTTACGCCAGACATTAAAACTGCAATTAAAGTATCATCATTATCCTCCTGCCCTAATCCCATGTTATTTGTGGTCGGCGCTATGTGTTTCCCTCTATCAGCCGTCATATCTGTATTCAATACTATTCTAGCCATATCATCATCCACCCGATCAGTCCATAGTTTCTCAGGGCCTGTATACAAAGTAACATTCTCTATTATCTTAAAAGGGCCTATTTTTAATTCTTCTAATTTATTTCTATTTAATCGATTTCCATTTTCTACATATACACTTTGCCCTACATTAAACCCTCACGCTTAGCTAATAGAAACGATACAAAATGTATGGGAATGACAAATGTCACGTGACTGATTTATGTCATCTCCATACATTTTTTATCGTTTCAAATTAGCGCAAGCTCGAGATAATGTTACTTTGTACAGGTCGTCTTCTCCCCTTGTATCCCTCTATCCACATTTATAAATAACAACATAATCTTCCTTCTTCCCCGTTCATTTTCATACAAATGCTTCTACTTAAAGCTTTTCTTCTTGTTTTCTTTTTTTACTTTGTCCAATATCGTTAGGCCACTCATCCATCTTAACATTTGCATCTCAGTTGCATGCAAGGATGCAACTATCTTTCATTCGTCACATCTGTGGCCCAACATTCAGATCCATGCAGAACCACCGAGTTATTCTATAAGGTTTCTCAGCGTCGAGCTAGACGTGCATGATACATAATGATACATAATGCAAACCTTACAGAATAATGCGGCAGATCTTCAATAAAAGATCATAGTCAACGTTTTTATATTATTAGACGTTTGTATAGTTTTATGTTTTTGCATTGAATTACATTGCCACAATTTGGATTCAATTTATTACTCAAATATTTTCCTGTTTTAATCGTTATGTCTCAGTCGATGGTCGAAGCTGTTTAATGCACAAAAGATCAATAAATATAATATCAACGAATGATATAACCTTTGCGGTTATATCTATAAATATACGATTATGAATCGTTAATCCAAAGTGTTATTAATTTCTTTATGTTTCGACAATTTATATGGGTATTAACTTTTTTGGTCTTTAGTTTTTGTTCCACATGAGAACGGAAGAAATAAATGATGGAGCTGACGTCACGACAAAAAACTAAACTCATACCTAGCTTCTAACGCACAATCACTTTGTTAATATTATAATTGTCGAATTACTTAGGAACTATGATATATAGAAACCCTAGATTTAACTAATTAAACTTGGAAACCCTTGAGCCACGGAAATTAATGTATGAAGTTGATAAGCATATACATACATATTCTATCGCCTGCATTCCCCGAAAGGGTAGGCAGAGAAGTTGTGATAACAACACCCACTTTTCACTAAACATAATTTAGTACCAGCGTGACAGAAGGATAATCTATACCCGTCTCAGGCCCTATACATTCAACTTTGAACTACTTCTGTGTTTGAGCACATACATATATCCTCACGATATTTTCCTTCACCATAAAGTAGGTGGTATGAAATCACTGTACATACATTTTTAGAAAATCTCTTTGGTATGGCCTCTTTGGGATGCGAACTTGCGTCGCTTGCGTAGCAGGCGACTGCTCAAACCCCACGGTCACCACAGCTCTACTCAAGGCAATAAGTAATAAATGTATGATAAACATCTATATTTTAGATTTTACCGAATATTCGCTTGGTTGAATCTTTCAGCTCCGGGTTTTAATCATACATGCAATTCCTTTAAGTTTTCAAGTCCTAGGTTAGGTTTGCAGTTGCCTAGACCATTTTAGTTGTATGGGCATACAAATAGCCGTAATGGCCGAGTGGTATGAGTAGTCGCCTGTTATGAGAAGTCATCTGAGGAGATATTCAAAGACATAATTTATTATTTGTTAGACGGCGAATAAATCGTTTTCGCTGGGATATAGGTGTTGCAACACCTCTGCTTACATCTTCCGAGGTGGCAAGAACGTATTTTAAATTGTTCGTTGCATTTTAGTTATTATCACAGTCTTCGAATCTATGCACTTTTATTAGCTAAGAATGTATGCATTTATCTTTCTATGTAACTGAATGTATCAGCGTGATGTTAATTCCTTTTAAAACGACGGATTTATTTCAAACTTATCAAGAACCGATGACGATACTATTCACAAATGAGAAAGACATTATGGAATAAAAAGCACAGCCTTTGCACGAGTAGCTCCTATCAATGCAATGATATGCCAACATAAATTCATCATCTCCCTGGCCTTATCCCATGTATTTGGGGTCGGCACTTGATTCAACTCGATGTGGCTGATCACCTGATTTTTATACGAAGCGAACATAAATTATGTACTTAAATCTATTTGGCATTGTTTTAATTTTTTTTGGGTTCCATACCCAAAGGGTGAAAAACAGGACTCTATTACTAAAACTACGCTGTCCGTCTGTCACCAGGCTGTATTTCATATATAGTGATAGTTAGACTTAAAAAACATAATAATGTACAAAAAATACTTAAAACAGAAAAATTAATATTTAAGGGGTCTCTAATACAAGAAGCGTGATCTTTTCATCGTTGTTATAGATATTAGTGTGGCACTCTTCTTTAATTACAATTTTTGAAACATTCTGATACAATTTTAATTATAATTAAGTATTTTTATTCTATGAACAAGATGCCATCTGAATTTCTTGCTGGTTCCTCTCAGAAGGCTAGTTTCTGAACCGCTGGTCAGTTCTTCGGCGTTATTAAGTGCCTTACCAGGGCCTTTCAGCTTAGGATAAATCATTTTAATTTTCAATAATTTATCCTAGCAAGTATTAACATAATTTAGGTAAAATTTAAATGTTAGGTCATGTCAGGGCATTTGTTACTTCATTGTTCTCGTCTTTAGGTTTGACAGAGCAATTACGCACGGTCTTAGATTAACATATCTTTATATATAAAAATGAATCCCCAGTTCCCTTGATCACGGTATCACGCCTAAACGACTGGATGGATTTTAACGGGACTTTCACTGGCAGATAGCTTGTGTTCCTAGGAGTGTTTTAAGCTAATTTTATTTAAAGAAAAAAGCATGAAACTAGATCTACGCGGGTGAAACAGCGGGACACAGCTAGTCTTATCTTATATATAAAAATGAATCCCCATTTCCCTTGGTCACGGCATCACGCGTGAACGGCTGGACCGATTCTACCGGGAGTTTTACTGGCAGATAGCTGAAGTTTCAAGGAATGTTTAGACTAATTTTATTTAAAAAAACAGCATGAAACTAAATCTACGCGGGTGAAACCGTGGGGCACAGCTAGTAACATATTATTCTAAAGATGGCATAAAGCAAAACTGATATAGCAGTAAAATAAATAAAAAAAGCTTGTACAAAAATAAGTTAACCATTACCTTTTTTTTTTTTTTTTTATTGACGAGGGGGAATCCTTCAAAAGGTCCCCGACCGCCCTGGGAGAGGCAGATCGGGGTATGTGGGATTTTTACCGCACTAAAACCCCCCCGGTGGCCATCCTCAGTGCTCAGGGGGGACTCCGGGTTCTCTGATAGATCGCACCGGTGTCCCCCCACACTTTGCCGGGGCACATCCCTAAGGCAGCAGTATCGCCGCCCCTGGAGACCTCGCTGTGCAAGGCAGCGCGAGTCACGTCGCGCTGCCACCTTCCCGGGCCCGCGGCTCGGTGGTCAAAGCTCCCACCCCGACCACCGCCAGCAGGCCCTCCGGCCCCCTTTTAGTCGCCTCTTACGACAGGCAGGGGATACCATAGCCAAATTCTTAGACCCTGGCTATTGGGTGGACGGTCCGGGGCGTGCGTTGCCTCCGCCCCGCCGTCGCCGTCGTCTCCGAGAGGGATCGGCTCTCTCCCGATCCCGCTCGGAGGCCTCCTTCTGGGACATTACTGTCTCACAGAAGGAGACTACGGCCCTCCATGCCTCTCTGTCTGCCAGCATAGCCGTCACTACGCGTGGCAGCGAGAGGTCCTGCCCGATCCTGGTGACCAGGATTCGCCGTTCCGAGCTCCACGCTGGGCACTGCTCGAGCGTGTGCTGTGCGGAATCCCGGTCACTGCCGCAATGGTGGCATTGCGTCGTCGGTTCGCGACCGATCCGATTCAGGTACTCACCGAAACACCCGTGTCCGGTGAGTACCTGCGTCAGCCAAAAGGTGACGTGGTCCTTCCTTTTTAGCCAGGGCCCGAGGCTCGGCAATATTGCACCGACAGCGCGTTGGCGGGCGTTCTGCGGCTCGCACAGCCGCTCCCGCCACGTTACGAGCGCATGTCGGTGCTCCTGCCTTCTCACTTCAGCCGCATTTGGAGGCGCAGTTCCGTCCGCCCGGCGGAGACGGTCGTAAATACGAGCATCCATCTCCGCCAGGATGAAGTTAGCCATTACCTATGCTATTTTGTCAAGACTGATTTTCTCAGTACGATTCAACATCAGCTATATTTTTAATTGAACCAAGTATTAAATTAATATAATGATTAAATAAATGTATGCGATCAAAATACTGTAGGTATGTAAAACACAATTGTACATAGTAATATATTATCTGTAAATATAAAATTCAAAGTGTCGACTATCTGACTTATTGTCAACACAATAAAGCCTTATCACATTTGGAGGGTGTTTTTTTATGAGGAGTCTGAACCCATTATGGAAGGGTTTTGCGAAATTCCACCTCGAAGAAGGAAAAATAGGACCAATTTTTGTATGTGAAATCTTACTTCCAAGCAGGCGAAGCCGCGGCTGTAAGCCAGATTTTCCAAATAATAATAAACTGCCAAAATGCATGTGCAACAATGCGAGAACTTTACACGTTTTTATACACATGGCTTTAAAACTACCTACACTTAGGTAATGCATGCAGTACTAAATGGTAAAAAAAATAATCCCTATTCTTATGTAGCTATCACTTCACTTGTAAAAACCACTATAATATTTACTTTTAAATCAATACTGGGTAGTGTAAGCAATTTTGTGATATTATTCACATTAATCTATAAACAGATAAATAAAATTGAAGTGTCTGTTTGTAATTTCAAATTAACAGCTTTTCACTAAATGAAAATGAAAGGTATACCTATACGGTACTCACATCAAAAAACCAGTTTAAAAACTTTTCTCTGTCTGTCTGTCTCACAAGTTGTAAGATAGGCTACTGTTAGCTAAAAAATAACACTAGTGTTCCGCTACCCATGAAATTAAGTCTACGCGGGCTAAGCCGCAGGTCACAGCTAGTCGAGACTTAATTTGATGTTAGTTCAAAATAAACAATAGGGGGGCTATGTTCTTATGGTGCGGAATCAAAAAACGATACCAGCCCACTGAGTAGTTGATTTTCTTGTTTAGGTGATTTTTTCTACGCGTTCTGCCTAGGTATATATACTATGACGCCGTTGACTTTGAACTTACATTTAAATAATTGTCTAAGGAGCTAGTCAACATGTTTGTTGAAAAATGTGTTTTGGTTTTTATTGCGTGTTTAGTTATCTGTGATTCAGCAATAAGTGAGTATTGTTTAAATCTTCGTATTTGTTTGTATTTTGTTTTTTTTTTACTCACATTGTTAGTTGATTTGAGTTAAGGTATTAAGGTATGTAATAAGATATTACATTCAATTATAAATCTATTTTGATCAATGATCTTGAAATATTAAATCATAATAAATTTACGATTTTTTAAGAATAAAAGAACTATTAATGCATTCAAAATATAATATCCTTTATACATTTTGGGAAGACACTTAACTAATACTTGACTGTAATGATTTTTCCTTATTGGTATCTCTGTGGGGAATTTTTGTCAAGGATACATTAACTTATTTAATTACTATTTAAACATATTAATATAATAATTATATATTATTATGCTGCACTAAATAAATACTAATAATAAATAAAAGACTCAATAATGATACAAAAAAACTGGCACCACAAAACCTTTTACGCAAATTAGATTGCATTCTTATTAAGATTTTTTCGTGTAAAATTGTTTATTAAATGGAACGTAGCAAAGGTTAGCAATATTCTGTCAAGCATGCAAACCTAATATTTCCGCATATTATTATTATACTAGCGATTTTTAGGACTGTCCACAAAACGTGTAATTTCCCTACTTCCTATAAAATTAAATATTGATTATGTTTAGCTATCGGAGTTCATCTCTAAATGTTAGTCAAAACCGTATCAAGATTCGTTACGTATTTACTAGATGTTTATTTATATTTAACGTATTTATTAGATGCGTTCTAACGTAATTGTGTATGGAAATTATGACTTCAATTTATCCTATTTAAAGAAGATAGTAAAATAATTTGTATTTCGTAAATTTTTCAGTTGACTTAGCTCAAAAATGCAGCAAAGACGATCTACCTTGCCAGACGAAGGCAACGCAATTCATATGGGAAAAGCTCCTTGAAGGCGCTGGAAGCGATATAGGCATTCCTCCACTGGACCCTTACAACGTGACGAACCTTTTACTAGATGTTCCAGACCTTTTGTCTGCAACTTTAGTTGAGGGAGTCGTTAAAGGTCTCAAGACTTGCGCTATTACTGATTTCAAGTAAGAATTCCCAATTTTTCACGGTGGTCGAGCGGTTTGACGAAAATGAAAACAGTTTATTCAGCTTAGGCCCTGATGAGGCTCATATAAATGTCGGTAAATTACCACCGCTTTGGAAACTAGCCCTTTGAGAAGAAGTAGTTACCGGCAAACGACTAGCAGCTATTTGAAACAGGCAAAAAAATTCTTAAAAATTAAGTGCAGTACCTAATATTGCCACACTACAAGCTTGACGGGGATGGAAAAGATCGTGAGGAAATATGCTTACGTCTGAAAGGAAATTCGAATAATTTTCACCATTTAACGTTTGTACCTGATATATAGTATTTCGGGCAGTAAGCACTTGAGGCGTCGTGTGTCCAAGGTCGTATTACAACATCTGATTGCCATCATTATAACAGAGAGCTAAAGGGATAGTTGCATAATTAATTGTTTTAAGATGGCAAATAAAATAAATAGTCGTTCAAAATTCGGCTTATCAAAGTAACCATGAGTCAAGAATTGCAGACCACACTTAGAAAATGGAACAATTATAATTCAATAGGTTCTTACAGTTGTATCAAAACAAAATGTATTTTATTTTAATTAATCATTGAAATAAAGCTTTATTTCAACAATGAAATGCGGTCAAAGTACTTCCAGATTTCTTCCACTATCATTTCTAAGTATACTTGTTGGTTTCGACAAAGGACTCGTAGTTCTTTGTAGAACATCTGATAGCATTATTCAATAACTTGTCCACTAACCTCAAGATTCATATCTATTATTTCTTTATAATTTTCAGACCAAACTTTGAGCTTGGAAAAACCACCCTTAGTACAAAATGTGACCGTCTTGTAGTCAAAGGACATTACATGCTGTCCTCGTCAGCTCCATTGCTGAAGTCTTTATTAGGAGGAGAAGACGTGTACGGAAATGGAAGCGTTAAAATTAAATTGGGTAAACATTTTCTTCCTTATTTTTACTATGATAGGAAATAACGAAAAAAAAATGTAGGCTTGAGAAAAAGTTCATCAAAGTACAATAGAAAAAACTGTTTGACATTGTTAACTGCTGAACGGATTTAATGACTTATAGTATTTTGAATTATGGCAGCTTGGACGCGGAGAAGAACCTAAGAGTGCGTTTAACGAATGCTGTTTATAAAAAAGAATCATCATCTGAAATATCGTACTAACAAAAATTGGAACGATTCAAGATTATATGAATTCTTATAACAATGCTATTAAGCATTGAACCGGCAAAAGGCTCCACCTTTGAGCATGAGTTCTCAAGTACTTGTGCATTTTCTTAGAGGCAAGCAAATTCTTAAAGGCCCTGCGTTAACTGTTTTCATTTATTTCCAATGATTATCATTTGATGAAAGTAGTTGCATAGAGTTCATCAAACATGTTTTTTTCTGCCAAACCCTAACACGATCTTAGGATTGGTCAGTCAGGCTCGCCCGTTATTGGAACTTAAACATGACTAGCTAAATCTGGGTGTACTATAATTACACCTCTGTCTACTGCCTTTGGAGAATAGGGAGGAGGGAGAAATATCCTTCAGTTTGATGAACAGCAAAGCAATACACCACTTCTAACCAAAAAATGTGGAACGATTGTGACGCTATTCTCTATTTCCAGTCCAAGAGCGCTACTCAGCACTACAATAATATAATTTTTAATTTCAATGTTACAGAAAATGTGAAAATCACTGTACTAACACACTTCGATCTTGTGGAAAAGAGTAATGAAATCTACGTTAAGGACAAGAGTTTTGAAATTTTGGCCCTCAATATTGACAATGCCAACTTCAAAATTGACAACATCTACTTGGGAAAAGTGGAGTCCAGTAAGTAATAATACTTATACTATGATAACAGCAATTATTTTCACTTTAGCTATATACAATCATGTATTTTACAAACTTTGCATAGAGTGATGTATTACCGGAAATAATTTTTCGTATGTTAATTTTTAGACATTTTGTAATTTATATGATAAAACGCGTGTTAACATTATATGGTAAAGATTATTATCATTAGAATATAAGGCGCCCTTTTTAATGTTTATATTATTGGAAGTAATATTTACATCGTTTGTTCAAAAAATTCTATCATAGGTCTGTCAAAGCTGAATCTTCTTATCAGAAGCTGATGACTCAAAACCAAATGGTTTTTTGGCCATATATTTTGGTCAAAATAAGTAGCAAATTTTTTGTATGCTCTTTTATATCCTCATTTTTATTCCGTTCAGAGTTCAAAGTGACGACCTCCAAGAAGACCAATAAACTAGTAGAACCACTCTGTGCCATTCGACGTCAAAAATACAAAAGTTTGAGTTTATCAACAAGACACACAATTGACAGTCATTTATTGTCACTCAGGGGGCTATGGCCTCATATTAGTTCAGGTTTTTGATCAGACGCTACGTAAGCCATTTTAAATCGTACTTACTGTACTTAGGGTCTGTTTCAGAATGTCTAATAATAATTTTTTTTAATTAATTTATTTTTTAAATTTGAGTTTTATATGACCAGGCGCCAGGAGCAGGCGCTTGAAGACGTATGTAGGTTTTTAGGTAGGAGGTGTCTTCTGAAACCACTCAGTCAATGCGAATAAATATTATACTCACATATTTGTATACACCGTGAGGGTGAAGTCACTTAAAGAAGCTAGTGATTTGATGTTTTTGTTTAGTTATTTGTTTGTAGTTTTCCTTGTCCAGTAACAGGCATAACTAGATATAACTGAAAAAAATCAAGGCAAAAACATATTCCGATTGATGTTAGACAAAACACGCTATGTTTGAAATATAACATGTTTTGCCAGCAACAATAACATAAGCGGATTAAAAAAGCAAAGCTTAAAAAGACATTGGATAGTTTGTATACAATAGCTCAAATCGCAATCATGTTATAAATCACTCAAGGCGGTAAACCTGTTAAGTCCAATTATAATATTAATTGACGTCCGCTGTAAAAGTTATGCTAATCCAAAAGTCCTTGAATGTGCAATAAACCAGATATTATTTTCTTGAGTTCTAGACAATAATGTACGTCAATATTATAAGGATACATCATCGGAGCAATTAAATCTTATATAATTCTGTTGCACTTCACCTTGAATCAGCTAAGATTAATTAAACTTGTTGTTTGAATATTAATAACCAGAATAGTTCAACGCAAGGCCCTTTGTTTTTAGTAGGTTAATGGACGGTAATGTTCAGAACATGTTGCTTTAGATGCAAACGAGTAAACCATTCCACATCCGAAAAAAAAATTAGAAAAAGTGATCACTGTAGTGTACTATAAGATATGACAACACTTTTTTGGGCGTTGGTTTTCTATGGCTTTTTTTTCTTTTTCTTTCCATTGGATTTTAAGATTGTGTAATGAGAAGACATTCAAGATCAGGGGGCTCGCTTTGATGTATAATTTTTCGTTACCAAAATAAAACGTCATAGCGCAGAAGCTTCTGCTTAAAGGCTTAAAAGTTCTGTTTAAACCAATGATGGTAGGCCGATGGTGGGCCGATCATCCAACGATCATTGTTGGCTCCCAGTGAGTAGTTTATTTAAAGGGTCTGTAGTTGCGATTACCACTTACCATACTATAGGGCCTTAATTTTACTGTTAATTTAAGAAAAATCTCCGTGAAGAAATTTGGATTGGATCTATCACTATGCTGGGTCATATGTTAGAAGTGATACAGTTTAAGAAAAATATATATATATCTCTATGTATTCGTTACAGGTAAAGAAATAACGCAGTTGTTGAACGATTCCTGGAAAACCGCCTTGCAAGCAACGGGAAAAACTTTCGGGTACACAATACTCAACGCAGGTTTTAAAGTTTTACGGAAAATCATAGAGAACCTTCCCGTTAGTTCATACATCGTTGAAGACCTGAAAGAATATGTACAATAAAACTTATAAACGATCTATGTATTACATGAATAATACATAATTATGTGATTTATCAGTATTTGAAATAACATTTGTTTGAAGGAACAAAAAAAAACTTTTGCTTTTTTATTTACACTTACTTTCAACCCCAGTGCCAGTACCCATCATCCATTATAACATTTTAAATGCAAAAAGTGCATTGTGAGTGGTCAGATGAGTACAGCA
The DNA here is from genome assembly GCA_964035505.1 of Watsonalla cultraria. Lineage (NCBI taxonomy): Eukaryota > Metazoa > Arthropoda > Insecta > Lepidoptera > Drepanidae > Watsonalla > Watsonalla cultraria. Next base: position 4,631,896 of record OZ037721.1, read on the forward strand.
TTTACAATTTTCAAGAAAATAATATCTAATATGTGGCGCCATCTTGTTGGTCATAAAAAAGATCTGCTCGACTGCTACCATTTCCACAGTTAAGCCGTTGAACCAATTTAGGAATCCGAGACGGATAGACCTAGATACATATAATTACGCGGGTTAAGACGCGGGAACAAAATAAAATAAATATCAGGTGGAAATCATGACTGTCTGATCCATCTAACTATTGAGGCTAAAATCATACAATTTAGCAAGTCAATTCCTTATAATAAGACCTTAACAAGTAACAAGAAACTATTTGTAAAGAATGTAAAATGTTTGTATACAAAATCATTATTGAAAATTCTTACATTCATGTACTTTCTGCGACTTGTGTTACTATCAGTTATAAGTCAGATTGTCTTAACCACTGACTTCTTTGATATTCTTGACTGTAAATGCTGCGGGACTAAGTATTTTCAAGTACTCTTTTAGGTATCCCACTATTCTTTAATAGATTTTTGCTAGGCACTATTACAGTACCTACATAAGAGAAGGCTTTATTTGAATCTTCTAACGGTACCGCAAATACCATTTTGAAATATTAATATAAACTAAAAAGAGGTATAGACCAAGAATTGAGCCCAGTATAACACCCATCTCTGCTAGTCACCTCGGATACATTTTGCCGTGTACATCGACTCTTTGTATGCAATATCTTAGATATGATGATACGAGGCCAAGGCAAATTCTCATATGATACAATAATTTAACTTCCTTATCCACGTTTCATGATGCACACAATCGAAGGCTTTAAGCAAGCACCTAATACACCTAGCGCATCACGTAATATTTCACAAGCTTTATGATTTTTCTAATGAGCTCATCATCTATATTTCTTTTTAAGACCTCTTGTCAAACCAAAAAACAACTTGCCAAGGTTGTTTTCGTTGAAGCATACTTGCAATGACGGTCGACCAATAATTTATTTGAGAAGTAGATTCCATATCTTTATTAAAAGACGTGTGGCCGAATGGTTTATAATAACTAAAGTGCGGTGATGTCACTCCACGAGCTTTATGGTCAGGTGAACATCGTGTGAAAAACTGCATATATCGAGACAACATTACCTAATCATCTTCAGTGAAAAATGGGTATTTTCTCTGCTTTTCCCTACGGATACTGCTAATAATATAATACATAAATAAGGAATGGGTTAGAAAAAACATTTATCTCCGAAATCACTCAATTTTATTTTGGTATTGTTTCCGATACAACGAGACATGAAACTGTTATGTCAATCAGTACTCTTTATAAAAATAGGTGGACGAGGTTGTCAGCCATCGGAATCACATAAAAATTAGTACTCTTTGACGTAAGGAGTCAAGTCATCAATAATGTATTTCTTCGCTGGAACAACGTCAAACAGAGCCTGTTGATATTCAGCGTAAAAGTTCCTGACTTTGCCTACATAAGCATCTCCAATGGAAGCCTTCAAGATGCTCCTGTGTTCTTCCAAAAAGTTGACGTAGAAGTTTTCTGGAAAAAAATTAGAAATTTAATAAATAAAATTCAGGTCTGTAATTTACTTCTACGAGTAAGCCATTGATCAGTCATGCTAAATATTTAGTAAATTATATTTAGAAAAAGTTTTAATTCTGATCGTTTCTTAATAATATCAGCACTGTGCAATTAGCGTCTTTAATCTACTTACTTAACATTAGGTTTCATTTCAATTATTAAGAAGAAAGTTTTGCTCTTTTTTTCTTACAACTAATCTAAAGTAATAAACGAATCTTGACCTTAGAATAGTTTGGAAGCAACTGTTTTGCTTACTATATTACTGAAATATACTCACTAGCTTTCTGGTTCTCAGCGAAGATGGTTTCAGGTTCAAATTCAACGCCACCATTATACATGTATGTGTGGGTAAGTTTGTCGCTTTCGCATCTCAGGTATATTTCACCATTCTCATTTTTACGTGCATGGTAAATGATTCGGAAAAAGATGTTCAAGTCCTCTGTAAGGGAATTCAAATATCAGAGCGCCGCAGGATATAATTTGATGTTGTCAAATGATGATGTGTATTTCAATTTACAATAAAATACCAGAAAAATGGAAAACCTTACCACCAAATACATTTAAAAGTACCTTGTTTAAATGGCTAGTTAAAAAATGCTTTTACCCAATTACTGGATTTATGGAAGATCTCATGCAGGTATAGAGAATACAATTAGAAATTAATTATACTTTTTATTACTTACTACATAGTATTTTTTTAAGTGTGCAATATATTAATAATAAAGAAAAATGTATATAATATTATGATTGCTCATACTTATATAATTATAAAAAAAAAAAACTAGTATGTTTAATATTAATATGTGGTTAAAATGTAACTGCAGTAGCTAAGTAGACAACTAAGTTAATATTTACATGCCCTTCAATTGGGTGAAATATGTGATTCTTGTGACCTTTTTAGCACCTATAGTGTACCATATTTCATGTGAATAAATATTATTTCTATTTCTATTTCTATGATATTCTATAATACTTATAATGTCTTTGGCAGTCCTATTATTCGGTCTTGATAAATCTAAAATAGTTATTAACCAAATATTAAGTCATTTGAAAATGACCGTAATCACAACAGTACTTAAGCGGACGGAAATCCTGTGCTTTTACTGTAAGTACCTATGTGTTATGTTACATTAACTTATTTGGAAAGCATGGTACAAGATCATGATGATCATGATCTTAGTTGACCCTTAAAATATCTACATTCTTGTATAAGACTAGCTGCACGCAGACAATAATATTGCCAATAAAGTGTAAATTGATAGTAATATTGTGTGTGTGCGGTTAGCCTAAAAGATGTCAGATTCAGAACCATATAATGTATAAATAAATGCAACCAAGTTATGAAGGTCACTTACCGAAGGTTAATTTTCCAGTTCCAGCGTAGTTCAGTTTATCTCCCAAAAGTTTCTTCAGGTAAGGGCTTGTAGAGGCCACTTTGAAGTCGCCATCAAATTCAACCTTGCACTTTATGTGCATGTCAGCGTATCCGCGCTCAATGTGGGTGCTGAAATTAATATTGATATTATTATACGCGTCTTGCAAGATAATTCTCATGAAATCACTTTCAAAACTGTATGTTATATTAGGAGACAAAAAACCAACTTTTAATTTAGCAAAAATAAATTTCCTTACTCCACGCTCACGTATTCACAGTTTTTAGCCCCTGTCGCGTTTGCATTCACCATCGAGAACTCAAACAGGTCCAGAATACTGACAGATAGACTCATTTCAACAGGGTCCACTGGTTTTACGTCAATACCAATTATTCCGCCAGTTGCAAGGCGTGGAACGACGTTTTTAACCAATTTCTTCATACACACGTCATCCTTTAAGTGGCATTTGACTAACACATCATCTGAAATAATACGTTTATTATCATCACATCAGAGCCTTCATTTTATTATTGGGTATAACCGCTTAGAAATGCAGTGAGTACTATCCGAGATTCCAGAAACCCTTTTTTTACCAATCATACAAAGATTCCTGGAGATCTGAATTCAAGCCTTTTACAAAGACAATCAGAAACCCTTTCTTATTGCTTGCGTAGATCATCAAGTGAACCTATAGTCAAAGCATGATTCAGTAATTTCGATTCTGCGTTGATGTATCAGTCATTCAGCCAGTGAGTCAAGATTTTCCTTTTTGTAACAATAGTACTGATAATAAATACCCTGCCATAACAAATACACAGGGCAAAGACTCTAATATATGCCCGCTCACTAATGTATGCCCGACGATAACGTTTTTTGGGATGCATTTGAAGGTATCAATCTCCGCTTTACTACGCTTAAAATTTTATAATTGCGGTTGCGATCTTACCTTAGTGGCGAAATAGTTCGGCCACGAGGAAACACATATATTATGGGTTAATCTTACAAAAAAATATATCACAAATAATAAATCATAAAATAAACGGCCACAGATCTTACATTTTTAAATAAAGATATGTACCTGTTTGTAATTTTAAAATAACGGCTTAAAGCATAGATAGTATAATGTCCGTATGTTCACTGGGAGAGTTAATAAAAAAATGTTACAAAGAATGCCTTAGCTATAAAGACCTTTCACTCATCAGACAACTAAGAACACTTTGCCCAATATAATCCTACAAATCGTATTAAATGTTTGTAATGGAATATTATAATTGATAGTTATGTCCCACGTAGACTTAATTTCATAGGTAGCGTTATTTCGCAGAACCCTAATAAAAAGAAAGAAAAAATCTTTTAGTTAGTGTTCCTGTCCGATGAGAAAAGTATTTATCGCTAAGGTATTCTTTGTAATATCACTATCTCCCAGTGAAATTCCCGTTCTATCTGTACAGCACTGTCAGAGATTAGCAAACAGATAAAATTATATTGTATTGATTTTGTGAAAAGCTATTAATTTTGAATTATAGACACTTCAAATATATTTATCTGTATAGATATAAATTGCTTACCGATAGATGTGTGAGATTCAGCAACCAAAATGGTGGCAGCCAATACCAAAATAGCAACAGTAGTCTTCATGGTTCGTGTTGATGGGACTAAGTAACAACTAAATAGCAACTCTTGTATTTATACGTTTCTGTTTATCCCAGATCGATAGCCTTTTTTCCAAACAGGTTTCTACACCGAACAACAAAACATTCTTCTAAATGTTAATATATTCAAGATGTTATAAACTTACACTTTTTTTCTAAAATAGTTTATTGTCATATTTTTTGTGCGAATCTACACTTTTTCCCTTTTTTACTTAAACGTGGCGTAAGATAATTTGAGGGTTAGAGTAGTGTTAGCGTTATATCAACGAAACTTTTTAGTCAATATAATTCAGTAGCTTCTGCCCACGACTTCGTCCGCGTGGAATACGCGTTACTTTGGGCTAACGCTAACTTTAACCCGAGATTGGTCTTAGCGTAATGATAATAATATAGTGTTCCTCGATAAATGGATAAATGGGCTATCTAACACTGAAATTATTTTTCAAATCGGACCAGTAGTTCCTGAGATTAGCGCGTTCAAACAAATAAACTCTTCAGTTATACATATTAGTACAGATAAGCTGAGACCATTAAAGTGTTGTAATAGCAACATCTACTTTTCATCGAACATTAGTAAGTGCCAACGTGATAGATGGTTAGGCCATTGCCTCTATTGTAAAGCTCGTGGTGTAAAATAACTGCACCAATTTTTTTTAAGAAATCATTGCTACTTCGTTGATATTTGAACTCGGGTGACTTTTAGATGCTTAAACCATCCGGCCAACATGGCTCCATAAACTTTTTACTCTCCGTGTGACTAAAGTTAATACGAATACAATTAGATCTTACACCCATTTTGATATTGTATTGATATTAATATTACAAATGAGAAGTGTCACGTCATTTGTTAGAGAAGATTTACGGATTTAAGAAAATATAGGTAATAATTGTACGTTCTTACTGACGTTTGGCGATCAGGGGACAAACCATCATCTGTTTAAGCAGAACGTATTAAGAACTTCTTAGCTTTGACGTTTTATTTTGTGATAACAAATTAATCGTCAAAGCCATAAAGTTGTTTTTTTTTTGTTAACATGAGTTATTTAGTGAACTACTCTCTAACATACATAGTTGGACACCGTGGTTGGACACTAACTTAAATATGTTATATAGCGCTTTAGTCAGTACAAGCACTTAGGCACCCAAGTTTTCTAATGGATTGGTAAAAACTTTTAACCTAAAACCACACAGTGTGTATAATCCATCTTTTCAAAGATTTATGTTCATTTAAACTAAGCTTTGAACTAACTTGCAGAGGGTATTTGGATTTTTCCTTTACTTGTGCTAGGTAAAAGACAATTTTCTTGCCAATTTTCATGATTCTAGGTCAACGGGAACCCGTAGGTTTTGACTCTCATGCGAATGTTGATTTATATGACATAAATAGCTAAATAATGTTTTCACAGTTTTAAGTCATTGCTGATTTGAGCATTCGATATTAACTTCAATAGCAACAAAGCGACCCCATAAGGGTTCCTTACTTGCTAGTGAGGTACACTAAAAAATAACCTTGAAACCCTTTTATTCATATGTGTAACTATTTACAGAAAACTGAAATAATCTTCAGACTGACAAGGATTAGAAAAGCATTATTAGTTTTGAAGATTCTTAGTACCATCGTGATATTTACTTATTTCTCAGACTCCCGAGAGACACCGACTTGGGACAAGTTTTCTAGCTTTAACTAGTTTTAAGTACTGTTCCTTGTATATATAATTAAGTTTTTATTGAATAAATGTTTCTCAGACCTATTCAGATGATTCGGATTTCGTAAGCGCCTTTGTAAATGATGTCGGCAAAAATATTTCTAGGTACCTAATTAATATCAGTATGTCCTTGATAGGTTGTGCCTCAGGTAAGAACTTCATGTTGTAGTTACCTATCTACAATGGACCTAATAGAGGAGTGGAAAAAATGTAAAGCACAGCAACTGTACACAGCAGTTCTAAAATTTGATCGATAAAATCTATTGGATATCATTTTTATGCATAAATATTTTATTATAAGCGTAAGATCATGAAATCAAGAGAAATTAAGTATGAGATATAAAATAATTTTAAATCAGAACTTACACATAATTATTATTATGCTTCTAAAATCGAAGGCTTTATACAAAATAAGGGATATATTTTTTAGTCTTCGTTTTTTCGAACTTAGGTTTTAGCATTTGGTTTTTAGCCCGAGCCACTTTTCGTATCAATTTAAATAATAATCAGAATCCCTTTACATTATTTGCAAATAATTAGTGGTTCAGTTAATTAGGAGTTCAACTCCTACAAGTTAATTAAAGCCGTATCCGTGGCGTATTTAAGAAAAATGAGCCGTTCAAAGAGACATAATTATATTGTATGGAAAAGGTGACTATAGAGGTTCAATATTATACTATTGAAATATACCTAGATGCATCCTCGAATTATTTCTCAAAAATAAACGTAGGTTTCACTCACGATGTTTTTTTTTTCACCGTACACCTCGCGGTGTAGTGACATCATAAGCTATCTATACAGATAATTAAAATTTAAGCGTCTGTTTGTAATTCCAGATTAACAGTTTGTCACTAAATTCATATGAGAGTATAATAGACAATAACATAAAAAATCCATCTAAAATGTATCTCACTCTGTCTGTCTGTTTGTTCCAGCTAATCTCTGAAACAGGTGGGCCGATTTTAACGGGACATTCCCTGACAGATAGCTGATGTTACAAGGAGTAACTTAGGCTATTTTTATTTCAGAGAAAGTTTTTATTACTAATCTTACGCGGCTAAAACCTCGAGGCACAGCTAGTTTATTGCTACAAATAAGAAATTTGACCTTTGTAATCCCATTTAGCCTGCATCGCCAGACTTTTTTGGTTTTTTAAAAACGTGTAAAGAATATCAATGTAGTTTTAACAACGAATCATCGATATTTTATTACTTAAGAGGACATTTGGAAGGAACTTTGATATGTAATATTTCTATCTGCATTGCTTTTACCCCGATTTTGTTTGCTTAAATTGATAATACTTCAAGATTGACCGTCTTGAGGTAGCAGACAGACAAACATACATAAAGATATGTTTATTTTTTTATTTATGATTTTACTTTAAAATTACTCAATTGATTCAAAAACCTCTTCATTCATAGAAAGGTACATTATCTTTGAGTAATAAAGCTACATTATTAATTACGTTTTATTAAGTATCTTACGAAAAGTTGTTTATAATTATGTATCCGGACGCTTACTTCGATAACGCTGGCTTATCCATATAAGATTCAAAAATTCTTCGAATTTGTTATCATCATAATAATAATACATATCAATAATATCGTTAACGTAATTAACCAACAGTAAGTAGCCATTTTCACAAGTAGCAAACAAGATATGGGAGGCACTTCTGAATCAAAGTGTAGAACAGAAGTACATTAGAATTCTCAAGAAAATATATGCCAACAGTACAGCTAAAATCAAACTAGAAAAAGAAGGAGAACAAATAAGAATCGAAAGAGGAATCCGCCAAGGAGACCCAGTATCACCTAAGCTATTCACAGCAGTGCTGGAAGAAATATTCCGCCACTTAGACTGGGACAAATATGGGCTAACAATCAATGGAGAGAATCTGTCTCACCCAAGGTTCGCAGATGATCTTGTGTTAATCTCAACAATAAAGGAAGAACTCCAGACAATGTTAAATGACCTAGAAAGAGAGAGTCGCAAGGTAGGACTAAGCATGAACACGGAAAAGACCAAGGCCATTACAAATGGGACGCAAGAACCCATATATGTAAACAACAATGAAATCGAATATGTAAACGAATATGTCTATTTGGGCCAAATAATCTCTACCACAGATACAACCTCAAAAGAAATAGAGAAACGCATAGCAAACGCCTGGAAAAAGTTCTGGAGCCTGAAAGAAGTGTTTAAAAATAAAGAAATGAGCATGAGCATAAAGCGTAAACTCTTCAACACATGCATACTGCCCATACTCACATATGGATGCCAAACGTGGGCTCTTAATAAATCGCACTATACGAAACTTGAGACCTGTCAAAACGCAATGCTGAGAAGTATGATGGAGAAAAGACTGAAAGACAAAATAAAAACTACAACAATTAAGAAACACACACGAACATAAGATGTCACAACAACCATCAAAAAACTCAAGTGGAAATGGGCAGGTCACACAATCAGAAGAATAGACAAATGGTCGAAAATAGTGAAGAACTGGTACACAGGGAACAGGAAAAGAAAACAGGGCAGACCGTTCAGGCGATGGGTCGACGAAATTAAGGCAATGGCGGGCGGCACCTGGACAACACTAGCCAAAGAAAGAAAAAAATGGAGTCAGTTGGAGGAGGCCTTTGCTATAACAAAGCACACAGATATTACAAACGAAGAAAACAACTAAAGAACCGAACCAATCGTAAAATATCTGCAAAAAAGGCTTATAATAATAATAATAATAACTTCGATAACGCTGGCTTATCCATATAAGATTCAAAAATTCTTCGAATTTGTTATCATCATAATAATAATACATATCAATAATATCGTTAACGTAATTAACCAACAGTAAGTAGCCATTTTATCTTTTTCAAATACTTATTTTTCTTTTACCAAAATAATGCTACATTCTTTAGAGTAACTTAATAAAATAGGATATGTCCTTAATCAAGTTAATGAAGGGATACGTAATAACATGCGGGTCATGTTAATATACAGATAAATAAAATTGAAGTGTCCATTTGTTATTCCAAAATAACAGCTTTTCACTAAATGCGTATGAAAGTATATAAATATACGATACTGACATAACAAAACCAATTTTTAAAGATCGGTATTCAGGACGAGGTCCACTAGTATTATTATAGACTAGCTGTGACCCCGCGGTTTCACCCGCGTTTTAGTTTCATCCTTATTGTCGCGGAACCCTCATATTTTTAATAAATAAAAGTAGCCTAAGTTACTCCTTGACATATCAGCTGCCTGCCAGTGAAAGTCCCGTTGACACTTCAATTTTATTCGTCTGCATAGATGTATAGATATAAATTTACACCCGTGATTCATCTTTGTTGTGTGTGATGAACCAACAAAACACTTTAAATCAAGAACCTGTGAATTCTGGTGATAAGAAGTGGATAGCCTTAACCATTATTTAGTCTTATAACCCTGTCCTCTAAAATCTGCTAGCACGAATCGGGCCGCGCCGCTCCCAATAAAAGCACTAACCAACGGACCAACGTATTGATATCTATATCTATACATCTATACATACTATACATATACAGTATACAGATAAATACAATTTAAGTGTCTGTTTGTAATTCCGAAATAACAACTTTTCACTAAATGCATATGAAAGTATACACGCTACTGACACTAAAAAACCAAGTTTTAAAATTTTTCTCTGTCTGTCGGTCTGTCTGTCTGTTTGTTCCGGGTAATCTCTGCAACGGCTGGATCGATTTTAACGGGACTTTCACTGGCAGGTAGCTGATGTTTCGGGGAGTAACGTAGGCTACTTTTAGCTATAAAAATATTAGGGTTCCGCGACAATAAGGATGAAAATAAATCTACGCGGGTGAAATCGCGGGGCACAGCTAGTTTGTAATAACATTGAAACAAGCGGTTATTTTAAAGTCACTCAAATCCTATTTGGCCTGTTTTTTGGTAAGCTAATTTAGTTTTTTGCATTTATATTTATTACCCTTTATTTGATTTATCTTCGACTAGAGTCAGGCACGACCTGATGAATATATATTTAAATACTGAATGATTGCTCACGATCGCGTTGCCTACCAATTAATATAATGTACGAATACTATCTTGGTATTTTGTTATTACATAAACCAACACAATAACATAACAAAACCTCTTTTTACTAAGGCAACAAACTAGCGCATGGTTCGCCTAATGATTAAGTAGTTACTGCAGCCTCACATTTATTTTATAATCTATATATATAAAAATGAATCCCCATTTCCCTTGGTCTCGGCATCACGCGTGAACAGCTGGACCGATTTCGATAATTCTTTTTTGTTGTGTTCGTTATTGTCAGGAGATGGTTTTTATGAATGAATTAATTAAGAAAATTGCGCGGAAAATTTGAAAATTTCATAATACTAATCTAATCTTAGCGTTTTGAACAATATAAACTTTATTAATGTAACCTTAAGACGTTTGACATATAATTGACAGAATGCCTCCTGCAAATATCGTTAAAGAGGATAAAAAATAATTAAATACCGTTTAAAACATGTGCTTCGGTCGGATTAATTTTATTGATAAACTAGCTGTGCCCCGCGGTTTCACCCGCGTAAATTTAGTTTCATACAAACTTTCATCCCCTATTTTATCCCCTTGGGGGTAGAATTAATCAAAATCCTTCTCATTCTTCATTCTTAGCGGATGCCTACATCATAACAACTACGTGCATGCCAAATTTCAGCCCGATCCGTCCAGTGGGTTGGGCTGTACGTTGATAGATCACTATGTCAGTCAGTCAGTCAGTCACCTTTGTGTTATATACATCTATCACTGTCACCTAGTGGAACTACGACTAAGAGCTTATGGTAAGGCTTCAGTTGAACACTCGAATTTGTTCAGCTGATTTTTGCATGATTGAGTTGTACTTATCAAAATTATCACATATTGGTTATAATATTCGTAATGTTTGGTCGCAGTTTTTGTCTACGTGTGTATTCAATGGAAACGTTTTTTTCTAATTGCAGTTGTTTTTTATGAATTAAAAAATGCAAGGTCGGGCTTTAAATGTTAATATAGGTCAAACTTCGGACTCACCAACAAGTTTTTGAAGTATTTGAACTTATTGACCGATGGGGCCAAACGGTCCTTGAGTGGCGACCGCGTACTGGCAGGAGCAGTGTGGGTAGGCCCCCGAGGTGGACCGACAACCTGGTGAGGATCGCGAGAACCCGCTGGATGTGGGAGGCACAAGGCCGGTCGTCGTGGAGATCGTTGGGGGAGGCCTATGCCCAGCAGTGGGCGTCTGTCGGCTGAGATGATGATGATGATTGAGCTTATCTTATTTATTAAAACCTACGACTGTCTCTTTGGCCTACTGGTCGCATCCGATACTGCGGAATACTAGGTTCTGAGTTTTATTCCTTGGTCTGACAAAGTGTTGTGATGCTGCCAGCCTTCTTGGCACGATTTACGATTAATTAGTTTTAAAGATTCCTTGTATATATAATTAAGTTTTTATTCAATAAAGTAATTGCATAATACTAGTTACTCATCGTGCTAGTTAAATACATAAACTCATTGCTCCTGCAATTTTTTTTTTTTATATGGCGACACTAGAAGAGGCCCTTATTAAAAGGAATACTTGTTTAAGGAGTTTTGAAAATGTTAGTTCTAAGAGCCCTTATTTTAAGAAAAACATATAGTTTCGTTCTTGAAAAGTGTGTTCATCTACAAGTATTAATTTAATTGTAAGTTTAGTTAATTTAGTTGCGCATGTGTAAATACTTAGCTTGATAAACTTTGGCGAGGAATGATTAACACATCTTTTTAACCCACTTGAAAACAAGGGAGTTTTTTTAAGGTTGTCATTTATTTTTCCCAAAACAAAATACAGCCAGCCTTTTACATTTTCCACACAGAAAACTATTAATTTTTTTTCTATTTTTCGTTAACTATACGCAAGAGAATCCGGGGCCAGTAATTAAAAGTTAAAAAAAAACACACAAACAGTACAATGCTTACGATCTTAGTAAAAAAATACATACATTTAACCTAAGATGCTTCCAGTATACATAAATTAGTATATTCTTATTTTTAAGTATCTTTTATAATTAGAACCAGCCTTGGCTTAAGGTTTTTTCCTTCCTAATAATTATGACTGACGTAGAGTTATGTGTTACTTCTCGTCATATATAATAAGCGCTTGTGATGTGAATTGGTATAATAATTTTAGTATTTGTATCATCAACACCATAACTATGTTCACTAAGAAGACGTTAATTTTATTTGTGGGCAGTGTATTTATGGTCTGCGAGTCAGCGTTTGGTAATATAAATTTATTAATATTTCTTGAGAGAACTAAATATAAAATGTTTTTTTAATATTTAAAAAAAATAATTGTATCAATAAAAATTGTCGGACTAATTTAAGTCGATTAAAAATTAAATGCTTCAAAATTAGACTAAAATTATATTTTATTCATATTTAAAAGTACTTGTTCATTTCAGTGGACACCATTGGAAAATGCAGTATCCACGATGAGAAGTGCCATCAAAATTTAATCAAAAAAATTATAACTGACATAAGCAAAACTGGAGTACCTGAGCTCAATATACCGCCCATAGACCCAATTCAATTGAAAAATATATCAGTGTCGGTCTTAGACCTTCTGAACATCACTCTTGTTGAAGGAATAGCCAAAGGGATCAAAAATTGTAAGGTCGTTAAAACATCGTAAGTACCATCTTCTATATAAATCTATATCTATACCATACAGATTAATAAAATTGAAGTGTCTGCTTGTAACTCCAAAATAACAGTTTTTAACTAAATGCATATGAAAGCATACACAGTACAGACAGACATATAAAAACCAATTTTTAAATTTACTCTGTCCGTCTGTCTGTCTGTCAGTTTGTTCCGGGTAATTTCCGAAACGGCTGGACGGATTTTAACGGGACTTTGACTGACGGATAGCTAATGTTACAAGGAGTAACTTACTACTTAGATTTTTTTTAAACATTAGGGATCCGCGGGCAACCGTGAAATTAACTCTACGCGGGTGAAACCGCGGGGCACAGCTAGTCACGTATAAAACAGTTACTAGCTTCTGCTTCCAAATTCACCTTAGTGCCTAGTGCGAGTTTTTCACTGCCGCCGTCACAAGTCACCGCGTCAATGTTAACGCAGATTTGTATGGGATCGGAGCAGCGCCTCTGTCAGCCTAAACGTGACACTCTTGTGAGCCCATACAAATCTGCGTTTACGTCGACGCGATGACTTGTGACGGCGATATTAAGAAAACACGCACTGGCCCTCTGAGTGGCGCTAAGAATTTTCGTACGAACTTTTAACCTAAAATTTCTCCTGTAACCTAGAATTTTTAAAAACCCTTTAGCGAATACCTACACTTCACCAAAGTCTCTATGACCAGCAATAAGTCGGTGCGTTGATACATATAACCCACTGGGACCAAATTACACTAACTCATTCGCTTTTCTAATATTAGGTATGAATAAGTATAGAATAAACTTTCCATAGGTATTATTGGTTGCATTAAGTTATAACTCATCTTAGTAAAAACGTTTAATAGCTTGTCAAGTCGAATTTAAAGAACGATTTTTTTAAGTTAAAATTGGCGTCATAATTTAATTTACTTGCGGATGAATCTGTTGAATTTAAAATTAAAGAATTGAATAATCTAATATGCGGACCGTAGCAAGCTGCAAAAACCCTAGGAAATATACCATTGAAAACGAAGACCTGAGTAATGTTTATTAATCCAGAAATTTTAAAACCCAATGCATTTTCCAGAGCTAATATTGAAAAGGAGGTTGCATCCATGGAGCTACTTTGTGATATCACCATTAAAGGCATATACAAAGTGTTTTCTTCAAGTCCACTCGTGAAGAATTTGTTGGGAGGAGAAACCATCCGTGGAGATGGAGTCGGTAGAGTTAAAATAGGTAAGGCTCTTTTCCCTAAAGGATATTTGGTATATATTTTTGTTTACATACATACATAATAGCCTCAAGCTTGTATTCCCCGAAGGGGTAAGCAAGGATTTACTTATGATCTGTACATCCATGAGACATTTATTATTTATTTCTATAAAAGCTCTGAAACAAGTTAAAAGGCAAGAAGCCGTTGGGACGGGCCAAGTGTCTATGTAGTCATAGTTCAAATTCCACACTAAGACTAATATCGTGAGGAAACCAGCTTCATGTCTAAGATGAAATTAAACGATTGTATGGTACCTGAGACAGTGATGGACTCACGGTCCCGTTTACCCATATATATTTGTTGAAAAATTGGTATTGTATCTATGCTTACCCCTAGGGACTTTTCTGATGTCGTGAGCATATCAAAAACTCCTTCATGCATTAGAAAGCCGTGAAGATGTAAGTAATTACGTATAACGTCCTACACCGTGCGTGTGATACCTTGTGTTGCGAACGTTTAAAAGCTACCCTAATTAGGGCAGAGTTGCACCTTTCCTTAATTGCAATCGGCGTTTCATTCCGAGTAGATAAGAATCTCAACAGCTAGGTGTACATAGGTGTACGCAGCACTCACATTTCAAAGGCGCGAATATGGTCAAGGTGGTATACGAGCCGTGGTAGCCGTGGGGTATGAGCAGTCGCCTGCTACGCAAGCAACGCAAGTTTGAATCCACTTGTCTAAAAAAACTTATGTGCAGTGATTCCACACCACGTGTTTAACTTTGAAGGAAAGCATCGTGAGGAAACCAGCATATATCTGAATAATTCAAAGACACATGCAGGCATAGTGCCTGAGACGGGGTTAGACTCATCATCTGTCACGTTGGCACTTCATCATCTTCGGTGAAAAGTGGGTGTTGTTATTACAACACCTCTGCCTACCTTTTCGGGGAATACAGGCGTGAGCAAATGTATATTATAACCAAGCTAAAAACATAAAACTTATTGCAGATTATTAATAGTATAATAACGATCGTCACCGGGTCTTATAAAACAGGTTTTATTTCGTAGAAGCAATACTTTATACGGGCAACATAATCTGCTTGAATCATTATTGCAATTTATTATGATTATACGTTGAGGACATTGAAGATAAATTATAATTTTAATATCACAATTAAATCGTGCATAAATTAAATATCCTCTTTCAAGTAGGTATCTTCCTTAACTCGACATTGAACTCTACGTCTAAAATACCGGATTCATTAAGAAAGTTAGTTTTTCCATATATCCTCATCCCTTGCCTGTGTCTAACGAGATATACAGAAGAAGTAACAAAGCCCATATTTTAAAAGACTTCAAAAAATAGGAGGCTATCATTTCTACTGTATGTTTTAGTAGGTAGGTAGGTAGAGGGTTGGCGATTGCTTCACCCACAAGAGCCTAGCTTTTAAATAAATGACGATGATGATGAGGAGACACACCACGTGCTTTACGGTGAAGGAAAACATCGTGAGGAAACCTGCATTGTCTTAGAAGTAATTCAAAGACGTATGTATAGTGCCTGAGACGGCGTTAGAGTCACCGTCAGTCACGTTGGCACTTAATCATATTGTGTGAAATTTAGGTGTTGTTATCACAACACCTCTGCCTACCGCTTCGGGTAATACATACAATACATAATGTATGTAAATAAACAAACAAATCAAGAACAATAGCTTAATCTGAGGCATCAATCTACTTTTCAACTTTTACTAAACTCAGTTATGTAGAGCTACGGAGGTGATTGATTTGTACGTGTTAATATACTTATTATATGTTATTTATACCAGAAAACCTGCGCATGAGTTTCATGTACAACTTCTTCGCCCAGAAGAGAGACGATGACATTTACATCCAATGTAAATATAACAAGACTCAGTACGACTATGATATTGGGAAAATGTCATTCGCTGCAGACAACTTGTACTTGGGAAACACTGAAGCAAGTAAGTAAACAAGTCATCTCTTAGTTGGATTTAGTCTAAATCTTATATTAGTAGGATACGTAAGATTACAAATCCTACTTATATATTATAAACGCAAAAGTTTGTGGATTATGGATGTACATTTGTACGCACGTACTCTTTCACGCATAAGCTACTGAATGAATTTTGATGAAACTTAACAATAATATGGTTTACACATCAGAATAACAAATAGGCTATAAATTATTAATTTATACTAATACTGTGTGAAGTGTCCTAAATATAAAAAGTTTATTGTTTCTATTGTCACATGTTTCGCTTCATAGGAGGGTTGAATGCACTCTAACTAGAAGTCAAGAAAATACTTTTCCGACCACGAGTGTTTCGATTAAGGAAACGTACATGAGAAAACCTAAATGAGTTCCAAATATTTTGTGTATGTGAAGTCGTGCACGAGAAACGGATATAGGCACACCATATGTCACGTCGGACCTAATCCATCAATGGGAATTGATTGGCCTGCGTTTTGGACTATGGCCCATTTGCATTTTCGGTGCGATTCGTTGTGGGCCGAATTGTTTAGGCTGCATACGAAAAGGTATAAGTTGAATAATATGTACTGTAATTGCGCAATTTTTACGAGAGTGTCTAGTTTTATTTTGAATTGTTTTATTGTTCACATTTATTATTTTTTTTATTCGCAATCAGGCTTCATTATTCGGTACACAATAACATTCAGGATTAATTATCCTCTATCTATTAAATTTATTTACCATTCGTTCCCAGAATAAGTAAATTTCTTTGTTTTGAAAACAGAAAACAACGTTATTGGAGATCTATACAGATAAATAAAATTGAAGTGTATGTTTGTAATTCCAAAATAACAGCTTTCACCAAATGAATTTTTGTACCGGGTAATCTTTGAAACGGCTGAACCGATTTTAACGGGACTTTCACTGACAGGTAGCTGATGTTTCAAGGAGTAACTTAGGCTGCTTTTATTTATTAAAAATATTAGTGTTCCGCGACAATAAGGATGAAAATATGTATACGCGGGTGAAACCGCAGGGCACAGCTAGTCACTTATAATTTAGAACTAAACAAATATTTGTTGTTCGGCTTTGGCCATATAAACTGGTAAAGTAGATGTTACCACCGGGTTCTGAAGGTTGCTTTTAGAAAAACTCATAATTTATTACTAACACATCCGAGGCTTTTATTGAAGTCTATTTCTAATGACGTCTAATATAAAAGTTTTTTATGTTTTACAATAAATATTGCTGCCAGTACAAATATCTTAAGGCAAAAAAATTATTAAATGTATTATTGTAATTATGGAGGATATTTTTATCGAAAATCTTAGCAATCTTATTTGTATTCATGTCGTAATTACTTACCTACTTTTAAGTAAATGATATAAAAAGCTATATAAAAACCAACTAAAACCGTTAATTAAACGCTTTTTTTCAAGGAAGCAAAGAATTCCATCTAATTAAAAAGATAAACATCTTAACTTAAGTACAAGAAAAACAACACTAGCCCTGATATTTAAGATTATTTTTCCGACCCAAATATCGGCCAATAGAATTGCACCATTCGACGTCACGTGGTACAACCTACATGGTATTATACTGATAATTTTTTGAAAATTTTCTCTGGTCGTTGCTATATCAAATTAACCACACGTCAAACTGACAGGTTGAATTCAATTGTGAAAATTGGACATTTCGTCTCATGGTGCAATTCTATTGGCCGACATTTGGGACGGAAAAATAATCCCCCGAATACCACACGAGCTTCAAAATTATCTGGCATTTCCCTCAAGGTTCCCTGCAAACAAATAAAGTCGTCAAGTTTTTCAGGAAAAATCACTCGCGCTTCGCGCTCGTGATTTTTTAACCTGAGAAACTTGACACCTTCATTTGTTTGCAACGAACCTATCGGGAAATACCCGATAATTTTGAAGCTCTTGTGGTATTATAAGTGATAATTATTATAAGTATAATACGTACACACCTTGACGCAAGAGATAATTTTTTTTTAATATTCTCACATTTAAAATATTCATTTGTGAAATAACTATACCAACCTATTCATATATTTTTGAATTAGTAACCTTCTTATCTGTATCTTAAAACTAGACACATACACACAGTCGTTAAAGAATGACTAACGCTGTGCCGTGCCGGGTCCGAGCTGAGTGCCTAGTGCGAGTTTTCTCAAAATCGGCGTCACAACGCGTCCACGTAATCGCAGATTTGTATGGGCTCACAATAGTATCATCTTTAGGCCGACAGAGGCGCTGTTCCGATCCTATACAATTCTGCGTTTACGTCAACGAGCTGACTTGTGACTTGTGACCGTGTTACGGCCGTCGCTCAGCTCGGACTCGACACGGTCTAATATGAGTTGGCCATTAGGAAAAAGTTCCAACAGATTAATTTGATTTCTGTAACGTGTTTCAGGCGAGATGATCGTGAACTTCTTAAATGAAAATTGGAAGCTTTTCCTAAATATCTTCGGCAAAAATTTCATGGACAAAGCTATGGAGATAGTCTACGAATACACCCACAACTTCTTCGACAAAGTGCCCACCAAGTACTATATTACCGACGACCTAACCCGTTACGTTAAACCACGCTTATAATGCCTTTTGTATGAAACTTACTGTTTTAAGAAGTGAATATATTTTTTCTGGGAAACAAATAATTTGAAAAGAAATGCTTGTTTTATTAATAAACCATTATGAGTCCGTCGACAAAACCTTTCACAAATTTCTTAAATAATTTATTTATTATAAGTAAACATCTGAGGCAAGAAGTTTCTTCGTTACCGTGGGGGTTCCATAACATAAAACTCAAGTCAAGAAATGAACCATAACATGCTTTGATTGTAAATTCTTAAAATTGTTATAAAAATACGAACACGAGGAAGTCTTCGGACCCACGACCTATACACAAAACAATGGAACGAAGAATTCAGTAAATGAGTTGTATTAATATAGTATTGGAGCGCGATATATTAGTTAAGTAATTAGAGATTTTCTCTAAGTGGCTTTTTCAGTATTACTGAGTGAGAGAGATATATAAAATGTGACTCATTTTTTAAGCGGGAGAGGTTGGATGTTTTTAATAAACATATTCCGCGCTACGCATCTTTCCACTCTGATGAAAGCGTCCGAACCAGCTATCGGAGCACTAAACCTTTAAAAAATATATTTTAGCCCAAGAACGATATCAAACGACATTTTTCTGGAACAATATGAACAAACGGCATTGTAGGTACCAAATTACATCATACATCTAAGTAAAAATAACAACGTACCTACCTAAGTTCCAACTCGTGGAGATAACAATGTAACACCCTGTTTCCTTTGCGCAAATTGCTTATTATAGAAATTATATACAATCAGTGATCTTGATAACAAGGCCATGCGACTAATTGCTCATGATGCTTGTTCACTGAACAACATTGTATGGAGGTTACTAAAGGAGATACCTTATTTGAAACTATGAAATACTATGTTACAAACAATAAAATCTAGATTATATATATATGTGTGATTTTGTCTGATCTTGTTTTCGTCAAATATTAATTTCTTATGTTTATACTTACGGTGATTATTTTATTCGCAGCTAAACTTGCTTTTTATTGTGATTGCAGGAAATATAAGACTGAACTAAACCTTCAGTCATTCAAATTCAAGTTCGATGGTAAATTCCTCGACATTCATAAGTGCTTCCCTAGAGTCAGTCATTTTCATTTTCAAATCAGACTACAGACTCAGAAGTAACTGAAAAAAAGTATAAGAATACTAAAAAAATATCTTAAAATTTCTGAAATATTGTAAATGGAACTAATATTCAAAAAGGTAGAGACACAGTCACTCATGATCTTTGTCAATACCTTTATTAGGCACCCAAGCTAACCCGTCTGTTCCCAAGAACAGACGGGTTATTTGATATTTATTTTCATAAGCATTCATTTGCATACAGAGGGGACCTACAAGAAGGCATTAATGCCCTCCAGTGCTTGGATCACTTCTCAGAAACCCTCTTCATGCTCTCGGCAGCACGAGGTGCTCTCTATATCTAGCAGACAGAACATGCAAAACATCTCCATATTCTAGCGTATATTATGGTATACCAGGTGGATCAGCAGATGGCCATTCATTCAGAATGAATAGATACAGAGCAAACACATCCAACGCTTATTATAGGTATACATTACATAGTATGAAATATTACATTCATCGTTGTGATTTATTATCCCGTGCATGTTATATTTGCGACACATTTCGCGTAGGTGAGACTATAGTGGACATTTTTAACGCAATCTTTTCAGAATAAAATATTTCTAGGAAGTACAAATAGTGTTTCCCAACAAAAAAGTTATCAGACTCGTCGAAAATACTGTCTGTATATTTATTAGTCTATCATATAGTCATATTACCTGTTTTGCTTACCACCTGTTTGCAGTAGCTTTTCTTCGGCAAGCAATGGAGACACAGCCTGATAAAACCGGAAACCGCAAAATAGCAGAATGAAAAACCGGATAACTTGTTTTATAGAAATTGTTCTTGCTTGAACACAATAAGAGTCAAAAATTCAAGACCTTCTTGCTACGTAGGTATACATATCATTTAAAACGGTCTTGCTAATTTTTCTACTCTTGGTAACATGGCATAGCATTAACAACGTAACACCTACATTTACTTTGATGTGCGTAACGACGAAAATACTATAATACACATTTCATTTCTAAAGTACGTAACTGACGTCATTGCGCCTGTATGACGTAAAGGTTAATATATTGTGTTAATGCTAATTGCATCCTAATGGCATTCATATAAGATACAAAGTAAAGGTGTTCCTGTTTTCAAAGCTAACTATTATTATGACGCTGCTATTATGGAAAATGAAACGACAATGACAGTGATATCCATTGCCTGTTTGTTATGACAGGCATGCAGCATGTGACAACTACGCGAGTCATGGTCTACAAACAATGCGATGGAATATATAAAAAGTGAAGTAAACAGTGCTCCTCCCACATGCATTTACCACTCACGTGTTGACACAAAATTGATGGCTGTATTCAGTTAAACTTCCCTAATGAAGACCTAGCAACGTGTAATTTTTCATAGTTTGTTTATAAAATGGCAGAACGAGTGGCTCAAGTGCAGTAACTCAGTTTTTACGAGTGTCATTCACTTGGTGTTTTGTTGTGAGGTAAAAATGTTGCGAGTTCATTTACTCCTGCTTGCTTTCCTCGGTTCTGTAACCTCGCTGGAATTGCGTAAGTTTAATTAGTTATAAGAACTTCATTTGTTTATTACGCTAAATCATTACGTAGCAATAGTAAAGTTGTACGAGTATAATATTCTATTTGGTTTATACTTTTTCTTAAGAAAGTGGAGAAATCATGTTGAGTAAGTTAGCAATGTGAGTTTCATGCCTTTTTAAGACCCGCCAAGTTTTGATAGCATTATTTTATTACGCAGCAACGACTTTTGTGTTATACATGCTTTGTTTTTTTTGGCCATAAAAGAGTAGTTGTTTGTTTCCACAGAACTTGTCCTCAGATTTCTATCCTATCCATAATTTAAGAAGAAAAAATTTTGTGAATTTTTTGATATTATGTAACTCTCGTTGGAAACATGGATAGCTTAAAATGAATAATATCAATGGCTGACTCTTCTGATTTAATCACAAATTCTAATTAAATGCTCATAATTTTAAAATGCTGCTTGTAAGCAGTATTTTACTATATATAGTACACTTTAGAACTTGAAGTTGGAGAAAAAAATCAAGTAGTTTAAAACGTCTAACTACTTATGCAACCGGAGGGCCAACTATGATCGCTTAAACAGTGCGTATTAAGATCACCTTGGCTTTGACATTTAATTCTACGATACCAAAATAAAACGTCAAAGCTACTAGATAATACATACATACCTATGCTTGCGCCTGTATCCCATGGGGGTAGGCAGAGACCACCGTTTGCCACATGCTACGATCCTTACATACTTCTTTCGCTTCATCCACATTCATGCATCTCTTCATACACTGCCTTCGGTCAAAAGTCAGAAGTTCTTAATACGCTCTGGTTAAACTGATGATGGTAGGCCCCTTGTAGTTATAAACGGTATTTATGTAGTTTCATTGCCTACCTAACATTTATGGTTGTATGTTTCAGCATCTTACATAAAGTCATGTTCCCGAAATGATCCGAACCTCAACGACTGCGCATTGCAGTCAGCTCGAGAGTCCCTCCACCGGTTCTCTTTAGGGGATCAAGAAAGAGGACTCCCACCTTTAGATCCTCTCTATGTGGCTGAAATGACGGTCTATATACCTAATGAAAATGGGCTGAAGGTTGTATTTAAAGACAACAATTTCACTGGTCTTTCTTCCTTGTACTTAGAAAGTTTAAAGTGAGTATTATTAAGTTACACTTTTGGGAATATTAGTGAATTTTTTTTATATGTCAAAAATGTGAACTGAAAAAAATTATCTATTAAATTTGTTCCGGTTAATACCTGAAACGGCCGGAGTTTTCAAACGGACAGAAATTTCGGTATTTTAAAGAGAGCCCTCTAGCTTACCTACTTTGTTTTAGAACAAAAACATCACTAAGTAACATAGTTTTTATTACTGAGATGGACTCACCCTCTCTCCCGTTTGAAGCTTAATCGTATTCGGTGAAATGTGGGTGATGTTGTTACACATCCTCTGCTTAGCCCTTCGGGGACCTTTTTGGGATGGCGTGAGCATATATTTTGTTTTTAATTCTACGCGGGTAAACCGCGAGTAACAGCTAGTTTGAAAATAATAATGTCACCAAATCGATATAAAATATTAGGTTTTGTAAATATTGGGGTAGGCAATAATTTTAATTTAATAATTTCCACCTGCTACAAACCTTACCTGATTAAAGTTCTACAGTATAAAGTAATATAGATTCATAATTATTTAAGGTGTATGCTTAAGTTCATACTGTTACCCCAGACAACTAACAAATTGCATAAATGCTAAACTAATTTAACTTCAACAAGAAGTTGGTTAAACGCCCTACTCGTGGGATAAATGAACAGTGTGACCAAACAGTGTGTCTAAATGAACTAGTTTGCATAGTACGGTGACGGGTCAACAAATCCCGTACCTATGTTAGTACATAGTGTGGTGATAGTAGCGATAAACTTGGAACTAAGTAGATCTACCCCCATTAGCATTTTCCACGCGAAGCGTTATGATTACCATAAATGGTAGGGACTGCAAAATAACTTGTGTGTTTTTTTCAATACATTACTCTATGCCCTAGACATATTATTTAAATTTTAATCGAAGCGTAACCTGTCTCGTCTGTCTAGTGGTTGAGTTACTGCAGCAAATGTGATTCTAGGATCGATACCCGGGTTTGGTTTGTGTTACTGAGTTTTTCCTAGTAACCTGTCACTACAGTCTAAAGTCACCCCTATAACATGGGACTTAAACATAACATACACCTCTGGCAATCCCTTCGGCGAATAAGGTGGGAGCATATGTATGCATATGCATCGGTAATAAAGACTCTTACCGACAGTGGACTAGTATGTATGTGTACAAATCAAGTTGATACTGTTACGTAAAACAAAGTTTATACCTTGTTTTACGAAGTATCGCTAGGCAAGTCGCATCAATTAAATTGAAGCACATATAGCATCTAGTCTTATTAAAGTAGCGGGACGCATTGTTTGATATACTTCAGATAATATCAGTGGCACTCGCTCGAATAACCATCGCAATAAGCGTTAGTTAGTTAGAGAGACCATTTTTACCTTGACTTTTTTCTGTAATATTTATGTTAACTTGGTTAACGCCATTCCGGCAATTATATTTAGTTTTTACACACGTGACGTCTGTGTGACGTGTATAGAACCACTTTATATACACGTAAATATAACAGACTATGTCCTTTCCAAAGACCATAAGAAGCAAGCACTTTGTGACTTGAAATTATTTCAAAAAAACTTTGTTAAAGGAACTAAAACTATTTTGCGGATGGTAGACAAGCCGCGGCTATAATGAACTATGTGCCGACTAACGACGACGCCATGACTCACGGACAATTAGCTTTGGGCCTTTTAATTACGAATAATGTTATGAAGCCTTAACTTAAAGGCCGTTCAAATAATTAGGCCCAGTTGATTCATGGTGAACAAAAGGCGTAATGGAGTGAAAAGCGACGCCGTGATCTGGCGGTTATTAACACTGCAATTGATCTCGTCATAGAAAAAAGTCTTTTTAGAAATTTTGACGCAAAAAAAAATTCTCGCCAAAAATATTGCTGTTTCTACAATCAATGCATTGTAATAATTGTAAATTTTATAATATTTTATTTTTATTTTGATGTGCTACGGTGGCAATCAAATAGGTGCAAGTCGCCTGGTAAGCAGAATTAGCTGTATATGAACGCTTACAAGTCTGTTCGCCGACCTCGTGCTGATAGCAGACCTGATATTCCCCTACTGGGTACTGGTAATACATCCCCATTGCCTTCTAGGGAAACGAGCAATGAATATGTTACAACTGTGTTCACTCACTATATGAATACGCTTAGCAATGTTTCTCGTTTTCAGATTTGACTTGGATAAAAAGTTGATCACAGCAGATGCTATTGTGAATTTGGACGTCAAGAATAAATATGATATTAGCGGAAGAATATTGATAGTACCTATACAATCGGATGGTGAAGCTTCTATTAACCTAAGTGAGTTATAGCGGAGTTGCGTTTGCGGTTAAACTCTAGTCTCTTAGAATATTTTGTAATTAATTAAAAGTTACCCAGTAAGAGCATATAATTAAGTTTTTGTTGAAACATACGTTGACAACTTTTGGACGCAAGAGTTTTTCAGGCACTATTAATAATTAATATATACCTAGATAATTTCAATACATTACATTTTATTTCTTGTAAATTTGATAAATTGGTACTTGATGTTGATGGAAATTGACAAAAAACTGGTTAATTTGTAATTGCGAATTTGGAAAATTATTTGAAAATATACGTAATTACTCCTTTGTGATGGTTGTTGTAGAGTTGTGTTATCACGTGCAGTTTATTTGATAATTATTTTTATCTACCACCTACTAGAATGTCTAAAATTATCCACTCTTTTGTAGAAACAACTTTGCTCCACATACGATTATGGTATGAGCACGTGGAAGGTCCCGATGGTCTTATTCATTGGAAAATTATCAAAAATGATATCAAATATGAAGTTGAAAAGGCAACGTTTAGACTGGAGAATTTGTTGAATCACAAAGATATTGGTATGTATCTATTTTTTTAACTACAAATTTAGCTAATAGCCGTATAATCAGTCAGGCGGTAAGGAATGTCAATAGTAAGAAATGTATGGAGCTCACAGCATAATGAGTGTCATTCAAGCATTAATTGCTAGTTTTGTTCGCATATCACCTCAACTATACACCCCCTTCATGAAATTCTTGTGAACTTATTCAACACAGATTTATACACTACAATATAGTTATTTGTCTCCAACCTTTTGTATTGTCAAGGTATAATAAATCAGTCAAGCTTCGAAAATTGAATGAGAGAGTCGGGGGGTTTATGGAACCGGGAACGCGGGCTCTAACACCACCTTTGATTTAATAATTATCTTTGAGGGGAAATCGAGACCACGAGCGTCCTGTCCGTATGTACTTTTAAAATAATTATGAATTCTGAAGAGCCTTTGTGGACCACGTTTGCCGTACCGTTTTCCCCCTAAATAATGATGCAAAAAGTCTAAAAGAGCACAATAAAAGAGCTTACTTTTACACTTTGCTAAAAACGCTACAAACAGTGTCTAACCATAACAATTAAGTGTATGTAATTAAGTTAGAAGTAAGGTTAAATATTCTAGTATAAATCAGTGACACCAGAATCATTCGAACTAAAAATTGAAATCCACAAAACTGAAAAGTAATATAGTCATGCATGAGTTTGTGCTCATCTATTAAATAGCCTTGTTTCGCTACCTTGCCAAGTTTCGTACGATGAGCTGTATTTGTTGAACTAAAAAACAGCCACAACTGATGATTGATTGCAGCGCTGGGGGTGTTTTGAGAGCCGATAGCAGTAAAATTGAGATATTTACGAGCACAAACTTCCCGTATTGATGGTCAAATAACTGGCTTGGTACACGTGAATTTAGAAAATTGGCCAATCCCTCAACTTTTGCTATAAATTGTGTTTATCCGGCGAGATTAAGCTAACTGCTTTATATTTTGTTACACTTTTTATGAGACACTCAAAATTGTTTGGAGAAATACGTGGCCAGATGTTCATGAATAGCTGGTATTTTTTTTAAGAACAGAGAAAGAACATAATTTTATATTATCTTGGGTGACTTTTTTTAAAAACGAAAGCAGCAATTAATCAATTAATAACAATAAGTTGATTAACTTTTATTTATATGCTGTGTTTCATCCCGTGTAGTTGTGTTATATAGTATTACACAGTCAGTAATCCTTGCAAGGCAGCGTAGCGCGAACTTACCAAACCCTAAGAGAATATTATTTTGGTAAATTTATTAGCTGTGCCCCGCGGTTTCACCCGCATAGAATTAGTTTCATCCCTATTGTCGCGGAACCCCAACATTTTTAATAAATAAAAGTAGCCTAAGTTACTTCTTGAAACATCAGCTACCTACCAGTGAAAGTCCCGTTAAAATCCGTCCAGCTGTTTCGGAGATTACCCGGAACAAACAGACAGACTGATAGACAGAGAAAAAATTTAAAACTTGGTTTTTCAGTGTCAGTAGCGTGTATACTTTCATATGCATTTAGTGAAAAGCTGTAATTATTGAATTACAAACAGACACTTCAATATTATTTATCTGTATAGATGTAACCACTCTCATTATACGAATTTTATAAATGTTTTAAGTGTAAATAGAGCCCTTTACGTGATCTCTCGTTCGAATTTCAAAGCTGCTGGACAGAGGACCTAACAGAAGATCACAGCCAAATGAGCTAATAGAGTAGTGCTGTATTTCCACGGTGTGAATATGGGCTCTAGTTCAATGCGCTAGTCCTTTATAAAGTTCAGACCCTTGATGTTATAAGGTTCCATAAGCAGGAGCCGCTACTATCAGGTAGACTTGACGTTTTGCTACCTGTTAATACCAATAAAGAAAAGAACAAATGAGTTTTTTTTTATTTCAGGTGACCAGATAAATAAACTCTTGAATGATATGTGGCGGCAGGTCATAGCTGACGTTGGACCTTACATTTGCAAGTCTTTAAGTGAGGCCGTAGTGGAAAATCTTGCGGTACTGCTGGACCAGGTGCCTTATGATGAATTGTTACCTGAATAAATAAATAAAGAATATTTTGTGCAGTTTTACTGTCCTATGAGGAAACATAAGTGAACGAGACACATGAAAGTCTAAGAGAGTAGAGTGTTTTATTTCCTCTGATATAGAGGTTGCTTAAAGTGATTAGAAAAAAGATTAGGTGGATTTTAACGCGGATAAATGTTTCTTTTCATTCATTTTCGTCTTCTTCATTCTTCATTACATCTTATATTGCCTCGTCACAAGGTGCTTATAGCTTATCGTGATTACAATGAAGAAATTATAAAGATATATTAAAATCCTCAAAAATACATCTAACTGGTATTTTTGTCTGTAATACAAACTCCTTACATTTAGCACAAGCTCAGCTCACCTGTATACACATGTAGTTAGAGTGCATTTTTCTGTAGCATGGATAGTGACATAATTATAATTCAAATTGCAATTCATTTTAATTTATCACGTTTTCGTTCTGTAGGCGCTTAATTAAAAGGTTGTGGGTCGGAAAGTAAATGCTTCGGGACCCTCTCCTTGCTCGCTAATTGCTGACTTAATATCCGATTACCAGTCAGATGTAACTCAAAACCAACCCTTAAAGGTGAGTAAATACAACGAATCATTGTTTTACCTTAATGAGACATTTACCCTCTCACTTAACAAAGTTTAACAGCATCAATTCGAATATCGTCTTGTTTTCACTTACAAAAAATTTCGTTGATTGATATTGTAGTACCCGGCGATTAATATTGCACATCGACCTCACAAGAGCGACAATAGGATATTTTCGGCTTGGTAGAGCGTTATTTATATCTATGCAGATGATGCATAATGGAAGGCCCAATCCGATTGTAGGTATATCTAACAATAAAATGAGTGAATTTAAATACAAACTTATTTTTTTTGCCTGGGGGTCAACTAGGTTCGTTGAAGCAGCGCGTACTAAGAACGTCTTAACTATGACATTAAATTTTACGTTACCAAAATGAAACGTGTTACTACTGCTATAATTATATATCCAACCACACAACGATAATAGCGACTTTCAATTCGTTCAATAAATGCAAGATATGAATCAAATAGCTGCACTCAAAATGTTAATATATCGGAAGCACTTAAGGGCCGCGTGTGGACGTGACGGGTCCGATAACTACACCTTGAGACGCGAATACAATTTATTTTCACAGTGATCATTTGGTTACGTCTATACCTATTACCTATGTATTTACCTATATCCTAGTCTTTTTCAATCATTTAACAGTCGTGCAGCCTGCCTGATGGTAAACGGCTTCTGCAACCAATGAACGTAACAAACACCAGAGTGCACTCGCGCATTATGTACAATAAATTATTGAGTTACTGTGCCAACAAAGTAACAAACGAAAGAGTTTCACTATAGCTATCAACTTCACTCCTTTCCTTATGAAGCAGTAGGACAATATAAATCATGTCTTACAAAAATATTTTAGAAATAACATTTCAAATTATTCTACAATTTGGTCACTAAAAATATTTTTGTTTTTACCGTTATTATTTGCCGTTACTGATATTGTGCATCTTAGGCATTCTTCTACTTCTTCATCAACACTATAGAGCAAATATTCCCCTACTAATGGTATCGCCATCGCCTTCTCATCTCATCAAGAAGCGACAAATAAGATATTCAGAGTCAGCTCAGTTCACTCACTTTGCTTCAACATTTTATTTAGAAGGTCTACTCCTAAAAGCACGCAACGCTACTTGGACAGGTACGGGGGCTTCGGTATCCAATGATTCGTATATTTCCCTTGTTTATCGATTTATTGATGGATTACAATATAATATAAATTCAATTGGTATGGCGTGTATTAACGTGAGTCGACCGCTTGTGTAATGGCTCGTTGAGTCGAGTCATTCGGGGGGTTTTCATCTCGGCTCACAGGATGGCGCTAGTAGTAGTGCGCAGAGGCGCCGACATGCCCCCGGCCTTGGAAGCACCGGCTTCCAAAATGTTGTAGAATCAGGCGATGGCCTCTTCTCGTAACAGAGGCAATGGACATATTTTGGAGAATGCCCTTCGTATTGTTCCGGTCGCAGTGTGAACATCGGCGACTCGTGAGACTCCATCCGCTCCTGGGAATACCCTGAGTATGCGCCCTAGTCTCCACTTCAGAGGCGGCAGGTTGTCGTCCTTTATCAGGACAAGAGTATCCACAGCGAGGTCGTCTTGGCATGTCTTCCATTTGGTTCTCAGCTGCAGCTCGGATACATACTCCTTGGCCCATCGCTGCCAGAAGTGCTGACGTAGTTGCTCAATGCGGTGATAACGACTCAGCCGTGACGTCGTTACTTCAGTCAGGTTCTCGCACGCTGGAGCGGTCAATGGTCGGCCAATGAGGAAGTGACCTGGAGTGAGCGAGGTCAGATCGGAAGGGTCTGCGGACATAGGAGATATGGGGCGGGAATTCAGGACGGCTTCAATCTGTGTTAAAACCGTGTAGAATTCCTCATATGTTAACTTAGCATTCCCTACGACTCGTCTGAGATGATGCTTACACGACTTGATCCCACTTTCCCACAGGCCTCCAAAATGGGGGGAATATGGTGGGATAAAATGAAATTCGATGCCGTCATTTACAGCGAAATTAATAATTTGATTTGAATTGTTTAAAATAAATGTAGAAAATTCCTTTGCTGCACCAACAAAGTTTTTTCCATTATCAGAATAAAGTGCCTTAGGCTTACCTCTTCTACTAATGAAACGTTTTAGTGCTGAAATGTAATCGTCGGTAGAAAGACTGACGACAAGTTCTAAGTGAATGGCTCGAGTAAGAAAGCAGACAAAAAGACACACATACGCTTTTACTAGTTGAGCTCCACGCCCTTTTCGATTCAGTATAAACATTGGCCCGGCATAATCCACACCAGTTCGTTCAAACGGAAGTCCTGCATCCAAGCGTACAGACGGCAAGTTTCCCATAAGGGGAGTCAACGTTCTGCCCCTGATGCGGGTGCAAATCACACAGTCATGCACTACTTTGCGACACAGATTCCTAGCGTTCAACGGCCACCAACATTCGCGTAAGCTAGACAACAATAATTGTGGACCGGCGTGAAAGAGTCGCTTATGCTCGTCTCTGATTATTAAAACCGTTAACCTATGCCTTCCGCAAAGTAATATTGGATGTTTTTTGTTAAAGTCGAAACTAGTAGCATTCGATAGTCTACCACCCACTCGAATTACACCTTCACTATCCATAAACACATTGAGACTAGCAACACGATTAAGTTCCTTATTATTTGGTTTTAACGGCATTTTATTAAGTAATTGATTGTGAGCGACGGGGAATGACTGTCGCTGAGCGAATTGAACGAGCATGCGCTGCGATGCATTTAACTCGTCCACTGATAACAAACCGGTTTGTTGTTTCGGTGTGTTGCGGCTACAGCCGGCTTGTATTCGAGTGTTTGCAATAAATCGTAATACATAAGCGCCTATGCGCTTTAACTTATTAAATGATGAGTAATTATTAAAATTGAATAAATCATTGCTCAAAGTACATACAAGGTTCAATGTTTCAGATTTTAATTCGGGTAAGATAGTTGAATCATTACGGATTGATTTGGGGGAAAAATTATAATTATTGGAATGCAAATAGGATGGACCGTTCCACCACAAGCCATTATTTCTTAATGAGTCGGCGGTTAGCCCTCTCGATAGTAAATCAGCTGGGTTCTCTTCGCT
This sequence comes from Watsonalla cultraria, assembly GCA_964035505.1. Classification (NCBI taxonomy): domain Eukaryota; kingdom Metazoa; phylum Arthropoda; class Insecta; order Lepidoptera; family Drepanidae; genus Watsonalla; species Watsonalla cultraria. The sequence continues at coordinate 4,663,138 of OZ037721.1, forward strand.
ATTGACGTGTAACCAAGCTGAGTCGCCTGTCAATTCGTTTATTTCAGAGACGCGATTTTGTACGAAAGTCTTAAGTACGTGTGGTGATATGCGTAGCCAACCGATGACGATTGTTGAGTCTGTCCAAAAAAATACTTTCGTAAAATGTAGTCTTAATGAGTCGGTTACGATTTTATATAACTTTGCACCTACAAGAGCACCGCAGAGCTCGAGTCGTGGAATACTTTGTGACTTGAGAGGTGCCACTTTGCTTTTCGCACACAGTACTCTAACTGTGACCTCAGAGTCATTGTTATATGTTCGTATGTATGCACAAGCTCCATACGCGTTCTGAGATGAGTCACAGAATATGTGTAGTTCTCTGTTCTGCACGAATTCGCTCATTACGAGTCGCGGAATTCTTAATTTGTGTAAATAAATTAATGTTTTAACAAAACTATTCCAGGTTTCTGCAATATCGGCGGCCACAGGGGTATCCCAACCAAGTTTGCAGAGCCACAATTTCTGTAGTAATATTTTTGCAATGATAACTACGGGAGAAACTAGTCCCAGGGGATCGTATATTTGTGAGATAAGGGACAGCATTACTCGTTTAGTAATTGGTGATGAATTATTATTGTTATCGATTCTTGTGGTGTAATACAATTCATCAGTCTTGTTACACCAGCCTATACCAAGCGTTTTATTTTGCATGTGTTCGCTTGCAACTATATCGACTGGCCCACCACTAGCAGAGACGTCAGTGTTGAACGTCCACTTGCGGAGGGGAAAGCACCCGGATTTTAGAACGTTTGATACCTTCGTACATATATCTAACAGTTGTTCGTAACTATCATGGCCAGTAATGAGGTCGTCAACAAATATATCGTTGTTGATAATATGTGCTATAACTTCATCGTCACACTCTTTAGCTAGTTGTCGAATACAACGCATACTCAAGTATGGTGCCGATGCAGTACCGTAGGTTACCGTGTTGAGCTGATAGAACTTTAGAGGTTCTGTGGGCCTCTCACGCCAGACTATAAGTTGCAACCGTCTTTGATCTGGTTGGATCAACACTTGCCGAAACATTTTCTCTACGTCAGCGCAAGCCACAAATTTATACTGACGAAAACGTAGAAGTATTGACCTTATATCATTTTGAAGTGCGGGGCCTGGCAACTGAATGTCGTTAAGTGACTTATGAGATGTTGTCGCGGCACTAGCATTGAATACTACACGCAGTTTGGTTGTACTTTTATCTTCCTTAAACACCCCATGGTGTGGTAGGAAGTAGCAAGGTTTTTCGAAATTTTCAATACGAGTCATATGACCCATATCCTCGTATTCTTGCATGAAGTCGCAGTACATACGCTTGTAATCGGGAGACCGTTCAAGTTTTCGCTCTAATGACAAAAACCTACTGATTGCTAAATTAAGTGAATCACCTAGTGTATCTGGAGAGTATTTTAGCGGTATGCGCACAGAAAACCTACCATCAGTATCACGCTTAGTCGATTTTATAAACAATTCCTCACACAGTCGCTCTTCCTGGGTGAGAATGTCACGTGACTGGGAAACATTTTCTAACTCCCAAAATCGTTTAAGCTGTTTATCCAAATCTACGGTTTGAATAAAGTTGCATTGTACATTTGTTACATCGTTTAAACGTTTATTTGTATTTACAGGACCGGACAACAACCAACCTAGCTTAGACTTATGAAGGTATGGTCCGTTTTCTAATCGTATCCTATCTTGGTCTAAGATTTCCCAGAAGAGATCCGCGCCTATCAACAAATCTATTTCTGAGGGTGTGTGATAGGTGGGGTCCGCCAGCTGAATATTATTTGGTATTCGTATAAGGTTCGTATCTATGCTCGTCGAGGGTAAACTGGATGTTATACGCTGCAAGACGTAGCACCGAACATTCGCATTATAATCGTTTAATTTAGACCGTATAGTTATATCGCATAAATAATTTGATTGCGTCACTGACTGTGCGACACCTGATATTCGAATAGTGGACTGTATAGAATTCGCATTTAATCGTTTTCTTAGTTGTTCTGAGATAAAACAGTGCTGACTGCCGTTATCTAGCAGCGCTCGGGCTGTATGTACACGTTTATTTGAATCTACGATTTCAACTAATGCTGTGCTCAATAGCACTGGCTGTAATGCCAATTGTTGCATCGGCTGAGTGCCGACACATTCTTGTGTGTTTGATTGGTGTGTTACACACATAGAATGGAGTGCGGTCGACGAGCAGGTAGCTGTGGGTTCAGCGTATAAAGTGTGATCAGCTGACTGCTCGCTACGCTCTGGTCGCTCGAGACCAGTTATGTGAAGTAATGAGTTATGTTTCTGTTGACACTGTTTACAAGGGCCAAACATACACTCGGCAGGTTTGTGTCCTGCTCGTAAGCAATTTCGACACAATTGTTTTTCATCTACGAATTTGACTCTTTCGTGAACCGGTAGGTTTAAAAACTTAAAACACGTATAAAGACCGTGATCACAATTACAACAGGGGCAAGTTCGAGCTACACGTTTAACATGGTTAGATGATTTCACTTTAAACCCCACGACGGCGGGTGATGTCGGATTGCAGGCGGTAGACAAATAACTATGCGTACTATCTACCCGCGTATTGTTATTTGTTCGATATGTTTTATGAACGGTGCTACTCGGTTTGTTCTGTAATTTATTATGACTTGCATTTATCATGTCCAACATGTCGGCCTTATTTTTAAGGAATGTGAGCAAATCATCTAGCTTTAACACCCTAGTAATATCGGAACAAATAGTACCTTTATGTGCCTCCCATTCGCGCTCTGTACATGAATCTAGTTTTGTGACAATTAAATATATAATAATCGTATCCCAAGACTCGGTGGGTTCGTTTAGTGTTTTGAGAGCACGTAGGTTTCTTAGTACGGTATCAATTAGCGTTCTAACCTGTATGGAAGATTCGTATTTTAATGTTGACATACAAAACAACGATTTTATGTGATTATGTACCAGTAATCTAGTGTTGTGGAATCTATTTTCTAGTAATTCCCACGCATTTATATAGTTGGAGGCTGTGAACTCCAATGCACTAATCACTTGTAATGCACTACCACGGAGTGATGACCGCAAATAGTGGAACTTTTGGATTGGCCCTAGGTCTGAACGTGTGTGTATCATAGTGATATACGAGTTCCTATACTCGAGCCAATGATCATACGACCCATCGAATACAGGCAGCTTAATCTCTGGTAATTTAGTATTGGCGCGAGATGTATGTGTGCATTTACTAGAATATTCGCCAGTCCCTTCACCTTCAATTAAACTTTCAGCAACTGCCAAAGCGTTAAAATATATAGATTCAAATGATTCAACGTATTCAATATTAGAAGAAATCTCTGACTCTGGAGATATGAGTTCTATTTGATTTTCAACGTCATTAAACATCTTGAAATGATCACTAACAGCTTGCATTCTAAATCTTATTTCTTTCTTTTGCAATTGAGATGGGGGTAAATCGGAAAATGAGTCGACATATTTTTTAAATTGTGTGAGTCGACCTTTGAGGTTACCTCGCTGCCGTTTGAGGTCAGTAAGGTCACCTGAGCGTTTTCTTGTAGGGGAAATTGAAGATGCAGTTGACGGCACTGATAATTTATCCTCACCACCCATTCTAAAGGCCTATGTGTAAAGTAAGATAAAGTGGTACTCACAGTTTTTAGTCTCGAACTGGCACTAATCACACGTTATTTGATGATATCTGTACAAACAGCACGATTTTAACACAAATTGTATAGTAGGACGGGAAAATGGAGGGATCAAAGACCTGACCGTTACTCTGATGCTCTCGTTGTAGCTTCGCTTCGTCTTCTCGATCCGGCTCGTGGATCATATGGACAGGTACGGGGGCTTCGGTATCCAATGATTCGTATATTTCCCTTGTTTATCGATTTATTGATGGATTACAATATAATATAAATTCAATTGGTATGGCGTGTATTAACGTGAGTCGACCGCTTGTGTAATGGCTCGTTGAGTCGAGTCATTCGGGGGGTTTTCATCTCGGCTCACAGGATGGCGCTAGTAGTAGTGCGCAGAGGCGCCGACACTACTATAGTAGTATTATATAGCTGTGACCCTTTTTAAGGTGGAAGAAAATACCCAGTCGAGTTTAGTTGGTCATTATAAGTTACTACATGAAGATAAGTCCGTAAAAGTAAACATAGCTCACATAAACTTTTGATGAGGTTTTCAGACTGAAATTAATCTTCTTTTAAGTTTCAAACTAACTAACGAGAACCTCCTAGCCTCCTTACTTCTATTAAAAGCTCAAACACACACATTTTCCTTCTCTCCTGAAACGTGGAGTGATGTCACATAGAAGAAAATATTCAACCAATATAATATTTATTCAGTTAAGGAACAGATAAACAACTATAACTAAAATACCTTAAAAAAATAATCTTTATAATCTGATACCTAAAATATAAATTATTAAAAGGAGGGACTCCTTTTAATAATTTAGGAAAGAAAATATTATAAGTAAGATTGATATTGGTTACTTAAATACTAAGCAATATGATATAGCGCTTGTAAAATCTATACAGATATCTATACAGATAAATAAAATTGAAGTGTCTGTTTGTAATACCAAAATAACAGCTTTTCACTAAATGCATATGAAAGTATACACGATACTGACACTAAAAACCAAGTTTTAAAATTTTTCTCTGTCTGTCTGTCTGTCAGTCTGTTTGTTCCGGGTAATCTCTGAAACGGTTGGATGGATTTTAACGGGACTTTCACTGGTAGGTAGCTGATGTTTCAAGAAGTAACTTAGGCTACTTTTACTTATCAAAATTATTAGGGTTCCGCGACAATAAGGATGAAACTAAATCTACGCGGGTGAAACCGCGGGGCACAGCTAGTTATAAATAAATAATGTCAATCTATAATTATAAATAAATAGTTAAGTATAGAAGTACGTCTAAACGTATTTATCATGAAAAGTATCTGCAATGTAGTTACGTAATCTAATACCTAACGAGTGCATATTTACTTTCTTTTTAAGAATATAATGTTTGCTCATTATGCTTTTGTAGAGCAATGAAAACGAGCGGGTCGGGCTCCCATTTCTACAAATACTTTACCTTTCTTCACATGCTTTCTCTTCATTCTCTTCATTTCTTTGACTTGGCTTGCATAAAAGCTCATTAGTCTCTCCTGCTCTTCTCCATACTTACACACTCTTGTTTGCACAACTGTGCAAACCTTTTCTGTTTTCTATTTAACTTCATTCTACACTAGCTGTACCCTGCGGTTTTTTTGATTTTGATTCAGGCTTCGTGTCGCGGAATCCTAATATTTTCAATAAATAAAAGTAGTAAAAAAAAAAAGTAGTAATTAAGTTACTCCTTGAAACATCAGCTACCTGTCAGTGAAAGTCCCGTTAAAATCGGTCCAGCCATTTCAGAGATTACCCGGAACAAACAGACAGACAGACAGACGGACAGATAGACAGACAGAGAAAATTTTTAAAATTTGGTTTTTGTGTCTCAGTAGCGTGTATACTTTCATATGCATTGAGTGAATAGCTGTTATTTTGGAATTACAAACAGACACTTAAATTTTATTTATCTTTATAGATTATAGATGTGTAGATTACAAAGTCAAAGTCAAAGTCAAAAATATCTTTATTCGATTAGACTTTATACAAAGCACTTTCAAATCGTCAGAATGACACAATTTACAGGATTATACATGCTACCGCCAGGTTTGGAAGGTTGCTTTTACTGAGAAGAACCTGGCAAGAAACTCAGTAATTACTCTTTTCAAAAATATTATACAATTAAAAAAAAAAACAAAATAAATCATTTGAGAAATGTAAGCCCATGGACACAGTTCCAATGTACAAATGTCGATAAAAATTAACATAAAGAAAAGTCTAGTAGTTCTATTTATATCTAAATGCGTAGCTTGAGATGACCAGCCCCCACAAGCAGCACCTGTTCACAAGTATGACGAGAATGCCAGCCATCGCCCTCCTCAACCATTATAGAGGGAAGTGAGCGACCCGTCACCCTGACGCCGCCGCAAGCAAAGGCATTTTAGTGAGCATGATAACTCAAGCCAGTCAAAACAAAGATCAAAAGAAATATTAAAATGAATTGTAGCATATTACGTACCCTTAACACCAGTTTTTCAACTTTTTTACATTTGACTAACTTCTTTTTTGTCTCCCAATTTCTCTTCTGTTTTTTATTTTATTATTGTAAAGTATTTCCTTAAAATTGTGAATATTTCTCAGTTGTAGGTGCTTTCGTAAAACTAATTCGTTTTACACTCTATGGTTATAACACATTATTCTGTATCTAATACACCATCAATGTAATTGTATAACAATTTAATCTAATGTACGTTCACAGTATAATGTTACGGTAAGGTTGGTTGAGCTCATAAATAAATGTAAGTTGCAAGGGAAGCCATGTTGCTTCTAAGAGGTTTCATAATTTAATTAAAATTTGAGATCATCCATACGGAAACCACAGCATTAGATATTTTGATTATAAATTTGAACAGCTCAAGGAATATTATGTTTCATCGTAAATTACCACAAAATTCCTATCTCGAGATGTTAGGTTGATAACTAATAATTAACTTATGCGTCCAAAAAAAACTTCCTACTTATTTTGAAGTCTTATATTGGTTCGACACTTAACTATAATATACACGGTACGAGGGTCATTCATCATCACTATTGCATAGTATTTTTGTAACCATAATACACACGCCTGTATTCTTCCGAGGGGTAAAGGTGTACTGATAGAACACTCACATTTCGCTAGTTTTGTTTCAGTCCCATGTAATAGGGGGCGAGCCTATTGCCATTACCTGAGTAGGTACTAATCCATAGTCCGGACTGCTGCAGCGAAATTCTCGACTCAGGGACCGAACCCAGGCAATCGTGTTTGCAGTAACGTTTGCGGCCATTAGACAAAATAATTAATAACTTAACTAACTTATAAATCGATTTAAAGCCCAATAATGAAATTTAAAAACATACTCATGTCTGTAGACTATGGAGGAAGAATCGTAGTATACCTACGTAGTTCTGTCACTACCTCATCAGTCATTTATCTCTTCATACACTTCTTTCGGTAAATAAAATAAAATGTATATAAGTATTAAATAGACCCAACACACACCATCAGCAGAAACCACAAACAGCTCCAGAATAACGAACGCTTATCTTGCAGGATTTAAAACTAAAATTGCAATTACAGGGAGGAAAGTGAAACAAAGACTGCCGCAGAATATCTGGGCTCGAACGTAATTTTGCCGAGATAAAGGTGGGACAATCACATAAAATAGAAACTTACAGAAGGTTGGTCCCCATCGGGCCCACGTACATTGGCCCGCTCACATTTTTTTGGTTCCATATAATGGAACCCTATTACTCTGACTCCGCTCTCCTTCTGTCTGTCTGTCTGTCTGACAGTCAGTCACCAGGCTGTATCTCATAAACCGTGATAGTTTGACAGTTGAAATGTTTACGCATGATGTTTTCTGATACCTCTATAACAGCGAATCTGACAGATCAGAATAAAAAAATATTTAAGGGACTGCAATACAACAAACGCGATCTTTTGCCGTTTTCATAGTTAGTGGTACGGAAACCTTCGTACCACTAACTACCAACTAAAACTACCAACGAAACTAACGAAAACTACCAACTCACACTGGGCTGGTTTTTTAATATTTTGCAGGTTGCAGTCTAGATCTTGGCCACTATCACAGCTATATTGGTGGTCCGAAGGTTCGAATTCGAATGGTGTTCTAAAGGGCTTGTATGGATAAGTGACTGATGCTACACTGTACCGTTGGCTACTGAGCTAAGACCAAGTGTGAAGTTTCAATGCCATCTTTGCTTGTGGACGACGATTTTCCAACGCTCTTTTGATATACAACTGAGCTAGCAAAAACACACGGCCCGCCTGATGAAAAGCGATTAACGCAGTCAATGGGCATCACTTGCGCCTTGAAGACCCTGTAGAAATCTCTCGTTTGTTTTCATTTGGAGGACATATTCCACTGTAGCTGTTACCATAACTATGTAGGCCGTCCTTATACGTACCTTTATATTTTGTGACAATGCGCCCATCTCACCGGCAAACAGATGCGATTACCACGAATAGGGCCCGTAATACTGTTTGGCCCATTTCAGGAAACTGCTTAAATTTTATGTTCAAAAACTGCAGGCTTATTTCACGAGGAAAATATTGCATGGTATGGTGGGATTATCCTCATTGCATGTCCGTATTAATTTTATACCTTGGAAATTGTACATGTGTGTGTACAATGTTACGAAACTGAAGGGGATCTAATTAAGAGGATGAAGACCAACGCGATGGATACAGGATAGTTCTTTGTAACGTGATAATTTAATTTCTGTTAGGTTGTATACAATTTAATTTCATGGATGCCAGCGGAACCCCAATTTAAAAAAAAATAAAAGTAGCCTGTGTTACTCCATGTAATTTTAGCTATCTGACAGTTAAAGTCCCGTCAAAATCGATCCAGCCGTTTCGGAGATTAGCCGCAATAAACAGACAGACAGACAGACAGAGAGACAGAGACAAATGGTATGTCCGTATATTCTTTCACATGCATTTAGTTAAAAGCTTTTATTTGGAATCACAAACAGACACAATATTTAATTATCTGTATAGATGTATCGATGTATCACTTCTAACATCTTATTTATGAAACCATAACCCACTTCCCAATTGCTCATTTTTTGTTTCAATACATTGAATAAATATCAGTAGTGTAGGTTCTACGTTTAAGTATGATACAATTCTCTCAAACAAGGTACATTAAAGGCAGCTTTAATTAAAGGCAGTAAAATCTTTTGTTGCGGTATTAACGTTACAAAAGGGAGCGTCTTGGGTGTGTCAAGGGTTGGTTTTGCTTCTTTACTTAATGTGACGTGTCGGGAAAGAGAGTATTATTATTGTATGTGATCTCAATTCATCTCCGTGAATTAGAGGTAATGCTAGAGATGAGATTCTCAGATCGAATACATAAGTATCGCCACAATATAGGGGACATAACAAAAGCTGCTATTATTCTATTCAGATTGGAGATTAGGCGTAACTAAGTACGCGAAATGGTTACAGTAAAGGAAACGTTTTGTTAGGCCAGCGTTTATTATGGACGTAATAGAGAAAAATATTTTATGTTTTGATTTAATCTATAAATCTATACAGATAAATAAAATAATCTATACATCTATACAGATAAATAAAATTGAAGTGTCTGTTTGTAATTCCAAAATTCACAGCTTTTCACTAAATACAACGGTACAGACAGACATATAAAAACCAATTTTTAAATTTACTCTGTCCGTCTGTCTGTTTGTTCCGGGTAATCTCTGAAACGGCTGGACCGATTTTAACGGGACTTTCACTGACAGATAGCTGATGTTTCAAGGAGTAACTTAGGCTTCTTTTATATACAAAAAATATTAGGGTTCCGCGACAACAAGGATGAAACTAAATCTACGCGGATGAAACCGCGGGGCACAGCTAGTTGTTAATATGTATACAGTTTTTATATAGTAACTACATTACCACCACTCCTTTAAAGCTATATATATATATATTGTCATGCCCAAGATGGTAAATTGGGAGACAGTGGCATACTCTAACAAATAGAATAGCAATATCATGAAGTTAATTTCTGCCTTCAAAATAAGCATTTTTCTCTAACCTAACTGCAGATAGCATGCCGTTGTTGGAGTTTTAAGTTATCGTCTTTCGAGACTAGCATCAACAGCATTTGCGGAGTGCGTACACGGAGATGCTAGAATTCCGGTTAACTTCCTTTCTGCTTAAAAGCTTCTAGTTGCCTCAGTTTGTTAAAAGCCTGTCCGCCAACACAATGCATAGCCTATAAAGGCACCATTAAGAACAGATTTTGGTTTAAAGTGACGCAATGGAATAGACGTCAGCCTATACTAATCGCAGATGCGAACAGAGCCATCACATTAAAATATACAATTTCTGATTACAATTATTTCATAAATTCTATTCTAAGAATCACAACATCACCGTTACTACATTTTAAATGGAATAACGTTTTTAGGAGGCGAATCAAAAGACTGGGATTTTTTTTATTCTCCAGTATTACCTCCCACTTTCTTGAATAAAACAACACGAGAATCGACTTGATTTGCTTAATTACAATATACGTCAAAGCAACAAACTCAATATTCAAGTACCATACATCATTTCGTGTCTTTTGTGTTGAAGGATGTTAAAATTTTCTTATTTTTTCTGCTTCGAAAAGAATCTGTGAATATTGTAAACGTAATGGAAATGTGAAGGTTTATTTGTATAATGTATGTTAAGCAGAAATTACAAGGACACTGAATTTCTTTGTGCAATTTTCTCATTAAATTATACCAGCCGGTGCCACGAAAATTAATTAATTTTTGTGGTAAATTGCAGGCGCTTTTAAGGTTTTTAAATGTGCTTTTTATCCTCTCTACATCATGAAAAAAAGATATAAAGGAAATAATAAACTGCTTGTAAAAATAGTTTTGTCGCTGACTATACATTTCGTAATGCTTTCCATAACCGTATTTGGAAGCAAGAACAATAGAATATGCTCTGCTGAAATTTTTTCATATGCTTTCTTAGAAGTACATAAACAATTTCGAGCATTCATTATAAATTAGTATACATAATTAAATTGAATTTGCCATTGCCATTTAAATTATTTTTGTCTATTTCAACACGTCGTTCTCCTAATAAAATCTAGGAGTTTTATATTAAAAATAATTTCATATTAAATATTATAGAACGTTCACCTTCTTAAGACAAAAATAGTGGACTGAAGCGAAGTTAGGGCGGGTTGGTAGTATTATATAAATTTAAGTTTTACCTGACACCATATCATGCCGTGCTCGGTACCTAACAAGAATGAATTGCGTTATATATTTTAGCCAGACATTTCTTATGCTCCATTATGATAGTAACATAATACCAAATCACTTCGGCGGGGTAGTAAGGAAGTAGATCTTAAGAAACTTCTTTTTCATATGGGACATAAAGGCATGTCATAAATTACAAGGATGCGAGACACTAAGGCTACTTGAACACGGGCAACTAAGCCACTTGCGACATCCATAAACAACCAACCTGCCTCTATTATTCGTACACTTGCACTCCACAACGTCATCTTCGAATATTAACTAAAACGTTCAGCCTGCTTCTCGATATTCATGCCTATTGTAATGGGAACTGAGGACCAACTATGCTCGTTTAAGCTAGCTTAGACGATTCATTTTACGTTACCAAATGAAAATGATATTATAGGTCAGAAGTTCTTAATACGTTCTGCTGAAATGATGGACCCCCAGCATTGTGAAAAAAAAGTAGGGCATAATGGGACCTCCGTTCGAAATTTGGAGCTGAGTGAGAACTATACCTCCAGCTTTCAGAAAACACAGCTGTATAATGCTAATTTAGATTAGTTTTGTGTGTCTTCGTGGGAGTTGTAGAATAGGAGGAGCGGAGCCTCTGTACCAACTGCATATGATATTTTATTATGTTGGTATAGTTACATTACTAATTAAGCGCCATGATAACGCGCAAGTAAGTAAGGTTGCAAATAGCATTACCCTTGATGTAACTTATGCTGCAGCCGCTAACCATCAGGTGGACTGTATGTTTGCTTCCATCCTCTTTAAAAACAAAAGAAAATCAAATAAAATAAAATATATGAAATAAGGTTTAGACACAGAATTCTCGATCTCTAAAACCATACATTACGTAAGGGACGCATAGAAGTTACACTGCCATTTCGTAGCTGTAGTAAGTGGTCCGTTTACACCTACCCTTATTAGACGATGGTTAGACCGCTTAATATTTCCCGACCCCTCTTGCCACCAGACGCGGCGAATCGCCTACAGGCACAAAAACAATTTACTTTTCAAAGAACACTTTTATAACGGTAGGACTGAGCCAAAGGATCCTGTTCTTGTACTTTGAGCAGTCTATTTCCATGACAAATCGTACCTGCGGCTAAAACGGAAGATGGAAGTCTGGACAGATTTAGTGTTTTTGTTCTGAAAGGTTTAAGGTATTTTATCTAACCATTTTGTTTCCTGATGTAAAATGTTATTTACTTTTTCTGACAGTAAAACATTCTCTTATGTTAGATGACATAGGCTAAAAGCACTCCCTTCATGTTTACTTCACGCATAATGTGTAGAGGTACAGTCTCAATAGTACAAGCTCACCGCATTTTAGTGAGAACAATCCCAAAGCACGAGCTTACCATGTTTATTGAAATTAATGAAAAAGTCAGCCAGATTGGGAATGTTCAAGGCCTTTTTCCGTAGTTATAGTAAAATATGCGTCATCCTGTTTGTTATCTAAATAAATTTCATTAACTGCAAATTAATAAACAGGCAATGAATTGAAATGTATTATGCGAGACAAAAATATTTTGAAACCGGATTGCCAGAATTGTTTGTTGGTTTGACCGAACCCCGGAAGCTAGGCGGCTGGGTACATATGACAAACTGGAATGATTTAGTACTTAGAACAATGTTTATTCGAATTAATGGTATGGAAAGTTACATTGAACTCTCCGCTGGGAAAAATACTGACATTATCTACCACAAATTATAATAGTTACCTAGGCAATTTCGAGCACGAAAAAATTAACGCATGCTTCTCGGTTCTACAATATATTCCAATACATATTTTTATACAGGTATGATTTTGGGATAAATTAATGTTTGACAAAATAATAAATAAAGTCTAATGTATTTTCACCAGAAATTATATTTTCATTTGTACAATATACATAGACAAACATTTATGTATTTTGCATAAATCCTACTAATATTATAAATGTGAAAGTTTGTGTATATGTTTGTATGGGTGTATGGTTAGTCTTTCACGCAAAAATACTGGATGGGTTTTGTCGAAATTTTACAGTAATATGGCTTTTACATCAGAATAATACATAGGCTATAATTTATATAGATATTGCGCAGACAGAGTCGCGGACACGAACTAGTAATATATAAATGGGTTATTGTGGATGATATAGTCAGACCAAAGATAAGAATAGAAACCGGTTTATTGATTTGCAGAGACAGATATAATATTAAATGTATAATACCTACGTATATTCAGACCAAACCATCAATACATTATATAATAAAGGAAATAGGCATTATAAATCTCTCCTTCCAGACCTCGGCCAAGAGATTTGCTCGAGGCTACTACATATTTTTATTCCGATTTACATTTGGACTCCGATACTAAGTCGGGAATAAAAAGTACCTATTCGAAGACCGGGATTTAAACCCAACATGTGCACTTTGACTGCAATCCAGGGATTAGAATGGCAGATGACGCAAAATAAAAATTGTTTTGGTAGAATAAACGGTTTTATGATTGAAATATCGTTCGTTGAAAGTGGATTTAGTTGTTCACAAATCTATCTTTTAGTGCTGAACAATGAAAAGTATTTTTGTTTTAAATTTGAATCAAATGTTTATTTGTTTCTAGTCCATACTTTAATCTTTAGTTCATCTACTCTAAAGTCCATTATAATTAAGAAGCCTAGAAGTAGTTATTACACTATTTTACGAGATAAGAACCTCTTATCTAACCGCAAAGTACGAGAAGCTTGAAGTAGATTTGAAAACCATAATTACTCAAGCTACCTAAAGTCCTACCCTATTCTAAAATGAAGACAATATTATAAGTCCTTCTATATTAACGCTCACCTGAGTAATTCCATTGGAAAGGTACCGCGACTAAATAGGTGCACTTAGCCATCGTATTGGCAATTAAGTGCGAGCGTCTTTGCTAATGAAGATCGAACGCCCAGCCGATATTAAAGGCTGCACCAGTAAAATATAAACCACTTCGCGGATGCAAGGAAAAGCTTTCTTGAAGGTTATATTCTTAAGGTACCATATGTGTTAAAACTAGGTGGACACGACAGTCGGTAAACTCCAATGACAACTTCGGTTTCGGTTTCGGCAACTTCGAAGTAACATTCGAAGCTAGCGAATCATTTACCTAAGTAGCTTCCATATGCCATGACATACGCCTATTGTAGCTATAATAGATGTCTATTTATGTGGTTGTGAATTTTCGTGTAATAAATTACCTGCTAATTTCATTACAGCACCATATTACGTTACCTACGTAAAATATCTGAAGGATCCAAGTTATTTTGTCAAAATCACATTCTCGCAAGCTTTTCATATTCTGCGTCACTTGAGATACATGACGTCAAATTAATTTGCTTCACAATTTTCTTATTAAACATTGTGCGTCGAGATGACAAAGGAAATGTCAACGGTACTAATATCTTTGCAAGTAAAAATATCGGAGTCTTAAGGCGGGACATGATCATTAATTAAAAGACAGCAGATGTTCTCAAGAAACTTGCAATTAGTGAAGGGTAAGTAAGAGGCGGATAAAATGGGAGCCTAGGGGGATATACTTTCCTTTATTGCCAACTATTGCCGTGGGTGAAGATTTCCTAGGAGATGTATGGCAAACCCTTGTCTTACCCTTACATAAATCCTGTATAAGCGTACTCGTCCTGCTAATATCGTACATTTATGGGAAATTTTGATTTTTAGCTTATTTAATGGGATTGCTAGCTTAACGGCCGTTTGCAATAACCTATCAAAGTTTATAGATGGATTGCTATCCCCAGTTATGTGTCAGATTTGAACTATCGATACCTTCAATTACATAGTGATATTAACTAGCGATAAGTTATTGGAATTAAAGTAAGTACATAGTGATTTACCTTCAGTAGCCTAAATGACAGATGTATCGAATGTTGAAAACCGCCGTAAGTAGAGATTGCAAACTATCCTTCTTGCTTGACTTGATCTAACCAGAGTGTTGACAAGGTAACAATACCTTCACGTTTTCTTATAGAAATGATACAAAATGTTTAGGAATGACATACGTCACGTGCCAGATTCATATAATTTCCATATATTTTGTATTGCTTCTTTTGGCGCAAGCGCGAAAGAATATGACATTGTCTAGGCCTATAGACTTAAACATGATGTCAAAGATCCCGATTGTCTGTCCTTAGCTGATATACTGTGCATTTAGCTAGAGTCAAACTATTATAACGAATCTGCTATATTAACACTCCACTTACAGGCCGTACACAATAATGTAATTACGAACGAATTGAACTCCTGTCATAAAGAGTCTAATGTTAGTTATCTTTTTACTTACCCCAATTGGCTAATTATGATGCAATTCAAATATTTAATTTTATCGATAAACAACTAAAAATTGTCATTGTGGTTTTGACATGAATTTCGCATTTCAATAATTCAATTGATTGCTTTCGATTTAACGTTCAAGATAATTTGTGTCACACAAAGCATATTATAAAGGCTTACTGACGCGTGGAATAAAATTGTAACAATAACACTAAAAGTTAAGCATATAGGCACTAAAAGTTAAGTATATAGAAGTAGGCAGTGGGGCCAAATGTGATAGTTCATAATTGTCCCCACTGTGTAGATTCATAAAGAGTTGTTAAGTTTGTGCCCAAGCCTCCAAGAAGCTTCACACGAGTTGTCATGGATTACATATTTTTATTATTCATAACTTTTTCTTTACTAGCCACTTCGAGAAAATATGACATTTGAGGTGTTGGACTAAAAGGGCATTATACTTTTACTACACCACTGGGCTTATTCTGTTAGTAAGAGTACTTTCTCTTGTAACTTTGGATTATGTTTAAAGTTATTTAGGCAGTGAAGTGGTCTCCTGGCACAACAGTAAGAATTTTTTTTTGTAGGAACTTGGTAGGTACGGATCGGCAGGAACGCTGGCACCATTGCTGAATAGCAAGGCTGATTCTAAGTGCTAGATATGCGTTTAATAATTTTTAAGTACTACTAGTTTAACTATTAATTAAGTATTAAATGAAAATACCCAGGATGAAAGAGAAATATTGAAAATGACAAAACTCTTCGCACTTCTTCAATAAAAATAATTATATCAAAAATTTTAAACACTACGCACATGTTTCGTGCAATTGGGGGTGAGCCTAATGCCATTTACCAGTCCCTAATTCAGACTCCAGGTTGTTAATGGGAATGAACAGGTGGAAAATACCGAAAACACGACCACTAAACCAAGCAGTCTGACTTAAATATTATTTGGATATATTTTAAAATGAAGGGTGATCATTAAATTAATGGGACCACAAGCTTCATAAAGCATTATTATCAACTCATATGTATCATCCCTAATTATTTACAACCAACCAAAGAGAAAGTCAAAGAGTAGCATAGCCGAATGATCAAGGCATACAATTCGAAGCCATAAATCCGAACATCCCCAGTCCATTATTGCGACCCCGGAAAAGGAAGTACCTACCACGGGACATTAACTCTGGAGTGGTATCCGCACGTATGTAACAACATTTCTTAAATACTGTTCCTTCAAAGGGTTATGTTAAGTGTATGCTCATACGAGTAATAAAAAGTCAAAGTAATAATATTAATATTGATTTTTTTTGCGAACTTCTATACCAAAAGTCACTGATCCTATGAAAACTTAACTATTCTATGAGAATTTATCGGTTGTCGGATGAAAAGAGCTGATTTAAGTAAACGTAATCTGACTTACGTGTGGTGCGAGCTTGTGGGTAAATTAATAGTGTATGTCTATTACCTATTCACAACTGAATCGCTGAAGTTTGTCGCTATTAAAAGTTGATATTACACACATACATACATATTATGATCATGCCTGTATTCTCCGAGTGAGTAGGCAGAGGTCTACGTATAATACACCCACATCTCGACTTAATCGAGCACGCATATTGCTACTAACCGGACACTAATCCAGGGCCCCGATCTGTTACCGAGAGATTACAAATAGTAAAACACAATACGAGTACTATCCGAGGTATCGAACTCAAGAACTCGTGTTGAGCTGTAGCGCCCGCAATCACAAGACCATCGAGACAGTCATATTAATCGAAAACTACAGAAAGCAGCTGAAAGTTTATTCATCCCTTGAACTCTTTATTTAGTTTCCTCAGACGGAAAGTAAAATGTAAGTTAGTACGTAAAAAACGTTCTCGATAAAGCGCAGACGAACGTGCACTCAAACCCTTCATCGGAATATAAAAGTACTCTTTCTATCAAGTTCCTACAAAGTTTGGCGATTAAAAAGCAACAACCAAGTTATTTTTATCGTTTCGTCAACAGAACAAACAATTGGCTTGTAGAATAGGAAAACACATCCGCAACTCTAGCGGGGTGTAGAAAACAGACAAACAATGTGACTTTTCAAGAACAAAGGGGCGGCCCGTGGTGCTGTGACACATACAAACTAGCAAAAATCTAAATTATTCGTTTTTAACTTATATTACAAGAAATATGAAGCTTATATTTGAATGTTATAATTGTATTGATTATATGACAGGACTGGGGGCAACTATGATCGTTTAAGCAGCGAGTATTAACTTCTTAGCTTTGACATTTAATTTTACGGTACAAAAATGAAACGTCAAAGCTAGAAGTTCTTAATACGCTTTGTTTAAAGCGATGGTGGTAGGCCCCAAGTTGTGTTTGTTCTGATAGTTTCTTACGACAACATTAATTCAATTGTAGTAAGTACTTAGATCAAACTCCTAGATAAGTAGCAAGTTATATCACACTACATAACAATTATCGTAATCCTAGAACACATTTCAACGCAAACACATAATTTAATGTTATTTCGTTCTCTAGGATAACATGACATCCTTTTGTTTTCTGAACCAGACATAACGTATGAGGTATAATATGACGCAAGTGCGATAACACTAGTCAGCCTCAGATTTGCGGTTATGGGAGCTCTCGAGATAAAATCTAGGGTAAATTTGCGAAGTTGAGAGCAACTTTTCAACTTAGCTGTGTAAATTTTACTTTATATTAATACGGTCCTAAGTATATGCATATGCGTATAAAGTGTTTGATATATTTTAATCTTTCCTTAAATTTTAGATTTTATGGAAGTAAGGTTTTAAAAAATCGTAGCAATGGTTATTATTCCGGATGGTAGATAATAATCTCACCATGATGATAATTCAGCTGAGAGAACCCACTGTCCACTGCCTTCTTTGTTTTTTCAACGATTGCGCGATCAAACCTGCTTTAATTGGTTTAATGTCACGGTAAGAAATAACCACATTACATATTTTATTCGTTAAACAACATAGCCATTATGTCTTTATACCAAAACCATAATTTCACCCGATATAATATTTTTTTAAGGTGCTCACGTACTGAATGTAACGTCGCCATCTCTTTGGCAGATTTCCAGTTAAACCTTCAAATATTACTAATGAGTCCATTAGGCTTCAGCTTCAGTTATCTTCGGGGATATTTCAAGGAGTATAGAAATAGAAAGTGATAGAGATTTTGGTGTGAGTATTATCTGATTGGCAGTACGTTTCCAACATTTAAGAGATACAATGTCTTTAAGTTACAACGCGAAGAACAAAGGCAAACGCGTCAGGTTGGTCAGCAATATACAAAATATATAATGGACATGTGTACATAAAATTGCTGAACAAATTACAGAGCACGGAAAATAAATCTCATATTCAGACTTATTCCTGATTAAATCCACGATTGGTCCCAATGCACTCAGCTTTTATACGAGTTCCTTTAAAAAGCTATCATTCCTTTTAATCAAAGTTATTGTTAAAATACAAAGTATTTTGGGCATCCTAAGGAGCCTTAAAAGATTCAACAGAGAATGCTTCTCCAAATTTCTGACAAAAAATTGCATAGTCTTCGTATAATATAAGGCACTATCTCTGTACGGAAAAGCAACGTTCAAAATAGGAATATTGCATATAATAGGTCTTGATCTAAAAATTTTATAGTAACTAATGTATATTTTCTTAATGACTTAGTACCAGAGGAACAAATTTTTTGGGATTGAAAAGCTTCATATATAAAAATATATGAATATAAGATCTGTCACGTTGGCACTTACTTAATCATCTTCGGTGAAAAGTGGGTGTTGTTATTACAACACCTCTACCCCTTCGGGGAATACAGTTGTGAGCATATGTATGTAAATATAAAATACAGTTTCATATACTTAAGTAAACTTAGTAAACATTCAAATAACTCACTTTTATAATTTGTGTGATGGTAGGGAAATAAATTGTCTTGTTATTTCAAGGAGAGTGACAAGAGAAAAGCCTCTCGTCGCATAAATATGTGACATAAAGTGACGCAGGTTACTTTCTGCCACGGATTTGCGGATAAGCTAGTACACATGTGTTCTTGAGGGAGAATTGCGACTGTTATAAAATAATGTTAATATTTTCTTTCCTTAATAGGTAATAGGTAACTTTGCCTTCTTATAAATACATATACATGTAATATTAAGAGAGTTCACAATATAACTAGGATAGTATCTACTACTGGCTGTGCCTTCGGTTTCACCCGCATAGACTTAATTTGGCATGGCTGGCATTTCGCGGAAGCCTGAGTGTTTTAAAAATAAGACTATGTTACTCCTTGTAATATCTGCTAGTGAGGTCCCGTTAAAATCAGTCCCGCCGTATATGAGGTTAGCCGGAACTTTATGTTAGTACCGTATATTTCATATGCATTTAGTGAGAAGCTGTTAATTTGGAATAAACAAAGACACTATAAATTAACTACACTTTCAAAGATTTATAAGAGAACCAAAGCTATATCTGAACGATAAATGGAAACTTATAAAATGAATTAAGGATAACAGTCTTCTTTTAGCAAAAACATAATCATTACTTTAGAGTCAATTACTTAAGTCTGAGTTCACCAATGCGTCATAAACCAGTCAGTTCTAGTAAAACGTACTTATCCAATCTAGTTTAGTTAGCTAGAACAAAGGAAAAATATTTAATATAATATAATATCACAATTTTACGTTACTCTACTTGAAACTACTTACCAAATTATACGACCAAATTCCCAAGCTTTTCAGGATTTCTTATAAGGCGTCGTCACTGTCTTGTCAGATGGTCCATTTGCCGATATTAGACCTTAAGTTTATCCTCACATGTTCGATATTTGAGTGCAAATAAGACGTCGCCGGTGGCCAACACGTATATTCAGCTCTCAATTTACATAGTTTAATCGGAACATACCAGTAATAATAAATATCGCATGTTTATCGTTTCGACGTGACAAAAACAAATCTTTAACCGGGGTGCCAACCATGATAGTATTAAGCAACGCGTATGAAGAACTTTAACGAAGATGTTCGATCATAGTCGGCCCCCTGTATAGAGACTTATTACTTAACACTGAAATGAATTGACTCGGTATCAAGATGCAATGAGCCGTAAAAGTAAATTGCATTGATGTTATCAGGGTTCTTTAGAAGGTTCTTCATTGGTTGAACTTTTATAATATCTTTATCTTTGATCGTCCTAGGGCTGTCCCCGCGAGGGGCACCCCTGCAGTTTATGAGAATACCGTAAGCTCTACGTCTGCTTAAAAACGTGGTTCTACTATAAGGTATATCTCCGGCTACATATTTAAATATTAAAGGTTTTATTGAAATTTAGTGGCCGTGGGGTTTAAGCAGTTACCTGCTACGTAAGCGACGTAAGTTGACCAGTAGCAATGAGCTTTTCTAATAACTTATGTGCTCTCTGTTTGACACCACGTGTGAAGGATACATCGTGGGGAAACCTGCATATGTGTGAGAAGTAATTTAAAGATGTATGTATGGTGCCTGAGACGGCAATAGACTCACCAACTGTCACGTTGGCACTCGTCATCTTCAGTGAAAAGTACGTTTAGTTACAGGCGTGAGCATATGTATGTATGTGTGTAGGTATGTATTTTCTGTTATTTTCGTCAAATGCTAAACAGATATAAAGAATTTCCTATTTGGTAATTTTGAGTCTAACATACGTAAATTTCAAACTGTAGTCAACATTTTTGTAAATATTAACACATTTCATTGTTAAGATGGATATATTTTTCTGCTTATTCATTAGCGGAGGTTCAAACGGGGAGTGAATGCTCGGAAATTCTTGCATTGCAACAGAACGGCGACAGATGACAAATGACGATGTTTCACAGCATCATAGCTATGCAACGAGCGGAATACGTCTGAATATGTGCCTGACCCAATTTATTTGGTTTCCATTTCGTGTTTCAGTTTTAGAAACTTTTATTTTACAGTGAAGCAAACAAGCGTACCGTCCCTCCGATGGTAGAGGTTACTGTTCTTTCCCCAACTAGTATGTCAACGACCAGAGATTTCTCAGTTCAATCAATCAAGCGGATTAGCATAGTATTGGCTTCTGCCATGATATGCCACAACATACCGCCATCGGTGGGATCCCTTCATCAGGTCATTGAAGTTGGTGGGTCTCATACATTTTTGCTTAACGCGGTTTTAACTTCCTTCGGTCCGTTGACATTTCGTGCACACTTCCATTGTAGTTTTTATTCAGTTTTGACCCTGGTAAGGCTATTGTGAACGTAGAAAAATTTGTACCGGTTCGGAAACCAGCCTTCTGAGAATAACCTGCAAAAAACTCATCCAGGCATCCTATACATTTCGTCAATACAATAAAAATATGTTATGTAGGTATTGGTACAAATAAGTAGGTGCACCAAAATAGATGCAGGTAGGTACATCAATTTTATTTATCTGTATATATGTATAAATTTTAAAGATTTGGATTATATTCTGTAGCTAGTTTTGAAAGTAAACTGCATTTCAACATTGTTTTTCAAACTTGTCCTACTTAAATAAAGATGAATTTTATTAAGTACATTTTTACAGAAAGCTCGCCAAAGGCGCTTCATTCGAGTCGAGTTATAGAACTTTTGTACTCAAATACTTGACATCGTACCACTACTGGAGTACCATTGCCACTTTTAATTAGCTACAAGGACTGTTTAATTATATTTTTTTTCTTAAAACATTTCTTGTTTCACTGTACTTATCTTAGTATTTAAATTACTTACTATATACTACTTTATCTATTTCATATAAGAAGTTAAATCAGAATGTATAAAAGTATAAAAAATATAATAAATCCTACTGATATGTGACTACTAATGAACGTGAAAGTTCGTTTGAGAATACAATATTATCACGCCAAAATTACTGAATGGATTTTAATGAAACTATACAATAAATACATCAGCATAACATACAGGCTATAATTTACCAACATATTGTATGTATTGTACAAAATATTGAAATAAATTTAAGTATACAATGGATAAACAAATAAGTGTAAAATCTATCCCATTCCATTGCCTTTCAATATCTATATATATAAAAGAAAGTCGTGCTAGTTACACTACTTATAACTCAAGAACGGCTGAACCATTAGGCTGAAAATTGGTGGGTAGGTAGCTTAGAACCAGGAGAAGGACATAAGATACTTTATACCGTTCTCTTGAAACCTGAAAAAAAACGTCATATAACACACTAAAGTCTGCGGGGCACAAATGGTTATTATTTAAGAAAAATAAAAGATTTTACCGACCGGGGAAAATCCATTTGTAATATATTAGCGAAGATAAAACTTTTATAACTAACGTCTCGTGCTGAAAATTTCAACCTTACTAGGCAAACTTATCTAAGGGTGTGTTTGCTTAACTTTTTTTATGAAAAAAGTAGCCCTTTTCCTGTAACATGTGTTAAGCAAATACTTCGGGACATGTTATTAAATTCCTTTACTTACTATACAGTTCACTAGCGGAAGACATTTAATTTTCTGTACAACCCTTTGCTTTGCCTGGTAACTAAGTGACCTAATTGGATTCACTCTCATTTTCCAATCCTTAGTTTGAGCTAATTAAAATTCAACTTAAGCGACACGGTGGTTAAGTTCGGTTTACATTGGCAAATTGTTAATGAAGACTTCTTAACCCCTTTACCACATTTATTATCGCTGTAAGTTACAGGGAAATAATGATCACGTCGGCTGGGGTAATGAGGACAGCTGTCTTTCAAGTTCAGACACAGAGAGGAAATTTTTGACGCATTTATTTCACACTCGGCATACGACGAAATTGCCGCAAAGATCTGGCCGGGTGTTAATAATACCCCAAATATGTTTTTACATACGATATCGATTACGCATTTCCATACGCATACATCTATACAGATAAATAAAATTGGAGTGTCTGTTTGTAATTCCAAAATAACAGACTTTTACTAAATGCATATGAAAGTATTTACGCTAATGACACTCAAAAACCAACTTTTAAAATTTTTCTCTGTCTGTCTGTCGTCTGTCTGTCTGTCTATTGTATGTGATCTCAATTCATCTCCGGTAATGCTAGAGATGAGATTCTCAGATCGAATACATAAGTATCGCCACAATATAGGGGACATAACAAAAGCTGCTATTATTCTATTCAGATTGGAGATTAGGCGTAACTAAGTACGCGAAATGGTTACAGTAAAGGAAACGTTTTGTTAGGCCAGCGTTTATTATGGACGTAATAGAGAAAAATATTTTATGTTTTGATTTAATCTATAAATCTATACAGATAAATAAAATAATCTATACATCTATACAGATAAATAAAATTAAAGTGTCTGTTTGAAACCGTGGGGCACAGCTAGTCCTGTAATAAAATCAACTGTAACTAAATCTCCTCTTTTGAACTGTCATTGGAAAATTACCGATATGGGAATAAAACTTTTCTTTCCATTTAATAATGAGTTGAATGGCCCACATAGTCGAATAGTCTGCGAATTGAAGAGCTGGCGAATGCTGAAACCGATATTTTTCGCTTCACTGCAATTTTTACTACTTTCTTACTTGCTCTTTTATTATCTGCATTTAGCGAAAAAAATTGAATCCAACAGAGAAAATGTATAAATAGTATTTACCTACATCATAATTTGCGAATAGAGCTGTAAGTAATATACGTAAATGAATAGTTTTTATGTGAAATCAACTATTAACAGCAGTTTTAAAACTGCTGTTAATAGGGTCCTTAATAGTAAATCCTGGGTACTGTATGTATTACACCCATAATATAGTTCACCCAGTACTATGAGTACACCTCTGCCTACCCCATTCGGGGATTACAGGCGTGAGCATAATTATGCATCTGAGTGGTAATGTATTCAAATAATCATGGCTATTATAATATGTGCTAATTAATAACTTAATTATATACAAGGAACAGCACTTAAAACTAATTAAAGTTAGATAACTTGTCCCAAGTCGGTGTCACTCGGGATCGTGCCAAGAAGGCTGGCAGCATTGCCACGCTGAATAGCAATGCTGATTTTCTGAGTGAGAAAAGCCCCAGCACTCTAATAGCTAATTAATTGTGTGTATATCCGGTTAAAGTTCGTGGTGCTCTTCTTCTTCGAAGAGTCGGAATCCCTGTTTGAAGGCGATGCAATTACTATTATATTTTACAGGTACACCACATGCTACAGAATGAACGGAATAAAAGGTCTTACGAAAATGTCTAGGGTTTTTTCCTTCAGCAATTCTACGCATGTACATTGTAATCTTGTGATTTCGTGTACGCTAACAAAAGCCGAGGTAAATGTGGCAAAACGAATGTGTGCAGATTTTCCCTTTTATACTGCTATAATTTTACGCCGTTTGAACAAACGTGTTATTTGGAAAGTATTATGGAAAATCCAAGCAGCGACTTCAGAAACAAACATTTTTACATTGACTTTAAATCACCTATTAGCCACGGGGCTGTTATAATATTTGTTATAATATTGCTAGTATTCTCTGAACATACATAACGTAAATAACGTAACGTAAAATAAATTCAATCGGTTGAGATTATGTTCTTATCCTAAGCCTAGTTTTTCAGTACCTACGTGAAAATTAAGTAAGTGATGAAAATTATGGAAATTATTTATTCCGTTTAGGCCCTGGAAAGGCACTTATGAATGTCGAAGAATTTACCACCAGTTTGGAAACTAGCCTCTTGAGAATAACCGACAAGAAACGCAGCTGGCATCATGTACATTTCATTACATAGTAAACAATGATAATTACAAAAAAATCATATTAAATTATTAAAAGTGTAGGTACATAGGCCATAAAAGTATTAGGACTGCAAAAAATATTTCTGTAGCCTCAACATCAGAAGCTTGGACTCCTTAATTAGGACTTTGTAAAGGAACAATGCTACGATCAATCTAACTCCTTACTTCCTCCGTTAAATATTTCACAATTTTGTTCTATAAAAATTTTACAAATCTGTACTAGACACATTTAAAACCCAGCGCAAGTTCAAAGATAATTCGCTTCGTCGAAAAGGTTTTTATTAAAAAAAAATTCTAGCAATAAGGAAAACACGAGTCTTCCTTATTCCCATTAATAAAACGCGCCTATATTTATTGAATTAATTATTCACTGGGCAATTACGACGTCACGTGAACAGCATGACAATATCGGGTGCTATGTAAAGCGTGGCTGTCTTTTAATTAATGAAAATTGATGGCTAATCAATCTCGTGGACACAGTTTTGTGACCCCTATTGGGCTGTTATAATTAGCCTTCTGTCAACTGACGCTCGTTAATTAATTTTAAAATAATATTTACTTACTAGGTATATCAATTCTAGGATTTTAAATAAGCAATGATTAATGGTAGATAGATATTTGTTCAGTTTGAAACTCGGAGATTCTTTTTAAAGGGGGAAATTTTCTATTAATTGTATAGTGACATCAAAATTGCATTGTTAATTACATTAATCATGTATTTATAATTTTCGTATAATATTTTGCACCCAGGACATAATATTAAGGACATTTTATTTGCAAGGTTAAGTAAACCATAATCACGTTCGAATACAAAAAACAACAATTTATACAGATGGGTCTATGTGTACTCTTAATATGTTCTTGATTACATTTATGTTACGCTTAATTCATGTTTTAGTTTATTCGGAACACTTTTCAATAGAGGCTTTATGATTTTCGGAAGCAGTTTTTATAGATGGAATAAATTGGAATACAAGAGACCTTCAACCTTATGCCATTTACTGACGTACTATCAATCCATCTGTTTGAACGAGAGACATCGGCTTACCCTCAAAACGATCGGTGACAGTAATTAAAATTGGCTTTTAAACTCTATCCGGATCAAATTGAAAAGCTTAATTAAAAGTTGGCGGACAATTTCCCGTGTACCAACACAATACAAATTGATGTATATCGTCAGTGGGTAGATTAGCCTAGGTATTCAACATCTATACGGATAAATAAAATTGAAGTGTCTATTTGTAATTCCAAAATAACAGCCTTTCATTAAATGTATATGAAAGTTTACACGCTACTGATACAAAAAAAACAAGTTTAAATATTTTTCTCTGTCTGTCCGTCTGTTTGTTCCGAGTAATCTCTGAAACGGCTGGACCGATTTTAACGCGGCTTTCACTGGCAGGTAGCTGATGTTTCAAGAAGTAACTTAGGCTACTTTTATTTATTGAAAATATTAGTGTTCCGCGACATGAAGCATGAAACTAAATCTACGCGGGTGAAACCGCGGGACACAGCTAGTCATAAATATAGCGCAAAATTGTTTCCAATTCCAACAGTTAGTCCTAGAGACATGGCATGATAAATATATGAACAGAGGAACCATTGTAAGAGTCAAATTCTTGTTCACAGTAAATTTAAGTGCCCCTTAAAAGTTTTGGTACGCATTACTGGCATTCTCAGTTGTTAGTATGACAACATCATTATAACAAAGTGAAATGAAATAACGGACTTTCATAAGTGGTACAAAAAGCCGGGATGATGTGACGTTGACCGATGGTGTGGACATTACCAAGCTTGACATTAGAGCCGTGGGCCACAGTGAAGAAATGAACAGTCGATCAAGCTAAATTTGCACTAAGACACTAGATATACAGGTTTAAATATTTATCGATTTGCTCTAGACATCTTTTGGGTAAACGCTGAATCAAAATCTATACATATAAAAATCAATGCCACTTTTCGATGTAATGTTTTTATGTGGTGGACTTTGAAAAAGAAAGGTATGCCTGGGAAGTATGTGGAGTTAATTCGTGCTATGTACGATCGGTCAAGTACGCATGTCCGTTCAGCTTCGGGCAGTACCGGCGAGTTCAATGTCGCCGTTGGCTTACACCAAGGGTCGGCTCTGAGTCCTTACCTCTTCCTGTTAATCATGGATGCATTGACATCGGCGATACAGGAGGAGGCACCCTGGTGCATGCTATTTGCCGACGACATTGTACTGGTCGGTAAGGATGGGCCCGAGGTCCAGAGCAGGTTGGTAAAATGGCAGCATTCGCTGGAGAAGGTTGGCTTGAAAATCAGCAGAACCAAGACGGAGTACATGTTCTGCGATTTCGGCGGTATATCCGATCCAGTAAATGTAAGCCTAGACGGTGTACCCATACCAGTGTGCTCCGACTTCCGGTACCTCACTCATCCAAAGCGATGGCGACTTGGACAGCACAGAATTAACTCAGGATGGATGAAGTGGCGGCAGGTCACGGGGACAATATGCGACTCCCGATTTCCACTTAAGCTCAAGGGGAAAATATACAAGACCATAGTAAGGCCTGCCGTCCTCTATGGATCTGAATGTTGGGCCACGAAGGTGACGGATGAAAGGAAGCTGCATGCAACTGAGATGCGGATGTTGAGATGGATGTGTGGCGTAACGAGATTAGACAAGGTGAGGAATGAGTTTATAAGGGGAAGTCTGAAAGTAGCACCAGTGACTGAGAAGTTGAAGAATAAACATTTGTCGTGGTATGGACATGTTATGCGGAGTGATGAGGAAAATGTTGCCAAAAAAGTTTTGTTTATGAATGTGGATTACAAGGGGAAAGGAAGACCTAAGAAACGATGGATGGATTGTGTGAAGGATGATATGGCTAGAATGGGAGTGAATACTCAACAACGTTTTTACCGATTTGGCTAATGTTGGTCTTGAATTATTCGTGGAAGTTCAGGGAAGGTTTGTACGTAGAATGTATCTATGACAAAATGTATCTATATAAAGTTTCACAATTCTTGTCAATTACTTAACCTTTTTTCCATTCTAATTAAGTATATGGTTTTGTTTTAATATATTTTCTGGGTATTCGACGTTTATCCGCAAAAATATATAAAAATTTTGAGATAAAAATTATATACCAGGATATTTTATATTTAGTCCTAAGGTACATTGGCTACTGAAATGGAATTACCTATCTAAGAACAATATTAATGGTTTTCTACAGAACTGGGTGTCATTAATTCACTATTTCACTTTTAGCCATCGCAAGTTTCAAATCCTGGAAAAACTACTATTCCTTTTTAGTTGGAAACAAAAACATAAAATTGTTTGTAGTAAGTAACGAATTACAATAATTATTAATACTTAAAATCTGTGAATTTTCCTTTAGATAAGGATTGGAAAAAGTAGAACAATTTTACTGCCAAATTAATCCCGCAATCGATCTGCAGAGCACAACCAAAAAATAGAAAAAAATCAACAATTTACCGACACAACCCTTTTATATTATAATAATATTCATCATCATAAATCCATATGTGAGTATATACATATAGACAAAACTGGAACACTCATGAGAATTAAAGCATGATATTTACCGCAAGATTGGCAACTAATCATAATCAACCACAATACAATACCAAACTAACAACACTAATCAAAACTCGCAAGAGCCATAACTTCACCGTATACATTTCACGGCCAGCGACCAATACAAAACTTCTTTCTACAAAGTCCTTTTTACAATATAGATAAAAGTTAGCAAATAAATAACCTGCTATTTACGAGTCACTAGGGCCTTCTTTCGTATCCACAAACACCATCCGTCAACGTCGTTTGAATCACTCCACTAGTGTAAACAGGCCGTAAGAGGCTGTTTGCTGGCTGAAAAGGATAGGCTGCTCAAGTTACAGGAACCACGGACCGTTGATTGATTTAAGTGACACGTGGTTTAAAGGTACAAGAAAGTCTAGTAATAAAATTCTCACGCCATATCAGAGGTGAGTCTCTGAGAAGGTAGGCAGGAGTATTATAACACTCACTTTTCACCGATGATGATTCAGTGCCAACCTGACAGATGGTGAGCTCATTGCCGTCTCTTAGATCTTTAAATTTCCTCTCGAACTTTTGCAATTGGCTGTTTCCGCGCTAATTTCAAATAATACAATTCATGTAAGTTTCGAACAAGCAAGAACGTAAATGAGATTTCTCACAATTTCCAACCATACATTTTTATTAAATACGTGTTTGCAGCCAAAATTTTCAATTCAGCATGTTTGTAAGTTATTTTAAAGTTCAATAAAGCGTTAAAGTGATAATTCCAACGGCGAAAACGATCGTTGGGTGTCGAATTGTTACCGATAATTTATATTTATGGAATGCTGATAGTTCCTAGTTCACTCTTTGCCAACTTTCCTCTTTAACCATAATCATATATTGCACAAAACCGTATTTTCTTAAATCAAGATAAACACATTATTAACAATCTTTAATAATTATCTGTAATAACGTGCCATACCAGTGAGTCTACTCTGAAAACGAAACTACGCAAACGAACGAAATTCAAGTTTTCGTTGTTAATAATGTAACTAAAGTAGGCTTAGACCATAGAAACGTCAAATATTTTTTTAGCAGACCACGTTTGGACGTAATTTTAGAACGAAAAAGAACCGAGGTAGGAACTTTCGGCCTAAGTTTCGTTTTTTGGAGAAAATTAAGAGGCTCCCTGTTCGTATTGCATCATGCGCTGTTTGTGCCCGCAGGATGCGTCCTCCTACGACTAGTGCAGATACAGTGTGATTTACGATCTTCTAAAATGTGGATAAAAACTAGACTCGATTTTGAGTTGATACAAAATATAACGTCTCATGCTTTCATACTTTAAGCGGCAGCATGTTACACAGAAACCAGCTCTGCTGGACTGACTTGGTCCCAGTTTGGTCTGACGTTATTCTTGAGTTATGGCGTTTTGACATCAATGTACGTTCGTACGCTTACATCTACTTACACGTTTGATATTGAACATGTTTCCGTAATAAGTGTCAAAACAATGTTTTATATTCTGCCCTATTATCTTCAAAGCATCAATACTAATTTGTGTCTATCTCATGGTTGAAGGTACCTGCTCACTGCCAATGCCTGAACGTGAGACGCATGTATTGTATATGATACATGACAGCCCGCTACTGAGTGCGATAGTGACGTTACCACAACATCTTCGCGCCCTTAGTGTAATGTGGGAACTATGTAATTTTCAAATCACATTTCGCCTCTTCGTTCTGCGGTCGGTACGGTGTTTACTTGGACGTGTCAACTGTGTGCTCTCGGATTTATAACTCTAGGGAGTTGAAATGTACAGAACTTTGTTATAGTGGCCTTTTAGTTTTAGCAGTTTTAACAACATTTTATTTTCGAGCTATGAAGTCCCGGGAGGCTGGGTCTTCGAAGGGGTGCATAGTCATCGTTGTTCATAGATGATATATATAAGTGTCAACATGTCGGATGCTGTCTCACTACGTTTCAGTGTTTAAAGTATAGGTGCCTAGTAAATTAGTTAATCCGACTTAAAAATCGTACCGAAAACATCATCATCTACGATGCAACGAATAGGATATCCATACGCCAATGTACGTGCAATATTCGAGCCAGTGTAGCGGCTATACGATTCTCGAATTGGATGTCATATTAGGTGACAGAATGTAACGGAGTAAAACTGCAATGTTAGCGTCGTTGTAGCTCGAAGCTATGACGTGAAACCTGTTTTTTCACCCCTAAAAATCCCTAAATATGCTTTCTTATAATATCCAGTTTAAATATTAATTTTCTTTATCCTTCACCTCAGTTCAATAAGCGAGAATGTCTTAGGCAGGCCAGTTTTTCATGACCCCTGTAAACGTCTACGAAATGCAACAACCTAGTTCAGAGCTTAGCAACAATGGCATAGTGCGACGGTCAAAAGAAAATGGTCATATTTTGCACCTGATTTTCTTTGCAGAGCAAATAAGCAGTCAACGTTCAATATTTTCCGTCTGAGAAGGTTATTAAAGCATAGACGTTACATTTGTGAAAACTACTTTCAAAAGGCTAAATTTAATTTTAGCTCCCATGATCTTCAAATATTTTTGTTTGTTAAGCATCCTTAGAAGTTTTTAGACGATTGGCTTAATAATTCCGGATTTTCTGGGAACATTTCCCCCTTAGACACACTGATAACTTTACTCACTGCAGGAATATATCACTAACCTCTAAGGTAATTTGACTGCAATCTTCAAGAATCACGCTGGCAACGAATGACTTCTAAAGAGATGAACATAGTTTATAGCCACTCTGGCTTAGTCTGAGTTTAAACCATGTTTTGCAATAAGGAGGTTAAAGTACACTTTACATTTAGTTTTTTTCATATAGATTACCCGAATTATCATTACTGTACATAGAGGTAGCAAAGATCCCTTATATTATAGGATATACATGTACCTCATATATCTCAAACATACCCAAGACCGTTAGTAAACAAAGTACAGTTTACACATTCAATACATATTTGTTGTGCGGATTGATACAGAAACCCTAGGCGCGTACTAAACGAATTACATGTGTCAATTTTACATGAAAATTTGAATTAACTAGTTTCCCGTCGCAGATTTTGCGTTGTGTACATATTAATATCAAAGGACTTCGGTGAAATTATTTTTAAAATGCAAAATCTTCTATATAAGATTACCTTACTCTCCTACATGCACTTACAAAATTTACTGTTTATATTTGTTTTAAAGCTACAACTTTTTTCTTTTTCTTTATGAGTTGTCTCTCTCAGTTTCAGCTTAACCGGACAGTAACGAGATTGAAAAAATGTAAGCAACACACCTAAGGGCACCCCACAATGTGGCTCGAGCCTCGGCTTAAGGCATCGCTAGTGCGCGAGCTTGGCTAGTCTGGTAGCTACAACACTTAACAGCACTATATTAACCATAACTTTTTTTATAAGGTACATAAATTACGGTCCCGTAACTATGTAAATTAGACGGGTTATTCACCAACTGAACACACGTATGTACACTTTTTGAAACTAGAAATTAATAATACTTGTCGTCACCTGGACAGGAATCCTACGCGTGTTAACATAGCGAAACTAAAAAAAAACATACAGTCGAATTCAGATTCTCAGTTCAAAATACCGATGAAGACGAAATAGGGCTGTTAAGTAAGATAGAAATTGAAATAAAAAGTAATATCACACTTCGCAAATTCAACGTGAAAATAAAATGTTGCACTAAACCAGTTTCACACAGTCGACACAGCTTAAAAGGAAAGCTCTTTCATACAATTCTATTGGAAATCCGATACATGCGGACTTTCACTAGTGAATAAAATTGAAGGTAGTATAAAGTGGAGTCCCTAGGAGTATATCCCGCGGGGATACAAACAGCTGTGTGCGATTTAAACCAGTGTCGTGCTTTGAGTCTCTGATACACTGTGAAAAGTAGGATCGAAAACTTGACATATTTTTTTTCCGTGATTTTCGCGTTTATCTTGTAATGCTGTAAAATGTAGCATTGCCATTTGCTTATGAAAACACTGTAAGGCGCACGGTTATGCTAAGTATTATTTTTAGTTAATTTATCTTCATATAATGGACGTGTTACATTTTAAATACTTGTACAGGGGTCCCACAATCATCGGTTTAAGCAGAGCGTATTAAGAACTTCTGAGCTTTGTCGTTTCATTTTTACCGTGAAATTAAGCGTCAAGCTAAGAAGTACCTAATACGCGCTGCTTAAACGATCAAAGTTGGCCACCAGGTCCCGTCACAAGTTAAGAACGAGTACCTTTGAATGCAGTAGTCTTTAATTAGTCTGTCCCTGTCTATAATATATGAGGTGTCTCATAATATGTGAGGCTAATAAAAACATGCGCAGTATTTCCACAATTTTTCGCTGCGCGTTCATAATTCTTGATGGGACAGGTTATACAAGTATAACAATTAAACAATAAAACTAAACTACTCACCTAATTTCAAAAACCAATTAATACATTTTTCGTACACAATTTGTATTAAATTAAGTACCCAAAAAATCAACCTAGTCATTTTTAGGTAATCAAGACCGAAGTAAATATTCCTCAGGCGCCGTTAATTCCAGTTGGTTAATTATTTAAGTAGTACTATGAAATCCTAGCAGCAAAAAAAAAATCTGCTGATATCAGAATAAAGCCGCTATAACAAACCCGACGTGAGAACACTTGTGCAAATATCTTTACAACGGCTACTAGATAACTTCTGCGAAACATCCGCATTCTTTGTCACTCGCACATATAGGATTGAACATACCAATTTATTATGTGTACCTTTCCTATTGCAGGTGTTAGTCATATATTAGAAAAGTTTCGGTAATTCGCCAAGGGGTGCAAGATAGAAGCCACCACGAACGACACACTTATTGAATCTATACGTATGTTACACCCTAGGCAGCAACCAGTTTTCTCCATCCCGATCGGCCAATCATTTACCACAACTAATACTTTAATGATTTTCACCGACATAATAAGAAGAATAGTTCTGATAAGAGCCGTGGTATCCGTGGGTTTTGATTAGTCGCCTGCTAAAACTTAAGTGCAGTTATTTCACAACACGGCTTTACGGTGAAGGAAAACATCGTGAAGAAACCTGCATATGTCTGAGAAGTAATTCAAAGACGATATAGACGATAATAGATAAAAAACATAAAAAAACGATACATTTTAGATACTTATGAAGACGAGTACCGTAAATACGGATACTGTTACTTGGAAGAAACCCCAATTCTCGTTCATAAAAAAATACAATTTAAGTATCTACATTATATTATATTATAAACGTTAACATACTCCTAGTGTATATGTTGACATATAAAAGTACATTTTATAAGTTACAATCCATATTATGTATATTTAATACAAACGTGAAATGAACTTCAAAGTAACAATAACGAAAAAGTACCGCTTATTTCAAATTAAACCGTTTGCTTTTCCATGTAAGTGCTTTTTAAATGTGAATAAATTGTACGGAAATTCGCTTGTGCTTTTAGACGTGTATATCCTTTGTTTTGATGTTTTAATTGGCTTTGGGTTGCATAAAACTGTATCACAATAGCACGGCGTTGTGGTTTATACGCGCTTCAACGACCCACTCGTCACTCACAGCCCACACTAACATTCCCTGTATTATTTTATCACGAGCATATAGGATAGGATTAGAAATGTTATTCAACGAACTATTATGTAGTGTATTATGAAATCGATCGTTTTTATTCATGTTTTCCTCATTCAAATACTAGCTTTAATAATTAATAATACAGCTGACATCATGATTGCATTCTGGCCTTGAATTTGTTGCCGACCTTTGCGCGAGCACGAACAAATACATGCGCAGTAATCCCAATTATTTTTGTTGAGCGCTAAAAACTGGTGATGGCACCTGTATCTACAACATACTCATAGAATAATTCTATCAACAGAGAATAATTCTATAACAATGTTGAACTTTAGTAGAAGTACCTCAATCATGATACTGTTTCGGAGGCGTACATGAATTCCAAAGATGGCGATTACACACATTTGGTAGCATGCTAAAACGCAACGGCATTCGTCCACGTTCAAACATGTCATTCAAGCATGCCTCATACGTTACCTACGTACAGTAAACTACGTCTATGTACAGCAATCACTAACCAGTATGGCTAGTTAATTTTCCACATCAGTAGCCGCCTCAACTCTACAACGCAGCACAAATCGATGTGGACATAACATAATTGCAATGTATTTTTGCACTTATTTCTAGGAGTGTAACATGAAAAATAGGTTTACAATACTTTGCTGTCTTCTTTTCGGTAAGAAAAAAAGAGCTACCGTCTGGTAGAGGCGTCTTCGTGGCAAGTGGGCCGGGTCTTTTCTTGCTCAGAGAATCAGCATTGCCTATTCAACGTGGCAGCCTTCTTGGCACAATCTCGAGAGACACCGATTTGAGCCAAGTATTCTTCTTGTGAATACTTTTAAGTGCAAACAGTACTTAAAAGTAGAGACATTTTATGAATTTATTCCAATAAATATTTTTGAAATTATCACCAAATAAAGAAATTCAATTTGTGCTCTTCAAACGATCCCTGTTGTTGTGATAAAAAAGAATAGCGAGTCTCGATCACGGTGAACTTTAAAAAAATGGTTTCGACACAATCGACACCGCAGGGCATTCACACAAAATCGAAATAAATCGTCGTCGTTAGCCGCAATGATTGAATGCGGGATCGAAATCATCGAAATTTTATATCAACCAAAAGCTATTTGCCGACAATCAGCGCGGGGTTAAATTAAAATCCTGACATTCGGGCTACAAATCCGCGGTATTTAATAAAGATTTTTCAATTAAAATATTTAATAGCTTAGTCTCGTCATACCACCGATAATTTTAATAAAGTTGAATAAAGTTGCACAAAAACACGTCCCATGCAAACACAATCTTTATTGAATGGTAACCTTTCAATAAAGTTTCACCTTTGGGGATTTTTCTGGGAAGATGTGAACTTTCTACGTTTATAAGGCTGTCATAGAAAATCATTACATATACTTTATCAGAAAACATCGCCTTAGAGTGCCCTTGGCTTAAAAGTAGTTCCATCTCTTTCTGTGATATTTCTAAAAGATGCACATCGTTTTAGTTCGAGTTTTGTGTAGTATTTCTTCTAACAAAGATTTATAATAACCCCTAATTGTTTGAGTTTAAAGATATTTAAAATTAAGGCATATTCCACGTCATTGCTGTAAGTGTTAAATTCATGACATATTGTAACATGAATTTAATAGCTTATTCGTCTAGTGTGGCGTGACTCACACTTTGACCTTCAAGGGTCAATTCACCTTAAGAGTATGTTTATGGCAAACAAATATTTGTGTTTTGAGTCGAGATAGAGACTATTATTTGTCAAATTTATGTCCACCTACGTACGACATAAGAAATCCGAGTTCGGGGCAGTGAGTAATATATTATTATCATTCATTTTATGCTTTGAAAGCTAAACACTGTATCTTATACTTTAGGGGTCGCTAGGTCCTCAAACAAAACGACTTTATGGTAAGCGGCTGTGCCTAGACGCCTTGTCACGAATGTGTTTTTTCGGGCTATGTCTTTTGAAGTACATCCATGCTTGGGATGATTACGAAAATTTCATAAGATAAATATAGACATATGAATAGGTACACACGTAATTGATCCCTGCATACTATAGCAATATTTTAATTGGGTTACTTAATTGTGAGTCATTAATTAATTATAGCATTGGGAATTGCGCCTTTGTTTGTATTATACGTACGTTACCCACTAAGTAATTAATACTCCCAAATTCGTTTGAGTAAACTGGTGTACATTCAATTGGTAAATACGACAGAAATGTTCCGTTAGCATTGTACGCATGTTTTTATAAGCATGGTATGTAATTATTAGATTTTTATACATGACCTCATGTATATTCTCAATTCTTAAAATGGTTCGGGAAAATTACGAATACGAGTCGGAGCTCGAACCTCCGCCAACTGAGCTAGTCGTGATGACAGCTGATGTTACAAAGAGTAACTTAGGCTACTTTTATTATAATAAAAAAATTGGGTACTGAGACACAAAGCCACACATGAAATTCATTCTACGCGGAAGAAAGCACTAGGGACAGCTAGTAATATATTATGTATATACTAAGAAAATATTCCAAATATTATCTTATTGAAGCCTAGTACCATGAACTCTCATTGCAATCAACCTACTATAGGTACATATTTATCCATCACACGTCGAATAGCCAACGCAATGTTTCTATAAATGAATATTTACGTAGAAAAATAAAAGCTTCAACTCTTATACACAGTTAAAAGATTCTTTACAGCATGTTCATTACAATAACAATAACTCTCATCATATAATTAGAGCATAGCGCTCCTTCAAGAGGCATTACTTACAACCCAGTTATTTCAGTTCTCCATGTATAATTTATGAACGAAATGTAATCTCTATTTCAACTATCTATTATTAAGAGAGGTTCGTTTTGCAACGCATATTAGGTACGCGTTTCGTTTGCTCATCAATAATTTAAGCCTTGAATACTTATAAGCTTTGGGCTAGACCAATTCATAAATTTCGCGACGGGTAAAGCTCTATAATTTTTCAAAATTTATTTAAACTTGTGAGTGAAAGAGTTCTGAATCTTGTTCAACCTCCATAAAGAGAAGATCTTTAGGGAAAATTTAATAAGAATAATTGTAAAAGTCTGTATTATTTATAATTAGATTATTTAAACTACAATAAAAATTATCTTAAGATCTTTTGGCCAAACTGATGTGACTGGGTGACCGCGAGACATCCCACTATGCATTATATGCCACTCTTATTTTTTTTATTGATACACCAACAGTTGAGACATTTATTGAATAAAAACGTAATTACCGTTTAATAACCAACAGTTAATAAACTAAAAAAACATAGTATATTTTTTTTTATTTACAAACCAAATGGTCAAAATATTGCACTAATCCGCCTCCAAAGAAGTATCCACACATTTTGAGCCACGCTGAAATGCAAGTTCTAGCGATGACAATATAGTTGGTGACTGATATTGGAAGTGTTCATAGGTAATCATAACTACTGGCCATCAAATGGGTCGTATGCTAGTTTACCATCGGTCTATTTTAAATACAGCAAAAGTGAACCCATCCTATATCAACATTCGACGAGTTCACATTTATTCGTTCGTTATTTTAGCGTCTGTAAGCGTCTGAGGCTTCAATGAACACAGTGCGATAAACAAAGAGAACAAACAATGGAACAATGAAGTAACTTTGTTCATTTCAATTAGAGAACAAGTCGGAACCGCGAAGTCGCTCGTCAACTTTAACTACAGTCACTAAAGTCCGATGAATTAGTATTCTGTGTCGCCACCGCGCACTAATGTCAATTAATTTAATGACCGTTTAAATTTGAGGGTATTAAATAATTTAGTAGACTTTTATTTTTAGTAAAACTAAATTTATGAGGCAGACCGTAACTTACATTTAGATTTTACATTACATGTGCGTTATATAAATATTATCTTTGGTAACTCAAGACTATGTTTCAAATAGATAGAATATAAAAGTAAAATATAAGATCTTAATACTATGAATTATTATGGAACATTTTGTATTTACTACCTCATTGGTCTAGTCGTCGTAAGCTGCAGAACATGAGGTCCTGGGTTCAATCCGGGTTAGGCACGCGAAGTCTGCATTAGAGCCGGTTAAATGGCAAAAGGCACATTAACCCCCTATTGCAAACATAGTAAGCGAATTTTGGGTATACTATAAGTGCACCTCTGTCTACCCCTTCGGGGAGCAGGCGTACATTTCTAAGTTCGTATTGATTATCTGGTTTGAGAAACGTAGAAATAGCAACAAGCAAATAATTCCTAGCATGTAAATGAAACTTGCAGCACGAACACCAGTTTGTCGCGTCGCGTAAAAGGCTAAAAATTAACCTGCAGGAAGTCACGTTTTGATTTTATTTCTCTGTTGGGAACGTGTACAAGCCGAGGAAAGTGTTGTCAAGAGGCTTGGTACTCTAATTATGTTTGCTTACTTTCGATATACTTTGAAGATTTTAAACGGTATTAGCCGGTTTGCAAGACGTATACACATAGAGGTGAGGCTAATTTATACGTATGAATAAATAATGACGTTAAGAAAATAGGTCCTTCGTAACAATTCACATTTAAAGTATCTATGTTTGATAAGATACTTTTAAAGCATTACAATACTTTTAAATCGTACACAGAACTAAACATGTTACGTTGGAGGAAGGTTGCTCTTACTGAAAGCAACTCGATAAATATCAGGAAAGTAATATCGAATAGTTTTGGAACTAAGAGATTGTCTATTGAGGGGAGGTATATTATATTGTGCGTCGGACCTATTATAGATGATGCCTCAACTAAACCCAAACTACAGTATAGGAAAATAGATCCATTGCAACCTAGTTTTAGAGTTCAGTTTCCTCGGCAAATGTAGGAAATGACATTATTTCTCGAACCGGAACGTGTAGGTTGTCGGGCGACACTAATGGCGTGTATATAATCTGTATGTAGTGTGTATGATGTGACACTCACTTGACGTTCACTTGATGTAGTTTCCGTTGGAATGAATACTACGGGAAGTTGTATTGGAGAAGAGAAGTTTAGAAATAATTTACGTATGAGAATTATTTGGTCTTCATATTGATTTATCGAAAATCTAGGTGGATTGAAAATGCTCCCGGATTCTTGCACACACACAAATCGGGTGCGTACTCGTATAAGGGCGAGGCCCTTATACGCACACGCTTTTGTAGGGCTTATCCCAGTAGTAACTTTAGGGGTAATAACTATATTTTCGTAAATTTATAGGATCTTAGGTTCAGTAAGATGTTATTTGTGGGCAGGGGAGCATCTCTACACATTTTGCGATTTTATTCACGTGCAATTGGAATTATGGAGGACATTTTTCCGATGTCTCTTACTTACCATGCTACAACACTGTTCAATATTATTTGCCACCTATTGCTACCATCTACTACTGCGACGGGCGCCAAATAGTTGTTGTACAGCCGGCACGAGTTTTGAGCGCTGACCTTGAAGCCCAGGAGTATAATTTGGTAAATGTATGGAGCGAGCTCAAATAAATACATGTGCATAATGACGCTACCTGTACATCAATATGCATATTTGAAATCTGAAATACTAGATTACTAGCCAGATTCTTTTGAACGTTGAAACTCACTTGACGTTCACTTGTATTTTTTATTTTTTTAGTTTAATTCGACTGCATTTTTAAGTACTTTTTTCTTAGTTGTAATTATATGGGTTTTATTTTACTGTACATTCAAATAATGTTACTCTTAAGACAAGTTTGAAGCTAACTCCCAACGTGGCAAACGGCCAAGCAATAACGTTTCAGCCGACATAACAACACTTGGCAACAAACTATGTGTTGTGTTTAACTAATAGTATGGATGACTAAACATAGGCCGTTGAAACCTTAGAGCATACCTTATATTTCACACACATTTGGTACTCAAAGCAGCCTATTTCGAAATGAATTCAAGTCAACATACATTTTGATCGTTTAAGAGTCGTATATTGGCGAATTGCCTTCAGAAAAGCTAGTAAGCCTTCAAGACATTGCCTGTTAAAACCTTAGTCAAAACAGGGGGCCTACCATCATCGGTTTCTGCAGAGCGTATTAAGAACTTCTGAGCTATGACCTTTCATTTTGGTAACGTATCATTCAACGTTAAAGCTAAGTTCTTAGGTTCTGCTTAAACCGATAATGGTAAGTCCCCAGAATACAAGACACAATACTCAATCTTAAAAAATCTTTATTCAATTAGACTTTTTACAGAGTACTTTAAAATCGCCAAAATGCCGTAATTATTCAAGGTTATACATGCTACCGCCAGGTTCGGAAAGTTGCTTTTACTGAGAAGAACCTGGCAAGAAACTCAGTACTCACTCTTTTCAAAACTATTATACATTTATTAAATTTTAAAAATACAGATTAAATCTCACGAGAAATGTAAGCACATTTCCACACACAGTTGGACACAGTTCCAATGCACAAATGTCGAAAAAAAAACCTGTCACATTTTATAACGTTAAGCTCAGTATCAGCTTACTTACAAACCCTGTAAATGTTTGTCATGGAACTAACGTTCATGAAATTTGTCATTAGGTTGTAACCCGAGGACGGACAAGAGATACGTTTCTTCCTTTTGAAAAATATAACAATAGTAACTGTGTTTAGGAAATGTACGTTTGATTTATATGGTTTGTTGGGCGTTTTTATCCCTTTGGAAATATTATGTTTGGTAAGGGATTCATCATAATGTTGGTATAACCCTCCATCTGAGCTTTGGTTTGATTTATGATGTTCAAGCAACATGCATTCATTGCGATATATTAGACTTATAATTTCTATGTGTGAAACTTACATTTATTTTACTACATAGTGTGACCTATTTAACCCCTTATTGATATTTGATTTGAAGACAAAGCATTCCTATTTTTATGATTCATTTTTTGATTGTTAATGATCGTGATAAGTTTTATAGCGTTGGTTATGATTTACAGAGTTCTTAGTTTTTCATTCGCCGATTTTTTATTGATTCAAAGTCAATAAAATTAAAGAGTAAATTTAATTTATGGACCTATTTATAAAAATACATTTACGCATTATCTTCGATATATTCATGTTAAGAAAAATACTCAACCGAACCAACGACAAAGCCCTACTTTGAATAATCTCAAATACGGCGATGTAACAGATTAACGATACGATTTTTCGCAAATCATATTATTTCCAGGCTGGTGAAGATGCAGAGTAATAACAACAAATGCAAAGTATTACAAACATAGATTCCTGTTTCCTGTTTTCAACTGAATGGAAGACCTACTTTCTGCGAATGTTGGAGTTCCATTTCCGTCTTTATGCTAATATCCGTCATACTCACAGACACAGACTAGCGAAGAGTATATAAGTACTTAGTAGCCTACCTTATGTTCCCTAGTCTGTGTTGTTCGACGATGAGCTGTGTACGAGATGTATTGAGTTAAGATGATCCAATTAATAATTTTCTCAAATACATAAAATAAATCTAACTCAACGTAATGCTTCAGAGAAAATTGATTCAGTATTAATTTACTTGTATTCGGAATTTTTTGTAATTGTATTTGGAAGTTCAGATGAGATCAACCATCAACTTTTATATGTGATTACTTGATTGAGTATTAGTGCCAAGTGTATTCACGTCGTATACATCTTGCACTTTTATAAAATAGAGCTGCTATTACAATTTATTATTAACGGCGTTCCCTCAGTATATCTAAGGGAACGGGTGCCTGCTTCACAGCCTGGTCGATACC
The DNA here is from genome assembly GCA_964035505.1 of Watsonalla cultraria. Lineage (NCBI taxonomy): Eukaryota > Metazoa > Arthropoda > Insecta > Lepidoptera > Drepanidae > Watsonalla > Watsonalla cultraria. The sequence continues at coordinate 4,705,149 of OZ037721.1, forward strand.
TCTTTGCTGTAAAGATTTTATTATTGTAATTTACTTCGTGCAGCTTTCTTGTGGCCCAGAATTTGTGCAGTACAACAAATAAATGCAGCAGAAGGTTTTTATTTTTATTTAATACTAGCTGTGCCCTGCGGTTTCACCCGCGTAGATTTAGTTTCATGCTTATGGTCGCGGAACCCTAATATTTTTTATAAATAAAAGTAGCCTAAGTTACTCCTTGAAACATCAGCTATCTGACAGTTAAAGTCCCGTTAAAATCCGTCCAGCCGTTTCAGAGATTACCCGGAACAAACAAACAGACAGATAGACAGACAGAGAATAATTTTAAAAGCTGCTTTTTTAGTGTCAGTAGCGTGTATACTTTCACATGCATTTAGTTAAAAGCTGTAATTTTAGAATTACAAACAGACACTTCAATTTATTTATCTGTATAGATATAGATTTACTTTAAGAGTTGATGGTACGGTCCTTGGTGCGATGATTTATAATTCGGTCTTCTATATAATTAAAGACAGTAGAAAATGTAACGAGATTGGAACAAAGTATGCAGTGTTTTTATTGTTATAGTAGTTTCTGTTCGCGACTTCCTCTGCGTAGAATAGTTACTTTGGTCTAACGCTAGCTTTACGCCGCGATTTGTCCTGATATACAGCCTTCTTCGATAAATGGGCTATCTAACACAGAAAGATTTTTTCAAATCCAACCTAAAGTTCCTGCGCGTTCAAGCAAGCTCTTCAGGTTTATATATTGGTACAGATTTATTTATGAGCCAAATATGTACAATCTGTAGCTCTAAGGCGGTGTTAAGAATTGACTTACCAAATAAAAATACAGCAATAATGTGTACATTACATTTATAAAAACGTTGAATGAATTATACGCTTTCGGAAAACAAAAAGACGGTATCCAGTTTACGTATTGAAATTAATGTGGCTTACTATCTCAATATTCATTATGGCGGATTCGCGCAGCCATGCGATTAATTATCTTTTATTAGACGATCTTTTCTTGCAAATTCCCATTAGGGTATCATTAATTAATTTAATGGAGTGGATAATTTAGTGGGGGTGTTGGTTGGTATGCATTCCTTTGAACACATATGGGCTATGTATAACCCGCCAGGTATCTCGGAGGTATTCTTAGATATAAAAGTTGCCGGCCTCTTAGTCGCCACTAAAACGTTTAAAAGAGGTCGAATATAGCGGTTTCCCTATTTAAAATTTAGGATCTGCTCGACTAAATACTGTTAACTGTAGCCCAATAACGCTACTATAGAATTAGTAATATTGTGTGTTCAGTGGCAATAGTTATTCTGTCAGCGCATTTGGTCTGAAGACTTTTGGGACCGGGACCGCAGTCTCCATCGGTACTTTGGATTTATTCATATTTTTTTAGGGGGAAACTGGGACCGCAAATGTGGTCCCGAAATACTCTTTGGAATTCATATTCGTTTTTAGTGGTAAGTACAATGGGTCGCTGGTGGTCCCGTAATTATAAAATCTATGGTGGCGTTTGGTACCGCAGCCCCGGTTCGAAAAGCACCTCGACTCTTTATGAAGGAGGAGGAGGTGTGAAGCCAATGAAGAGGACGTTGGCAAGGCGATACTTCATTAGGTATCAAAACACACGAGTGACACTATTGGCGTTGCAAGTTTCTTTCTCACTGCTTACCATCAGGCGAACTGTTGAAATTACACATGGAAGATCCCAATAACACTTTGCCCGACTCGGGATCGACTCCAGGACCTCCAGTTCCGTAGTAGTACTTGTGACCACAATGCCAACGAGGCAGTTAAAGAATGTATAAGTATCAAAACAGACAAAACGCATACTAATACACATGCAGTGCTATGTAGATCATCAGGTTACGCTTGGAGGTGCATCAACTTTGATAAAGCACGTGTATCCAATCGGTAGGAACACCCTTAGGGGCTGTAGATAATTTGTTGAGATACGTGGAATAAATTAACCAGCTTGTTTGTTTCCCTTCGTTGAAGTTTCAACTAAGGTAAATTGTAGCATGCTTGGGTGCAGCGCTAGTATTTAAACTTGTTTGGTTTACAAATGGATCTTCCTTCAGTGAACTTAGTAAGAAGGATACTGTAACATCTGGTTCGAGGCATGAATAATTTTCTTATACTATTTGTAAAGGTTTGCTTGGTACTTGATGTGTTATTCAGAATGATATTGATGTGACACGACTCCGTTGTAATTTGTGACAGCTCCATGACGGTCTCGGAGAATACATACATAAAATTGAATGCTATACCTATAATAATAATAATAATAATCCTCATCCTCATCAAACTAACATCAACTGTATATACTATGTATATATTATAATAAAAATCTGTCACACTTGGCCCAGGCCCGTGTGTCAGAAATGTTACCCCTCAAAAATGGGAGATCATGGTGCGATAGAAATATAAATAATAATAATAATAAAGATAAATAAAATTGAAGTGTCTGTTTGTAAATCCAAAATGACAGCTTTTCACTAAATGCATATGAAAGTTTACACGCTACTGACACTGAATAATCAAGTTTTAAAAAAAATCTCTGTCTGTCTGTCTGTCCGCCTGTCTGTTTGTTCCGGGTAATCTCTGAAACGGCTGTACTGAGTTTAACGGGACTTTCACTGGCAGGTAGCTGATGTTTCAATGATTAACTTAGGCTACTTTTATTTATTAAAAATATTAGGGTTCATGAAACTAAATCTACGCGGGTGAAACTGCGGGGCACAGCTAGTACATTTTAAAATGTTTAATTGATGTGTAGCCGTGCGTACATGCGGCACCGTAACATACGGGTGTATTATAACCGCTTGTACTCGTATTTCGGGCAGAGTAGGCAAACATGTTTATAAAATAATCATGTAGGCTTAATACGATGCTATTTAACAGCGTCATTGTTCCACAGACAATCATGAATATGCAATCCCTATTTGCGCGAAATAACACTTACTAGCAACTACGCTTTCACAGCTTTGAATATTTGTAATGCAATTACCTAAGTCATTAGGATTAGAAGCATTTATACAAATACTGAGTACTAATCAAACGCTTATACGTCAACAATAACCTATATCTATACACAGAAAATAAAATTGAAGTGTCCGTTTGTAATAAAAAAAATTTCAAACCAACTTTTCTCTAAATGCATATAAAAGTATACATGGTACTTACAGAAAAAATATCTGTGTGTCTGTTTGTTCTAGCTAATATCTGAAACGGACCGATTTTAACGGGATTCTGAAGGGATGTAGCTGATATTGCAAGGAATAACATTAATTTAAAAAATAAAAGGGTTCCAAAAAATAACGCCAACCAGGGAATTAACTCTACGCGGGTGAAACCGCGGCGCGCAGCTAGTGGTAAATAAAAAGTATTTTTTCCTTTACATGTGCTTTTCTGCTTGTCAAATTTCATGATTCTTACAACCCCATTCATAGGTTTTGATTCCCTTGGAAGTTTCAAATTATTCGACTTAAAAGCCCATAATCTTTTGAATGCGTGAGAGCATTTTTTTTCTAAGCTCCGAGGTATTGCAGACCGGAATATTTGATATTTTAACTTGTCCTTGGGAAAAGGTCTTGACAGACAGATATTCGTATATGGAACCCTAATTAACACTCTTAAAAGGCGGCATGTTTTACAATTACATTTCTCATTTAAAGAGACGAGAGAACTATATAAAATCGAACCTAATATGGATGACGAGTGCATTCACTGCCTCTTGAAAATCCCGTCGAGATAGGCAGGTAGGAAATAAACTCGTTTATAGTTTCAATACCTATCTCCTGATACGATATAATGACTGTCGTTAAATTATAGTGCACATTTTCTAACATCTATTTACGATTCAGTCCTTTACGATAGCGTATAAACTGAGTACTGATGAATGCAGTGGATTTACAGTTTAATTAATATGAACGTTAACGTGTATGTAATAGAGACGTTAATTAATTAGTCGGCTCTTGATATGCCAATGTTGGGATATTCAAATACTCCATCAGCACTTAATCATATTCGGTGAAAAGTGGGTGTTGTTATTACACCTCTGCTTACCCATTCGTAAGATCTTTCTGGGATGGCCTGAGCGTATTTATATTGGATCTGGATTATTGAAACGAACTTTTTTTTTTATATTTGTCGCTTATTAAAAAAACAATGAGGTTTTATATTTTCCAGATTTTCATTTTATAACAAAAATAAGCATAAAACCTTTTGTAACCTCTAACAACAACTAGTAACAACTACACTTTACCACAAAAATAAACATAAGGTGAAATCTTGACTCCGTATGTTATCTGCGTTAATTGCGTTATAATTATAACACGTAACATTGACCCTCAATGTTATTAAGTTTAATATTATTTTTATTAATTTTTAATTTAATTATTAATATTATCTTATAAAGATTTACTGCAATTACCAATAAAAGAACTTAAACCGGTATTTAAACAATATCGATCAATACTCTTAAAGTCCGTGATTAGCTGTGGCTGCTGCGTTTAATATTATTAGCATTACCTTTCTCTCGACAAAAGCTTTTAAATTTGCGTTGAAACACCATATCAAATATTGAACGTATATTTATAAAAACGGAGGCACAAAGAGCCTCGAGGGAAAGGGTAAAAGCAACTCTAACGCTGTATAACTAAAGTAAACGCATTTACTTAGTAGATACATTTCTTACATCCGCTATATTGCAGGTATTAATCTATACTATTATTATAGTGAGGGAAAGTTTTTGAGCTCGTGAGCTTGTAGGGAGTAATCTCTGGATCTACTGAACTGATTTTGAAAATTATTTTACTAATAGACATTTGTGAGTGTCAAATGATATATAATATATTAACCCTACCATTTCGGAGATTACGCAGAACAAACAGACACATAGACAGACAGAGAAAAAAAAATTTTTTTTTTTTTTTAATGTAGGTTTCGTATATACATTCCTCGTATACTTATGCATTTAGCGAAAAGCTGTTATTTTGAAGTTGCAAACAGACACTTCAATTTTATTTATTTGCATAGATAATACGTGGATGAATCCGCTGGCCACAGCCTAGAATTTTAATAAGCATTAAATTAACCAAGCTGTAATCCAGACTCCGGTTTGTTACTGGGAAATTACAAATAGAAAAACCCAATCGAAAAATTCCCGACCCACAAACCCAGGACCTCGTGTTCTGCAGTAGTGCTTACAACCATAAGACCAATGAGGTAGTCCACTTGAATACTTAAGACAAATATAAAATTGGTACATATAATATTGGCAAATACACTCACATTTTATACCTTTAAGGTAAGGAATTCAATAAGGGAAACGATTGAAGATAAAATTCTACTTATTATTTTGTTACGATTCAGTGCGTTCTCTCGTATAAGATATGATTTGATATTTTGCAAATACCTTTAAGACTTATTTTTGCAACGTATGGATATCATATTGAATTGAAATTTAGATTATTTTAAATTGACGAAGAAACTGCTTGCAATTTGTACACTGACTAACTTTTTGTTGTGCGTCTTTTAAACGTAGGTACCTAAGTCACTAGTACTACTAACTTACCCTTTTAAAACGCTTAGACTAATTACATTTTATTTACATTGACGTCATACCCCCATCAAATATTGGTATGCATTGCATTATAATATTATTATGCTTACATTACGTGGTATGAAGCAAAACGGTCTACGTTATGGTGCTATCCATGTTCTGTAGTAGGCAGAGATAATCTATTTCACTCTGCCAATTTCTAGTCACTTTATGTAGCAGAATAATCCAAACAAGTGTTTATTAATCGAGGTATCAAAGTCTGGTGTTGTGAGCTGGGATGAAGCAAAAGCGGATTTCTACGTTAATCCGAGCTAATTCGCTGCTGACCGCACATCCGTATTTTGGTCGTCGTCCGTCAGTGGTTTCTGGCGATTGGGCATTTGCTCAGCGTCAGTAATTTGGTATTTTATAATTACGCTAAAACTTTATTTATTTAAGTTCTATATTATAGCACGATTTTTAAGATCTTAAGAGTGTTAGAGTGTAAAGGAGACAAAATATTTCAGCTTTGTCTGCCACTTCGTCCGCATTATGTTCTTACTAGCTGGTACCCGTGATTCCGTCTGCGCAGTTTTTTACTTATTTTTTATTTTGGACAATCCACAAAATATCTTTATTTTATAACCTATATGTTATTTTAATGTAAAAGCTATATTATTGCAAAGTTTGAATAAATCATCCATCCATACTTACAAACTTTCACGTTTATAATATTAGTAGGATGTATTGTTATGTTATTCCGAACAAATCGATTGATTACTTACCCTTAACATGATATGTTGCTATTTAAAAAAATACGCATATAAGAAAACTCAAACAACACGTGCAATAGTTCCATAGAAAATCGTATTCAGACACATACAAATGAGGCTGGGGGATCTCGTTTTAGAATCCTCACATCTATCCGAACCTTTACGCTGACCCGAAAAGCTCTCTGAATGGGTTGCACACACACATTGTTACAACAACAACCCACATTTCACCTGAGAGTAACCCACATTACTGTAGGTATACAATATTAAAGCCGTTCATAGCATACACACAGACACAACACATGCATTCTATTTAATTTTCATTGCTCGGACTCATAATTGCACTCCCAAAAGCTTGGAATATTTAATCTAAAAATTGTAACTTTCTGAACTGAGTTTATACCATATCAGGAGCCCAACCATGAGCTCTTATTGCAATGATAATTCAGTTGTGCGACAGGGACAGATGTATACACGTCGCATACATCTGTCAAATAAATGAGTGAAACTATCATGGCAATAAGAGCTCATGGTAAGGCCCCAGAGCTCTTATTGCCAGGATAGTTTGACTCTTATTGTGAGACAGGTTTATAATATGATGTAGGTATATAATAAATCACAGGCATAGCCGAACTATGCGACTTGCCTTGTTTGATCAACCTTAGTAAGTATTTAAGAACCGCTAATTTTTTCTCATTTAAAAAAAATATGTTCCTAATACTATATATTAGTGTTAATTATTTTACATTTCGGTTAGTATTAAATTATTGAGAGGAGCTCGTGGCACAGTTGCTATTGCGCATATCATTCGATCAGCAAAGTTAAGCAACCATACGCCTAGCCAGTAGTTGGATGGGTGACCGCCCGAGTTCCCTCCGTGCCTCGGAGAGCACGTTAAGCTGTCGGTCCCGGTTGCCAATTTAATATCTTTGGCAATCGTTACAGGTCAGTCAGAGGCCTAAGAGAGTCTGACAACTGATTTAACCCAGATTGCCGATATTCCTCCTAAATGGGGGTGCGAAGGTCAGATGGCAGTCGCTTCGTATAAAAATAAGGTGATCAGCCACATCGGGTGGAATCAAGTGCCAACCCCAACAATGTATGGGATAAGGCCAGGGAGGTGATGACATTTTTGTAATTTCATTATAAAGGTGAGTATGTATTCACTAGATATAAATCAAATAAATAAAGAGTAAAATACATTTCAATTTGTCAGTAGGAATTGAATTTGACTTCGAAAGAAAGGAATACACAAAAATATTTATTTAAATATTAGTCATCCACAGCCCATATACTTTGAAAAATAAACTTTCATACATTAATTCCCACGACCTCAACGACAATTCAATTTCTTGGATGTCGCGAGAATTAATTAGTATGCCAAAACAAAAGCCGTGTAGGTGATAATATCTATGAATGGGCTACTTTTGTTTTAATGATATTACTAACGCACATCAGTGTGTGTTAAGATGAATATGGATAATAACTAAATTTTACTTAGTACTGTAGTTACTGCAAGTACTTGTATTGTGTCCTAGACTCCACTCCTGTGACATAATAATATTATTATACCTTCAGAATCACGAACAATAAAGCACTGTCGACACATTTTTCGCAAAAGATTCCACTGTACAGGACCATTTGTTACAATTTCCTGGCTAAATACGTTCGGGTAAAAACATAAAAACCTAAGTAAATTGTGACAAATTATTATGTCTGACCCCGAAGGAAAAGCGGGCGTATTTTTTAAATTTCTCGGCAATAAAGACACGAGGCTGTAGGCAATGAAAATAATTTCAAGTAATTGCTTAAATTTTTATTCGGATGATTTATAATATTATGATTTATGATAACATATAATCTTCCTTGGTCATTGACCCAAATATAAAAGAATTAATTCTGATAAAGTAGAGTTGCTAATTACGAAAAGTCATAACAATTAACTTAAGAGGGGAGTTGCGATGCTTTCTATGTATCCGCACAAATTGTTATTAATATTACTTACGGGAACTGCGTTAATGAGATTACCTTCAATATTTTTCTTTGACACCAATTGAAGAGGTGCCTGCAGTATGAAACGATTACGACCTACCATTAGTTTTTTTTTATCGATATTTGTGCATTAAAACTGTGTCCATGGACTTTCCTGGGGTCATCATTCCATCATCATCATGGGTCCCAATATTCGTCTCTCAGAATTACAGTTGTAGATTCGGCCCTTAAGAGAACGAGTGGGCACGGAGTGCGAATTTCGAGGAGGCGAGTGGGTCCCGACCCCGTTTTTGTATAGTTTTTGTGATTTATTTTGTATTACTCAAAATAAAAAAAATATGTTTGAAAAGAATAATTACTGAGTATCGTGCCATGGTCTTCTCAGTATCTTAGAAAGTGCGGTACTATATGCGGATATAATATAATGTTGGAAATAAAACACCAGTCAAACAAAAGCTAGTTAGTATCGCACTGCCGTCATTTATTCAAACAACGAACCCTATTCTTGTCCATTAGACAGGTTGTAGCACAGGCATAGGTTGCGTGCCTCTCAGATACTTAACAGAAAATTAACAAAAACCACCGAGTTAGTCCTATCTTTTCAAATAATTATAAAGCTTACTAAGTAACTTCTGCTCAGCATTCAGTTAAATTGAGTGGTTATATTTAAGTTAGCCCCAGCATCCTTTAGGGAAGCATAGGTTGTAACTGCTTCATATTACGGAGGCAAATAGACATTCAAAAATTAACTTTTGTCCAAGTCATTTCCCTGCAGTCACTTCACATTTCAAGTCATTATCGTACTCCAAGTTTCATTATACTCGTTATCATAACTAAACACAACAAAATCGTAATGAAATTTTCATAAAAGCGGAGCAAAGCGGAGTCCGGTACGAAGGAAGCTATTATCACGTAGTCAGCGTTACTTGAACTGAATCTAAACTGGTTATTATATGGATATTTGTTTTAACGATTCCCCGCATACCCTTCCAATACTTACCGATCCTCTCATCAAACTCTTCACTTTTATTGACTTGTGAGATACTTTTAGAGACGTCTTGAAGCGTATCGACGTATATGTAATAAAATATGACGTAAACCAGTGTTTCAATTATGTAGATACTGAAATGTAGCTAGATTTGTTTTTATGTAACAATATTTTACAGTTAATAATAAGAGAAATGTTGATAATAAGTTCTATAACAAATTATAATCCAAGTTTCTTATACTGGCCGACGGATAATCGTAGGATAAAAATAGTAAAATTTAACTGAAACTATCATTTCATAGGCAATATCCTATTATATGAAGCACCACTCTCTGTGGTCACTGTTTACTACTAGTAGGCATCACGAGAAAAAGATTTGGATATTTTTTGTATTAAAACGTAATAGTTCTACACACTCGCTGCTAAAGGCACTATCACGTTCCCAAACACAATGCATTAAATGCGCAGTCGATGTAGACAACGTTAATGCTAAAACCTATACTTCGGGTACTGGCGTTATGTTTTGTTTGTAAGATTACGTTGTAGGTTATAAAGGAGTACTTAATATATCGAAACTGCTCGGAAGAACATAAAAAAATAGACAAAACTACAAGCGAACATCGCTGTTAGTAAAATGATAACAGAGTCGAGATAAAACTTAAATCCAGCATCAACACATTTACTGCCGCTCGGAGCTCACTCGCGACAATAAACTGGACGGTTCATAAAAAATAGCCATAAACAGAATATCTCGTAGATATACTCTAGTTGCCATGCACTTTTATATACCAAATATATTTATTACCCTTAATAAATGCTTACTCTTGAGAGGGAATAAAATATATGTTTGTGCAATTTCTTTAAATGAATATACTTGCTTCATGCTACATTATTATTAACGCTCGTTATTTAATTGTATGTTGGTTCTGTATAAATTGGTAGACCATATGATCAGAAGCTTTGCAAAGTTTTACTTCGAAATGAATATAAATATAACATGTTTTACCTCGCCTCCGCGGATTAGTCCCCTGGAACGCACAATAGACGTAGTTCTAGTGAAATTTATCGAGACACTACCGGCATATGTTGTATTGCCATTTTTTTGGGGCCCTTATCATTTAGGAGTATGAAAAATAGATGATGACTGATTCCCAGAGCTATCCGATATGCATACGACATTCCCTACAAATCGGTCCAGAAGTTTCGGAGGGGTTTGGTAACAAACACCGTGACACGAGAATTTTATATATTAGATACTTGACGGCTATTTACTAACACTAATGTTATGTTAGTATGGTACCAACTGCTTAGTTTGGGACTACATATCTTTGTCATATGTATTTATTTACCTAATATACACTAGTCAATAAATAAATAGCAAACTTGATAAGAAACTACTCATCGCATCAAACTATTGGATTTATCGCAGTTCGAATGCTGGCGGCATGAAGAAAATACGGATCTGGACGAATGAATAAATATTTATTTGTTTGCCTTTAAATAATTATCTAAGCATGGGACTTAGAGTGACGATGTGTGTGTGTAAAGCCTGCAGTAGCATGTCTCCATATTTTTATATATAAAAATGAATCCCCATTTCCCTTGGTCACGGTATCACCCCAGAACGGCTGGACCAATTCTACCGGGACTTTTACTGGCAGATAGCTGAAGTTTTGAGGAGTGTTTTAGGCTAATTAAAAAAAAAACAGCATGGAACTAAATCTATGTGGGTGAAACCGCGGGGCACAGCTAGTTTTGAATAAAATAGAAGAAGTACCTATACCCTATACGTATACAATTTGTTATTGGTAATTTGATACCCTCGAATTTAGAGCAATTTAAATTAGAGAAATCCGTAGAAGCTTTAGGCAGTGTAGGCTCATTAGTGAAGGAAAACAATGTTGGTTGGAAAACAACAAACAGAAATAAAATAAACTGTAATAAAACAACTAATTTATACAAACGATTTATTCTGTCTCTTTTGCCGTATTAACATTTAGGTAGACGTCAACAATATATTTTACATTATACAGAAGGAAAATATTGTGCGATTCGGAATATCTTAAGAATTTCCTTTCAAACAGTCTTTTTATTTACAAAGTGGGGAAAATTAACTCGGGCTGCCTTATATTCTAAAAAAGTAATTCCTCAACAATCATAATAGTTAAATACACCTAAACAAACCCGAAAAATATCTTCCTTCGACAGGCAATAATTATAATTGAAATTGAACTTCACTTAGTAAGTTCGTTTAATACCGGATTATTTTGAAGTCGCATCTGTCAAAGTAAATATTTTAAATTCTGCATGCAAAATGTAACACGACCGTTAAAAAAATCTAGAATAATTCAGTTAAGTATCTGATAAAACTATCACAAATATTACAAAATTGTAAGTATATTTAATTATGTTATGATTATTGACTAGATAACTTATAAATACAAACATTGCTAATATTTCAGTACTTGAAAAATATTTACTTGGCACATTAATCTTATAACTTAACTATAAATATAAATACATCATCATATTATACAGCTTATAATTTACATAAACCACTCAATGTATCCACAGGCCACGACCATCTATCTACTATCATTTTGACACAATTCAATAAATATGCTAATCATCTGTTTCACTTATTCTTGATAATAACTGCAATTAGACCTGAAACTACTGGTCCACAAAGACTTAATTCTATTATTTTATTACCCATGGAACAACTAAATGTATCTATTAACTGATGATGTGCACTCTGAGTAACACTGGTGTTCATGTTCGGGGGACAACTCCAAATGAACCACATTCACCGCTCTATCAAACGTCACCCTCGGAAGTCATCGGGTCAATGTCACTTCAGTATCACTCGAACTTCTAGAACTCTCTTTGATTACGTCGAGTTCCCTATTAGATAACGACGAATTTCTGGAAAACTTATGACTAGCCCCATAATCACTTCTTTCATCACAACTTTCACGAATACCACTGTTATATTCTTTATTTTCATCTGAGTCATCATCCACAATATCATTCACTTCAACTTCCAATAAATTGTCATTGTCCTTTAAACCAAACGCGTTAAAGTTTCTTTCGTGACTTAAACTTCGTATCCTATCCAGATTGTGTTCCAGCGTCTGCATCCCATTGTCGATCGGGGAATCATCAAATTTCCATTTAATATTCGAATTGAAATGCTCTACGCCTGGGTACATTCCGATACTATTACTTCTATGCCCGAAGACCGGACAATTCCGGAACTCTCACAATTCTGGATGTCTTCCGTTACAAGTTTTGTTGAAGTTGCTTTCATCTAAGCTCAAGTTGGACCTAGATCGTCCACACTCTAGGCCTGGTGTAGATCTGAACAGGCAAATGTCTGAATTCTTTAATCTACAGTGCCTTGAACAAGATTCTATTTGGAATGCTGATCTATCAAGGTGTCTATATTCTGTAGGCCCATAACCATCGAAAAATCTAGGATCTTGTTTGCAGGAACCACTTGGACATCCTTTAAAGGACCCAGAGCATCGACGAGGGTCTCTATGGCAAGCCTTTTGAATAGCGTGGAGAGAAGTTGAAGAAACGGTTCGCTCTAAAATTTCGCCCCAATATTTCTCACCAAGGCCTTCGAATTCTCCTTTTGAATGTAAGCCATCTGATGTAGCGGGAGATCCACAACATCCTGTTGGCTTTTCATAACTGGGGTACGATTTTGATCTTCGACAGCATACCTGCGAAAGAAGAAATATGTACAGAATAGGATTCCGATTTAAAAAGTGGTCATAGTTAAAACTTTGAAACTTACGTAGTATTGTATGAGCTCGTTACTAATTCTCCTAAAGTGACTGTTCAGGAGCCAGTACAAAAATGGATTCCAGAAACTATCACTCAATGCCAACCAGGTCACGATGAAATCTAATGATGGTGGAACCTGCAGAAAAATTTAATTATTTAATTATAAAACATCGCTTTAATTAATATTCGTAGATTTAAATCAATCAAATAGTAGTCTGTATCTGGCGGTAGCATGTATAATCCTGTAAATTGTGTCATTCTGACGATTTGAAAGTGCTTTGTATAAAGTCTAATCGAATAAAGATATTTTTGACTTTGACTTTGACTATCAAATTGAACAGCTACCTTGCATCCAGTACACGCTGCCACCACTTCTTGTATCGTTGCTGGTGTTACCATAACGATGAAACCTAGTGACATTGCAGCCATGGTTCGTGACGTGCTCACGCTGTGGGGCCTTACTGGGGCTTGAATCTGGTTTTAATTTAAATGGAAATGTTTGTCTTAATATTTACGTAGAAGTAATAGTATACTGTATAATTGGCAATCATTTATATATAATTTAGTCCCTACTACATGAAACTAGAAAGGACGAAAACACGCTCTCGTTCTACGATAGCAAAGTATGAAATAGAGCAAGGCTGCAAAGAAATTGTGGCAGTTGTTGAAGTACTTAGGGGACAAATAATTACATAGTTATTCGTCTTAAAAAGCTCCTGAAATGTAAGAAGCTGTCCAGCAATAATAACTGACGAGTCCGTTAGTCACATTATAATTCAAAGCCCTTTTGTAAGACTCGGATTAATTCTGAAACTCTTAGAAAAACTAGCCCTAAGGAGATCGTATAAGTTAATTGAGAAAGTTTCTATGATCATGTCTCAACATAAAAAAAACATTCATTTTTATTACTCTCGCTTCCTTGTTTACTAGGAATCATTTATGTTCTCTTAATAATTATTTTGTATTTTTTTTGAATGAGCATTGATACTTTTTTCGCTTGCTTTGGGATCAGTACAGTCAAAACGCGGAGCGTATCAAGAATTTCTTAGCTGGTACCATGAAATTAAACGTAAATGAGACGTGATAAAAAGTTCTTAATAGGCGCTGCTTAAATGATCATAGTTGCCCCCCTGAACAGTAAACATACAAAGTGCTTACCACAACTTCATGCTCCCCGTGTAATGTTTTAGTGCAGGGCGCCGGAACACCGTTGTGTCTCGTCGGGACTTGATCGCATTTACTCCTATTCTTACTCACATGGAAGCCAGACCCGTAGCAGTACATTAGCGCCATTGTCGTCGGGAAATAGTAGGCACAACATGACAAGATCCTATGAAAAGAACAATTACAGAGAGATTTCCAAAATAACTGTATCATAATACCAACTAAAAAAAAGTATTACCACATAAGATACGTATATAATCTAATTCTTTTCCTTCTTACAAACATCATACAGAATGTAGTCGAACTTTTCAAAAATTTGTAATTCTTATTGTTTTCTGTATTCAAAACTATCTAGACAAATACTTTTAATATGAATATTATACAACTGTATTATTTAAATGTTTGAAACATTTTCTTTCAAAACAATACTAAAAGAGCCAAAAGTTTCTATTTAAAACCTTATTGAAAGAAGTATCAAAGTCTTAAGTACCTGAAAGCGACTCTGGAGTGAAAAACATCACAAGCCATCAGGCCTGTAGAGTTGAAATAATAGCCAGACCGAGGCAGCACCATAATGGCAAATAGTGATACTGATAGTATCCAAGTAATGCTTATTACTAGAACGCAACCCTGTAAAAGAAAGAAGAATTAATTTCACCGATCTAAGTTCATTAAGGTGATATCCAAAATATTCTGATTTATTGAGTTTGGAGTTTTTCTTTATACCATTAAAGTGAAACATGCGTTACATAAGTATTGAATAGTGTCTGCCTACTCCATAATCCAATATTTTTTGTAAATATTGATTGGATTTTGATTGGGTTGGTCCAATAGTCCAGTAGGGAAGGTCGCGAACTGGGTAGAACTTGCTGCAACCCAATCAAAACATCCAGGTATGTTATTAATTACTCATAATATAATCATGATTCTTCTCCATAATCCCGAAAAATTATAACTATGAATTCGAATCGCGAAATTTTAAAAACATTAGGCATGATAATGATGTATATTGATTTGTTGTATGATAATTATCATTATTGATAATTTCCAAGTACCAAATCATTTTTAAAACTAACAAAGATGTAACCTAAATTAACCATCGATATGATTGATACGTCAAAAACAATATACAAGAAATCTTAATGCTAAAATGGGCTTATACAACTTTAAATGCGGTTAATGCTACCCTTTGTTTGAGCAAAGTGTTGATCAGCATATTGAAACTTTCTAAGCTGCTCAAAGAGAGGCGTTATCGAGTGAAACCTAATTTTGCTCTGATTTGTAAGTACGGTAATGTAATATTCAATTGCTTGCTCCTTAGTTGCGAATGTTTTAAAAGGATTATCACCCCAGCTTGTGTAATTCTACGGCACTCATTTCAGTATCAAAACATAAGTGTGAATGCGGGATGGACTTACTTCGGTATATTACATTTTCATTTATAAATCTTACTATTATACAACCGTAACAGAGGTGTTATAGTGCACTCATGATTTAAAATATGTATATTGGGTCTTCACTATAATACTACCCATTAATAGTGAAGACCTGCATGAAATCAAATACCATTTTGTGGGATTCCTCTTGTTCTGTTTGTTACGATATATTTTTATCTCACAATTACCAAATAGTCCGATCATATTAATATCAATTTTGTGTAAGGTGGGAGATATATTTCTCTGATAATAGATTTTACCTTTTTACTAGAATGTTTATGATAAGTATTTGGATGCAGCAGATACATATATCTGTCAATAGCCATGCAGACCAAGATAATGGCGCTCTGTTGACTAACCGCACCTCTCAGCAACGCCTGCAATAGAAGCTAAAATAAATACTTCACAAACAAGTCACGTTACAGATAAGAAACATTGTTAGGGATCTAAATGGCCTTGATCAACAAATTACGACAAAGAACGGAGAAGAGGAATTACAAGTCAGCGGCCAAGCTGGTATAAGTTACAAAGCGTCAACTTCGTGAAGACACTTTTTGCTCGGTCACTATAAACCATTAGCTCATACTACATACAGAAAGGGTAAAAGCAACTCTAACGCTGTATAACTAAAGTAAACGCATTTACTTAGTAGATACATTTCTTACATCCGCTATATTGCAGGTATTAATCTATACTATTATTATAGTGAGGGAAAGTTTTTGAGCTCGTGAGCTTGTAGGGAGTAATCTCTGGATCTACTGAACTGATTTTGAAAATTATTTTACTAATAGACATTTGTGAGTGTCAAATGATATATAATATATTAACCCTACCATTTCGGAGATTACGCAGAACAAACAGACACATAGACAGACAGAGAAAAAAAATTTTTTTTTTTTTTTTAATGTAGGTTTCGTATATACATTCCTCGTATACTTATGCATTTAGCGAAAAGCTGTTATTTTGAAGTTGCAAACAGACACTTCAATTTTATTTATTTGCATAGATAATACGTGGATGAATCCGCTGGCCACAGCCTAGAATTTTAATAAGCATTAAATTAACCAAGCTGTAATCCAGACTCCGGTTTGTTACTGGGAAATTACAAATAGAAAAACCCAATCGAAAAATTCCCGACCCACAAACCCAGGACCTCGTGTTCTGCAGTAGTGCTTACAACCATAAGACCAATGAGGTAGTCCACTTGAATACTTAAGACAAATATAAAATTGGTACATATAATATTGGCAAATACACTCACATTTTATACCTTTAAGGTAAGGAATTCAATAAGGGAAACGATTGAAGATAAAATTCTACTTATTATTTTGTTACGATTCAGTGCGTTCTCTCGTATAAGATATGATTTGATATTTTGCAAATACCTTTAAGACTTATTTTTGCAACGTATGGATATCATATTGAATTGAAATTTAGATTATTTTAAATTGACGAAGAAACTGCTTGCAATTTGTACACTGACTAACTTTTTGTTGTGCGTCTTTTAAACGTAGGTACCTAAGTCACTAGTACTACTAACTTACCCTTTTAAAACGCTTAGACTAATTACATTTTATTTACATTGACGTCATACCCCCATCAAATATTGGTATGCATTGCATTATAATATTATTATGCTTACATTACGTGGTATGAAGCAAAACGGTCTACGTTATGGTGCTATCCATGTTCTGTAGTAGGCAGAGATAATCTATTTCACTCTGCCAATTTCTAGTCACTTTATGTAGCAGAATAATCCAAACAAGTGTTTATTAATCGAGGTATCAAAGTCTGGTGTTGTGAGCTGGGATGAAGCAAAAGCGGATTTCTACGTTAATCCGAGCTAATTCGCTGCTGACCGCACATCCGTATTTTGGTCGTCGTCCGTCAGTGGTTTCTGGCGATTGGGCATTTGCTCAGCGTCAGTAATTTGGTATTTTATAATTACGCTAAAACTTTATTTATTTAAGTTCTATATTATAGCACGATTTTTAAGATCTTAAGAGTGTTAGAGTGTAAAGGAGACAAAATATTTCAGCTTTGTCTGCCACTTCGTCCGCATTATGTTCTTACTAGCTGGTACCCGTGATTCCGTCTGCGCAGTTTTTTACTTATTTTTTATTTTGGACAATCCACAAAATATCTTTATTTTATAACCTATATGTTATTTTAATGTAAAAGCTATATTATTGCAAAGTTTGAATAAATCATCCATCCATACTTACAAACTTTCACGTTTATAATATTAGTAGGATGTATTGTTATGTTATTCCGAACAAATCGATTGATTACTTACCCTTAACATGATATGTTGCTATTTAAAAAAATACGCATATAAGAAAACTCAAACAACACGTGCAATAGTTCCATAGAAAATCGTATTCAGACACATACAAATGAGGCTGGGGGATCTCGTTTTAGAATCCTCACATCTATCCGAACCTTTACGCTGACCCGAAAAGCTCTCTGAATGGGTTGCACACACACATTGTTACAACAACAACCCACATTTCACCTGAGAGTAACCCACATTACTGTAGGTATACAATATTAAAGCCGTTCATAGCATACACACAGACACAACACATGCATTCTATTTAATTTTCATTGCTCGGACTCATAATTGCACTCCCAAAAGCTTGGAATATTTAATCTAAAAATTGTAACTTTCTGAACTGAGTTTATACCATATCAGGAGCCCAACCATGAGCTCTTATTGCAATGATAATTCAGTTGTGCGACAGGGACAGATGTATACACGTCGCATACATCTGTCAAATAAATGAGTGAAACTATCATGGCAATAAGAGCTCATGGTAAGGCCCCAGAGCTCTTATTGCCAGGATAGTTTGACTCTTATTGTGAGACAGGTTTATAATATGATGTAGGTATATAATAAATCACAGGCATAGCCGAACTATGCGACTTGCCTTGTTTGATCAACCTTAGTAAGTATTTAAGAACCGCTAATTTTTTCTCATTTAAAAAAAATATGTTCCTAATACTATATATTAGTGTTAATTATTTTACATTTCGGTTAGTATTAAATTATTGAGAGGAGCTCGTGGCACAGTTGCTATTGCGCATATCATTCGATCAGCAAAGTTAAGCAACCATACGCCTAGCCAGTAGTTGGATGGGTGACCGCCCGAGTTCCCTCCGTGCCTCGGAGAGCACGTTAAGCTGTCGGTCCCGGTTGCCAATTTAATATCTTTGGCAATCGTTACAGGTCAGTCAGAGGCCTAAGAGAGTCTGACAACTGATTTAACCCAGATTGCCGATATTCCTCCTAAATGGGGGTGCGAAGGTCAGATGGCAGTCGCTTCGTATAAAAATAAGGTGATCAGCCACATCGGGTGGAATCAAGTGCCAACCCCAACAATGTATGGGATAAGGCCAGGGAGGTGATGACATTTTTGTAATTTCATTATAAAGGTGAGTATGTATTCACTAGATATAAATCAAATAAATAAAGAGTAAAATACATTTCAATTTGTCAGTAGGAATTGAATTTGACTTCGAAAGAAAGGAATACACAAAAATATTTATTTAAATATTAGTCATCCACAGCCCATATACTTTGAAAAATAAACTTTCATACATTAATTCCCACGACCTCAACGACAATTCAATTTCTTGGATGTCGCGAGAATTAATTAGTATGCCAAAACAAAAGCCGTGTAGGTGATAATATCTATGAATGGGCTACTTTTGTTTTAATGATATTACTAACGCACATCAGTGTGTGTTAAGATGAATATGGATAATAACTAAATTTTACTTAGTACTGTAGTTACTGCAAGTACTTGTATTGTGTCCTAGACTCCACTCCTGTGACATAATAATATTATTATACCTTCAGAATCACGAACAATAAAGCACTGTCGACACATTTTTCGCAAAAGATTCCACTGTACAGGACCATTTGTTACAATTTCCTGGCTAAATACGTTCGGGTAAAAACATAAAAACCTAAGTAAATTGTGACAAATTATTATGTCTGACCCCGAAGGAAAAGCGGGCGTATTTTTTAAATTTCTCGGCAATAAAGACACGAGGCTGTAGGCAATGAAAATAATTTCAAGTAATTGCTTAAATTTTTATTCGGATGATTTATAATATTATGATTTATGATAACATATAATCTTCCTTGGTCATTGACCCAAATATAAAAGAATTAATTCTGATAAAGTAGAGTTGCTAATTACGAAAAGTCATAACAATTAACTTAAGAGGGGAGTTGCGATGCTTTCTATGTATCCGCACAAATTGTTATTAATATTACTTACGGGAACTGCGTTAATGAGATTACCTTCAATATTTTTCTTTGACACCAATTGAAGAGGTGCCTGCAGTATGAAACGATTACGACCTACCATTAGTTTTTTTTTATCGATATTTGTGCATTAAAACTGTGTCCATGGACTTTCCTGGGGTCATCATTCCATCATCATCATGGGTCCCAATATTCGTCTCTCAGAATTACAGTTGTAGATTCGGCCCTTAAGAGAACGAGTGGGCACGGAGTGCGAATTTCGAGGAGGCGAGTGGGTCCCGACCCCGTTTTTGTATAGTTTTTGTGATTTATTTTGTATTACTCAAAATAAAAAAAATATGTTTGAAAAGAATAATTACTGAGTATCGTGCCATGGTCTTCTCAGTATCTTAGAAAGTGCGGTACTATATGCGGATATAATATAATGTTGGAAATAAAACACCAGTCAAACAAAAGCTAGTTAGTATCGCACTGCCGTCATTTATTCAAACAACGAACCCTATTCTTGTCCATTAGACAGGTTGTAGCACAGGCATAGGTTGCGTGCCTCTCAGATACTTAACAGAAAATTAACAAAAACCACCGAGTTAGTCCTATCTTTTCAAATAATTATAAAGCTTACTAAGTAACTTCTGCTCAGCATTCAGTTAAATTGAGTGGTTATATTTAAGTTAGCCCCAGCATCCTTTAGGGAAGCATAGGTTGTAACTGCTTCATATTACGGAGGCAAATAGACATTCAAAAATTAACTTTTGTCCAAGTCATTTCCCTGCAGTCACTTCACATTTCAAGTCATTATCGTACTCCAAGTTTCATTATACTCGTTATCATAACTAAACACAACAAAATCGTAATGAAATTTTCATAAAAGCGGAGCAAAGCGGAGTCCGGTACGAAGGAAGCTATTATCACGTAGTCAGCGTTACTTGAACTGAATCTAAACTGGTTATTATATGGATATTTGTTTTAACGATTCCCCGCATACCCTTCCAATACTTACCGATCCTCTCATCAAACTCTTCACTTTTATTGACTTGTGAGATACTTTTAGAGACGTCTTGAAGCGTATCGACGTATATGTAATAAAATATGACGTAAACCAGTGTTTCAATTATGTAGATACTGAAATGTAGCTAGATTTGTTTTTATGTAACAATATTTTACAGTTAATAATAAGAGAAATGTTGATAATAAGTTCTATAACAAATTATAATCCAAGTTTCTTATACTGGCCGACGGATAATCGTAGGATAAAAATAGTAAAATTTAACTGAAACTATCATTTCATAGGCAATATCCTATTATATGAAGCACCACTCTCTGTGGTCACTGTTTACTACTAGTAGGCACCACGAGAAAAAGATTTGGATATTTTTTGTATTAAAACGTAATAGTTCTACACACTCGCTGCTAAAGGCACTATCACGTTCCCAAACACAATGCATTAAATGCGCAGTCGATGTAGACAACGTTAATGCTAAAACCTATACTTCGGGTACTGGCGTTATGTTTTGTTTGTAAGATTACGTTGTAGGTTATAAAGGAGTACTTAATATATCGAAACTGCTCGGAAGAACATAAAAAAATAGACAAAACTACAAGCGAACATCGCTGTTAGTAAAATGATAACAGAGTCGAGATAAAACTTAAATCCAGCATCAACACATTTACTGCCGCTCGGAGCTCACTCGCGACAATAAACTGGACGGTTCATAAAAAATAGCCATAAACAGAATATCTCGTAGATATACTCTAGTTGCCATGCACTTTTATATACCAAATATATTTATTACCCTTAATAAATGCTTACTCTTGAGAGGGAATAAAATATATGTTTGTGCAATTTCTTTAAATGAATATACTTGCTTCATGCTACATTATTATTAACGCTCGTTATTTAATTGTATGTTGGTTCTGTATAAATTGGTAGACCATATGATCAGAAGCTTTGCAAAGTTTTACTTCGAAATGAATATAAATATAACATGTTTTACCTCGCCTCCGCGGATTAGTCCCCTGGAACGCACAATAGACGTAGTTCTAGTGAAATTTATCGAGACACTACCGGCATATGTTGTATTGCCATTTTTTTGGGGCCCTTATCATTTAGGAGTATGAAAAATAGATGATGACTGATTCCCAGAGCTATCCGATATGCATACGACATTCCCTACAAATCGGTCCAGAAGTTTCGGAGGGGTTTGGTAACAAACACCGTGACACGAGAATTTTATATATTAGATACTTGACGGCTATTTACTAACACTAATGTTATGTTAGTATGGTACCAACTGCTTAGTTTGGGACTACATATCTTTGTCATATGTATTTATTTACCTAATATACACTAGTCAATAAATAAATAGCAAACTTGATAAGAAACTACTCATCGCATCAAACTATTGGATTTATCGCAGTTCGAATGCTGGCGGCATGAAGAAAATACGGATCTGGACGAATGAATAAATATTTATTTGTTTGCCTTTAAATAATTATCTAAGCATGGGACTTAGAGTGACGATGTGTGTGTGTAAAGCCTGCAGTAGCATGTCTCCATATTTTTATATATAAAAATGAATCCCCATTTCCCTTGGTCACGGTATCACCCCAGAACGGCTGGACCAATTCTACCGGGACTTTTACTGGCAGATAGCTGAAGTTTTGAGGAGTGTTTTAGGCTAATTAAAAAAAAAACAGCATGGAACTAAATCTATGTGGGTGAAACCGCGGGGCACAGCTAGTTTTGAATAAAATAGAAGAAGTACCTATACCCTATACGTATACAATTTGTTATTGGTAATTTGATACCCTCGAATTTAGAGCAATTTAAATTAGAGAAATCCGTAGAAGCTTTAGGCAGTGTAGGCTCATTAGTGAAGGAAAACAATGTTGGTTGGAAAACAACAAACAGAAATAAAATAAACTGTAATAAAACAACTAATTTATACAAACGATTTATTCTGTCTCTTTTGCCGTATTAACATTTAGGTAGACGTCAACAATATATTTTACATTATACAGAAGGAAAATATTGTGCGATTCGGAATATCTTAAGAATTTCCTTTCAAACAGTCTTTTTATTTACAAAGTGGGGAAAATTAACTCGGGCTGCCTTATATTCTAAAAAAGTAATTCCTCAACAATCATAATAGTTAAATACACCTAAACAAACCCGAAAAATATCTTCCTTCGACAGGCAATAATTATAATTGAAATTGAACTTCACTTAGTAAGTTCGTTTAATACCGGATTATTTTGAAGTCGCATCTGTCAAAGTAAATATTTTAAATTCTGCATGCAAAATGTAACACGACCGTTAAAAAAATCTAGAATAATTCAGTTAAGTATCTGATAAAACTATCACAAATATTACAAAATTGTAAGTATATTTAATTATGTTATGATTATTGACTAGATAACTTATAAATACAAACATTGCTAATATTTCAGTACTTGAAAAATATTTACTTGGCACATTAATCTTATAACTTAACTATAAATATAAATACATCATCATATTATACAGCTTATAATTTACATAAACCACTCAATGTATCCACAGGCCACGACCATCTATCTACTATCATTTTGACACAATTCAATAAATATGCTAATCATCTGTTTCACTTATTCTTGATAATAACTGCAATTAGACCTGAAACTACTGGTCCACAAAGACTTAATTCTATTATTTTATTACCCATGGAACAACTAAATGTATCTATTAACTGATGATGTGCACTCTGAGTAACACTGGTGTTCATGTTCGGGGGACAACTCCAAATGAACCACATTCACCGCTCTATCAAACGTCACCCTCGGAAGTCATCGGGTCAATGTCACTTCAGTATCACTCGAACTTCTAGAACTCTCTTTGATTACGTCGAGTTCCCTATTAGATAACGACGAATTTCTGGAAAACTTATGACTAGCCCCATAATCACTTCTTTCATCACAACTTTCACGAATACCACTGTTATATTCTTTATTTTCATCTGAGTCATCATCCACAATATCATTCACTTCAACTTCCAATAAATTGTCATTGTCCTTTAAACCAAACGCGTTAAAGTTTCTTTCGTGACTTAAACTTCGTATCCTATCCAGATTGTGTTCCAGCGTCTGCATCCCATTGTCGATCGGGGAATCATCAAATTTCCATTTAATATTCGAATTGAAATGCTCTACGCCTGGGTACATTCCGATACTATTACTTCTATGCCCGAAGACCGGACAATTCCGGAACTCTCACAATTCTGGATGTCTTCCGTTACAAGTTTTGTTGAAGTTGCTTTCATCTAAGCTCAAGTTGGACCTAGATCGTCCACACTCTAGGCCTGGTGTAGATCTGAACAGGCAAATGTCTGAATTCTTTAATCTACAGTGCCTTGAACAAGATTCTATTTGGAATGCTGATCTATCAAGGTGTCTATATTCTGTAGGCCCATAACCATCGAAAAATCTAGGATCTTGTTTGCAGGAACCACTTGGACATCCTTTAAAGGACCCAGAGCATCGACGAGGGTCTCTATGGCAAGCCTTTTGAATAGCGTGGAGAGAAGTTGAAGAAACGGTTCGCTCTAAAATTTCGCCCCAATATTTCTCACCAAGGCCTTCGAATTCTCCTTTTGAATGTAAGCCATCTGATGTAGCGGGAGATCCACAACATCCTGTTGGCTTTTCATAACTGGGGTACGATTTTGATCTTCGACAGCATACCTGCGAAAGAAGAAATATGTACAGAATAGGATTCCGATTTAAAAAGTGGTCATAGTTAAAACTTTGAAACTTACGTAGTATTGTATGAGCTCGTTACTAATTCTCCTAAAGTGACTGTTCAGGAGCCAGTACAAAAATGGATTCCAGAAACTATCACTCAATGCCAACCAGGTCACGATGAAATCTAATGATGGTGGAACCTGCAGAAAAATTTAATTATTTAATTATAAAACATCGCTTTAATTAATATTCGTAGATTTAAATCAATCAAATAGTAGTCTGTATCTGGCGGTAGCATGTATAATCCTGTAAATTGTGTCATTCTGACGATTTGAAAGTGCTTTGTATAAAGTCTAATCGAATAAAGATATTTTTGACTTTGACTTTGACTATCAAATTGAACAGCTACCTTGCATCCAGTACACGCTGCCACCACTTCTTGTATCGTTGCTGGTGTTACCATAACGATGAAACCTAGTGACATTGCAGCCATGGTTCGTGACGTGCTCACGCTGTGGGGCCTTACTGGGGCTTGAATCTGGTTTTAATTTAAATGGAAATGTTTGTCTTAATATTTACGTAGAAGTAATAGTATACTGTATAATTGGCAATCATTTATATATAATTTAGTCCCTACTACATGAAACTAGAAAGGACGAAAACACGCTCTCGTTCTACGATAGCAAAGTATGAAATAGAGCAAGGCTGCAAAGAAATTGTGGCAGTTGTTGAAGTACTTAGGGGACAAATAATTACATAGTTATTCGTCTTAAAAAGCTCCTGAAATGTAAGAAGCTGTCCAGCAATAATAACTGACGAGTCCGTTAGTCACATTATAATTCAAAGCCCTTTTGTAAGACTCGGATTAATTCTGAAACTCTTAGAAAAACTAGCCCTAAGGAGATCGTATAAGTTAATTGAGAAAGTTTCTATGATCATGTCTCAACATAAAAAAAACATTCATTTTTATTACTCTCGCTTCCTTGTTTACTAGGAATCATTTATGTTCTCTTAATAATTATTTTGTATTTTTTTTGAATGAGCATTGATACTTTTTTCGCTTGCTTTGGGATCAGTACAGTCAAAACGCGGAGCGTATCAAGAATTTCTTAGCTGGTACCATGAAATTAAACGTAAATGAGACGTGATAAAAAGTTCTTAATAGGCGCTGCTTAAATGATCATAGTTGCCCCCCTGAACAGTAAACATACAAAGTGCTTACCACAACTTCATGCTCCCCGTGTAATGTTTTAGTGCAGGGCGCCGGAACACCGTTGTGTCTCGTCGGGACTTGATCGCATTTACTCCTATTCTTACTCACATGGAAGCCAGACCCGTAGCAGTACATTAGCGCCATTGTCGTCGGGAAATAGTAGGCACAACATGACAAGATCCTATGAAAAGAACAATTACAGAGAGATTTCCAAAATAACTGTATCATAATACCAACTAAAAAAAAGTATTACCACATAAGATACGTATATAATCTAATTCTTTTCCTTCTTACAAACATCATACAGAATGTAGTCGAACTTTTCAAAAATTTGTAATTCTTATTGTTTTCTGTATTCAAAACTATCTAGACAAATACTTTTAATATGAATATTATACAACTGTATTATTTAAATGTTTGAAACATTTTCTTTCAAAACAATACTAAAAGAGCCAAAAGTTTCTATTTAAAACCTTATTGAAAGAAGTATCAAAGTCTTAAGTACCTGAAAGCGACTCTGGAGTGAAAAACATCACAAGCCATCAGGCCTGTAGAGTTGAAATAATAGCCAGACCGAGGCAGCACCATAATGGCAAATAGTGATACTGATAGTATCCAAGTAATGCTTATTACTAGAACGCAACCCTGTAAAAGAAAGAAGAATTAATTTCACCGATCTAAGTTCATTAAGGTGATATCCAAAATATTCTGATTTATTGAGTTTGGAGTTTTTCTTTATACCATTAAAGTGAAACATGCGTTACATAAGTATTGAATAGTGTCTGCCTACTCCATAATCCAATATTTTTTGTAAATATTGATTGGATTTTGATTGGGTTGGTCCAATAGTCCAGTAGGGAAGGTCGCGAACTGGGTAGAACTTGCTGCAACCCAATCAAAACATCCAGGTATGTTATTAATTACTCATAATATAATCATGATTCTTCTCCATAATCCCGAAAAATTATAACTATGAATTCGAATCGCGAAATTTTAAAAACATTAGGCATGATAATGATGTATATTGATTTGTTGTATGATAATTATCATTATTGATAATTTCCAAGTACCAAATCATTTTTAAAACTAACAAAGATGTAACCTAAATTAACCATCGATATGATTGATACGTCAAAAACAATATACAAGAAATCTTAATGCTAAAATGGGCTTATACAACTTTAAATGCGGTTAATGCTACCCTTTGTTTGAGCAAAGTGTTGATCAGCATATTGAAACTTTCTAAGCTGCTCAAAGAGAGGCGTTATCGAGTGAAACCTAATTTTGCTCTGATTTGTAAGTACGGTAATGTAATATTCAATTGCTTGCTCCTTAGTTGCGAATGTTTTAAAAGGATTATCACCCCAGCTTGTGTAATTCTACGGCACTCATTTCAGTATCAAAACATAAGTGTGAATGCGGGATGGACTTACTTCGGTATATTACATTTTCATTTATAAATCTTACTATTATACAACCGTAACAGAGGTGTTATAGTGCACTCATGATTTAAAATATGTATATTGGGTCTTCACTATAATACTACCCATTAATAGTGAAGACCTGCATGAAATCAAATACCATTTTGTGGGATTCCTCTTGTTCTGTTTGTTACGATATATTTTTATCTCACAATTACCAAATAGTCCGATCATATTAATATCAATTTTGTGTAAGGTGGGAGATATATTTCTCTGATAATAGATTTTACCTTTTTACTAGAATGTTTATGATAAGTATTTGGATGCAGCAGATACATATATCTGTCAATAGCCATGCAGACCAAGATAATGGCGCTCTGTTGACTAACCGCACCTCTCAGCAACGCCTGCAATAGAAGCTAAAATAAATACTTCACAAACAAGTCACGTTACAGATAAGAAACATTGTTAGGGATCTAAATGGCCTTGATCAACAAATTACGACAAAGAACGGAGAAGAGGAATTACAAGTCAGCGGCCAAGCTGGTATAAGTTACAAAGCGTCAACTTCGTGAAGACACTTTTTGCTCGGTCACTATAAACCATTAGCTCATACTACATTTACTGGCAGAGAAGTTTAAGGGTTTCATTATTCGCGCATCGCCGCCTCGCCCATCGACAACAATCACTCATTTGTCCAAGAAAATTGTTCTTTCAAGAATTTGAACAATAAAGAACATTACGTAGCTCAATGTTTCCAATCTTTGAAAAATGTTCTTTTCTTTT
The DNA here is from genome assembly GCA_964035505.1 of Watsonalla cultraria. NCBI lineage: Eukaryota > Metazoa > Arthropoda > Insecta > Lepidoptera > Drepanidae > Watsonalla > Watsonalla cultraria. The sequence continues at coordinate 4,733,253 of OZ037721.1, forward strand.
CATTTATTCACAATTTTTGATAAGAATTAATTCTTTTTTCTAAATGTATTCTTTGATGTAATGGCCCATAACAAGCAATGTCGGCAAATATTTATCCTTAATAATGGGATATACAAAACTTTTGAGTTCGTGTCTCAATCCAAGAAGTTTTTACCCAAGGTTAACTTTACTCATTTTCTCCTCGTCTTTTGTTTAATAAAGTTTTACAACAACTTCATAGCTTCGCCTAGCTCTAAGTGTATTAAACGTTCGTCTTGAAATTTTGATGGAGAATTAATGTTCTTATTTTCTACTCCCAAATTATTCCTAACACATTATTTATTTGTTTTCATCATGTCATGACTATTTCAATTGTTATATATAACTACATGTATATTAGAGACTATATAAGACCTCTAATGTCTATTAAAATTTGATTTGATAAATAATCACCCGTTCGGAAACTATCCTTCTATTGTACTATAACTAACTATCCTACTATAATAGAGCATACATTCTAATGACCTCAAATCAATAGTTGAACACTAAATTGTGTTTTATATAATAATTCTGCTTTATTGCACTATACTTAAAAAGCAAAGTTGGAAATGAGAAAAGCTGAGAATTTTACGGCGGAATGCGTTGCATCAAATTACGCTGGCAAATTTAGCTGTCAGTGTATTTATTTGTTATAATTTGTTTTTACTATAGCAATAGACACAGTAACAAAAGAAAATATTGCAAAGTTATCTTTTCGAATATGGAACTTAGTATTTGAAAACAGTCGTTTATAATAAATCAATACGCAAAGGCCCTTAAATCGTTCTTCAATAGCATGTAACTTACCTGAATCTGACAGAATATTTCTCCGTAGGGCCAGCACTTGTATAAGGCCGGCAGAAGTGCCACCGGCGCTACTAATATTCCAGTGAACAGATCGTTAAGGGCGAGCGAGGTCAGCAGATATCTCGGCTGTAATATTTAAAGACTTGGTAAACATTACTGTTAGGTACATATTCAAGACTAACTACAACTACGATTTAACTTAGTAAAATAAAGCATGTGATGGGTTTGAAACATGAACAAAGACCAGGCATTTAATGGTAGGCCAAAGAGTGAAAATTTGCACAGAATTTCGGCATGTTACGAGTACGTTTGCAATAAGGAATAGTAAAATTAAGAAGAGCTGATACTACATGAAATATAATGTTTCGAAGAGTAAACCAAATCGTACCTGATTATCAATATACTTCACGTATCTCCGATTATTCAATACTAATATAAGTACGAGATTGCAGAATACAATAGCCATAGACAGGGCAAATATGAAGAAAGCCTTTAGAATATCAACTGGAGCAGGGAACGTAGAGGGCCAACCCTTTCCATTGAGCCAACAGGAGCTGTTAGAGAGTGACGGCGCTATGAGCAAGGCACCCTTGGTCGAGTCGAACATAATCGGCGCCCGCGGACAGAAGTGCACACTCTTCTTGAATAAGGCATTTAGATCATGTACTGTGCACTGTCTTCAGACTTTTCTCGCTCATACACGTGCGCCTATTGTATGCCGTGGAGCATATACTGTCTTTTTCTTCATTGTTGCTCGTTGTGACTGCATTTTCACTACCTAAAACAAAAGAAATATTAATAAGGCATGACATAAAAAATAAGGTATCCTGAGGGCCCACCATAACCTGTTTATGCAGAGAATATTGAGCACTTCTGAGCTTTCACGTATCATTTCGGTACCGTAAAAAAACGCCAAAGCTAAGAAGTTTAAAACAAGAAGATCATAGTTGCCCCCTGTACAATTTACGATTAGATATCAATCACTTAATTAAATTTCGAGCATTAAGATATTATCAGTAATCTTTTTGAAGTTTCAACTTCAAAATAATGCTGATACTAAATTTACCATCTACTATATAAAAATAAGTCGGGTTTTTCTTCCTGACGCTATACGGTTTTGCATTCGTTGGAAAGGTCTCGGGCTCCGTGAGGTTTATAGCAAAGAAAATTCAGGAAAAATTCAGGACAAACCAACATTTTAAGTAGATGGCGCCGGTGCGTGATACATTGTTTGACAGCTACTCATTGTTCTCTGCTCAGTTAATTTCATGTGACAAACCGGTATTGTGTTCACTGTGAAATTGTGAAAATGGCGAAACGGAGTTCGCCGGGTTTGCTAGTTATTCATATAAGTGAATACAGCAGGTCAATAGTAGTACCCCGATTTGATTTTAGAGAGAGCGTTTAAAGAAATCCATAGTATTCCGAAATTTCTATCATAATAAAAATGTGAGATACTGCAGCGATGAAGATAGATCTTTGAAACAGAATTAAATCCGCAATGCGAGAAGCTTGGATTAGCGTGACAAATTGCCTTCATCTTGAAATGCAGCGTTATATTTCAAACAAATAATTCTTTAAAAAGTCAAAATACACGAGACATATAATAAAAACGCTAAGTCTGAGTGCTTACATACAGGATGTACTGGATTGCTAGTTCTAATTGAATTCAAACACTTCAAGAAAACCAATTTGTGAAGAACCGTGTCGCGTATAAACTTTAAAGGGACAAGAAATTCTTTTTCCGCTTCAAATTTAAAGGAACAACGAGAAAATGTAAGGGAGATATAATGTTAGAGGAGCGTGCGTGACAAGACACGTCTTAAGAATCTTTTCTAGATATTTTCTCAGTGAGAACTCTCTCGTATTATTGGTGGCGAGCGCTTTGTCAATTTCCTCGAGGAAATAACGTCACGGACTGAGGTTAAGTGGCCTCTAAGAGCAAAAGACTTTTACTGTGACAATCATTCTGTCTTTTCATAATACATTTTAAAACGTTACTTTAAAAAAAATAAGGGTCCTTTCCTCAAATGGATAATCTAAACTATTTATCATTATCTGGAAAAAAAATGCAATACTGAACCTGCTTGAAAAATATAACAGTTTTCTATGACCTACTTACATAACCTTATATGTGGTTATTTCCTGTCATGATAACCTCAATTTTATAGGTTCATCCTCATAGAACGCAATGCAAGTCAAGTTCCTATTTAGATTCTGTAGTATAAAGGGCAGGTTAAAATATTGGCAGTTCACGTGTGTTATGAAGCAAACGCATGCGCTAATTAAACACGTCAACATCCAATTTTTTTTTTAAATATTCTGGACTTTAATGGATCATGGAGTTCATTTTGTGCTATCAACCTATTGCACCGAAAAAAGTAAAATTGATTATTTGCGGATACGCCCGTATGTTATGAAGCCTCGATATTTTCTTGTCCAGTGTAATATCACTGCGAATTGTGTCCAAAAAGACAACAGGATGTGAATTTTACGACGGCAATAAATTTGTTTTGTTCAATGAAATATATGTTGCGTAAGAGTTTATAAACACGATTGTACCTTTCTGCTAAATCTTAGTTATTGTTGTAGATTATGTACAATCAAAGTGTAAAGTGTCTCTGTTGTTCTATTACCGGAAAAAAAAATTTCATAATAAAATCTCTATACCTAAGAGTGGGGTAACTTTTGAAACTGGGACCGCGGTCCCCAAAGCCATTGGAATTCATAATGATTTTAATGGTGCAATGAGGCGCGTGTGGTCCAGGTAGCGTTAAATCCAAAAGCCTTCCTACTCTAAATTCAGTGAAAACCTCGAACATAGATAAATTTCAATGTTTTTATATGCAACTAAGCACTGAAACTGAATATTATACCTTCGTATGAAGCTCTCGTACGGACGGACACGGTTCATCTTTATTACGACATGTAATCAAAATACTGAATAATGATAGCTTGGTGGTGCATTGGGTTCAATTAACCTAGGCCAAATAAACTTAGGAAAACTGTGTTTACAGAAAGCTCTAAGCTATTCGTTGGTTGAAAATATTTAATATTCGCCGCTACGAGTTTTAAGGAAATAAAAATATCAAGAGAGAAAGCTCCAGACGGACTAAAAAGTTCTCATCTGCTTCAGATTGACTATTAATTGGTTTCAAAATAAGTTTTTACAGATAATATTTCGTCGCTTTTGAAATATTACACGTACTTTAAGAGTCGAAATAAATATTGGGTCTAGACTTTTTTGGAGAACACTTTTGTGTGCGCAAAAAAGTGCGCCTGAAATGTCTCGACTGTGAATAAAACTACTGGTTTATATTCGAGACTTCATAGCCTGTTTTTAGGGCTCAAGCTATATTTTAAACTTCAGCAAAATCTATTAAGCGCTTTAGCCGTGAAAAGGTAACAGACAATCAATTTATTTAGCCACAAGATGGCACCACAGGTTAGTGAGATCACACAATGATTACGCTTTCGTAAATCACTAATAAACAATTTTCCCATTTATAAATTACTAGAGAAACTTTCAAAACTATCGCAAACCGTTTACTTTTCTCTACTTCTATAAATAAAACAAAGATTATTTTTACTATAAGCTCATCGAAGTCTAACTCCCACATTAGAAAAAACCGTATCTAGATTCGCTACGTAGTTTAAAAGAACGACGCGTCCAAATAGACAACAAAAAATTGTATTTATATGGCGTCTTCAATTCATACTATTTAAAGGTTAGTATGGACATTTCACCGTCACAAATCATCAAGAGTATTAAATCATTTATAATACTTCTAGATGACCGCACTGGGTGTGATAGGTATGTAACGATTATTAAGGGTTGAACATCAAACGTGACCAGATAATTCCACGCCAGTGCTCTTCGAAGATTTCTCTCTGACCTCACTTCATCGGTAATGGATCGAGTTAATGTTTATTAAGAGCTTGAACTTTAATACCACGAAGTTGGCAAACAATCACCATGTTAAAAGAACTTACTATTTTATACTGTGACAGCCAATGGGAACTAGTAACACTGCGGGTGGGGATCTATGTACATCTTTCGCAATGCCAACCCAGTAAAAACTAGCACCAGATTAATATTTTTGCGATATTATTCTACGACTAGCTAGCTTCTGCCCGCAAATTCGTCCGCGTGGAACAGTTACTATGGGTTAACCCTAAATTTGACCCACGATTGGTCTTAGTGTGATGATGTATAGAATATAAAAGGCCTTCCTCGATAAATCTACTGAGATTAGCGCTTTCAGACAAACAAGCTTTTCAGCTTTTTATTTATAATATAGATGTAGTTCAAATAATTATTTCTCAGAGTACTTCTTTTTATGGTGGAACATTTGCAAAGTATTAAACACGATTTAGGTTTAATAGAAATAGTTTTATTATTTTCTGATATAACGTTTACACACGATAACACAAATTTAACTTTTAAATGTATGTGTTAACTCCAAACATAAATTAAATAATTTAATGAAAATCCATAAATAGACTTAGATTCATCCAATATTATTTTGCCTGAATGAAAAGTGTTACTTATCTTTCTCAATACTACTCCATTTTTACATTCTGTTCTTTTCTGGCTCCTAACCTTGATAAAGCACAAGAGGTAAGGTTAAAAGCAGATTCTGATATCGAGCTGGAACTGAAGTACATATAATTTGTCATAATATCTAACGTACTATGTTCTGTGAACGTCCCGTAACAGCTATTGAAGTTTTCCTCACAAGGGACCTATAAATCTCAGGGATTTTTTATGAGAGTTGACTTTCGGCACTGTAATCTTGGACCATAAAATCCGCACCAAAAGTACTAAAATACGTCTGCGAAGGTTTTTTACGCACAGCTGTGAGTTGTTCAAGTTCGCAGATTTTTTCTTTAAAGTTTTATGTACTTTTCAGTATCGGTATGGGAATTTATCATGGCAATTGCAGCTTTATTGTCTTAACTATACTGTCTGTTTTTGAGGCTCTTTATTAGGTTGAAAAAAAAGCTGTAATGACATTTCATACGATAACGACTTGAGACAAATTATTTTGTTTATTATGCTTAAACTTTCTTTCTGAATCTAAAATACGAAAAATAAAAATAACGACATTGGAATAAAAGCCTTATATCAACATCAGAAAGGTTCCATACAGTTTAAATATTCATACCTACAGTTTTCCGAAGTGAAACCCTACAGTTCACCATGAATAAAATGTCTTGTTACCCCAAATAACCCAGTGTCACACCCAAACAGGATGTTCTTTATGGAGGTCACACCTCTCCGTTCAAACAATATTTGAACCAAACGTATCATTTTCTCTGGTATTTGCTCTGTCACAATCGTAAAATCCGTCTTTTACGCTCCGCAGTTCTCTCAATTCAGCTCATGATGGCTTTCAAAAATTTCCGCTGAATAAATCGAGTCACTTGCGCACTCCACGCTTATTGAATTTCCTTGTTTTAGGTGTAGTTCCATTTCTAGTTGTAGTGGGGATGTCTTCCGTATATTGTAGAAACCGCAAAAGTTTAAAATCTATTCCACAAGTTTTGGAGGAAACGTGTTTCTGTTCTATAAATTTTAGCGAGACAATTTGACAACTGAAAATGTGTTCCCAATTCACGGTACCTATTGTGTGTTGTTCTAATTTTGAAATAAATAAGATATTCGCCGAATTGTTTCACGATGTACTGTTTACAGACGAGAGGTGATTGTAGACTAGAATGACTAGAATTCTGATAAATCTCAATGTTGATGAACCTTCGCGATATACAGGGTGCAGACTTCATAGGCGCAGATTTTTAGCATAGAGCATCGGTTGGTGTCAATATCAATACAAAAATGAAATGAAAAATTCCTTTACTTTTTTTTAATTTTTCGTTCTAATACTTACTATTTATTTTTGTGGCAAAGTGTAATTATTAGCTAGAGTTTAGGTAGTAAAGGTTCAATGCTTATAGAATGATATGATATAAACGAAGAAAATTAAAAAAGCGTTAAGGAATTTATTATTTTATTTTTAAACTAGCTGTGCCCTGCGGTTTTATACGCGTAGTTTTAGTTTTATTCCCGCGGAACCCTAAATGTTTTTTAAAATAAAAGTAGCCTAAGTTACTCCTTGAAATATCAGCTACCTGCCAGTGAAAGTCCCGTTAAAATCGGTCCAGCCGTTTCAGAGATTACCCGGAACAAACAGACAGACAGACAGACAGAGAAAAATTTAAATCTTGGTTATTTAGTGCATTTAGTGAAAAGCTGTTATTTTGGAATTACAAACAAACACTTCAATTTTATTTATCTGTATAGATATAGATTGATATGTACCTCCAGCCTAAAATCTGTGAAAAAAAAGTACGTCTAAGAAGTCTAGACCCTATATAAGGGGTTTATTACAAAACATGGTTTAAACGAAGACTAGACTAAACCAGAACTAATAGTATGTCCGTCGCTTTTTATCTCCACATCACATATTGAGATGGAATTACTTTTAAACCAAGGACTATCTTGGTCTATGTTTTGTAAAAAGAGGGTTTTGAGTTTAAAGTAATTATTTGTATAGTGTTGTTATAAAACATTGGCCTGTAATGAATGTAGCTCGGTATAATTATTAGGTTGATCTCGATGCGTCGATTGGGCGCCGCCCCGGATGCTCGCCTATGAAGCCCCAGTATTTGGCTTGGCCCAAACCACCCACTGCGAAAGTTATGGCCTCTAGTCACGATTCATTTACCCATTTCCTCTGCACTAGAGATTTTATTTTTCGTAATCATAATATTTTTTGCTCCTTTTACAAAGATTGGATTATTCTTCTTCTGAGCTTTTACAGTTGTTCCAACACGGTGATTCAAACGAGTGCTTCTTATGAATTATTATCTTCAATCCAATTTATGCTTATAGCAAAAACCGGTATATTATTCACGAAAAAGTAAGTGTGTGAGTTATGTCTGCTTTGTTCGCAAATTTAAGAATAACTATTGCTTTAATACCATTTGCGAATTTAAGGTTCATTTCATTTCAAGAGCTTCTCTTCACGTAGAATGTATAAAAGATTTCCCATATACATTGTTTTTTATTTCTATGTATGTATTTATTCTAATTGAAATATATTTAGGTTTTGTTACTTATCATGTAAGCGTTTATTTAGTATCTAGAACTAAAATAATACGTCGCATGTACCACATACACCCCAAGACAACCAATTATCTTCTTCATTCACTGACTGTCAAGAAGAAAATGCTTTGAGCCATATTAATGCCATTTGTGCCGAAATATTAAATGATATCAAAAATCGTGTACTTTAGTATATAAGTACATACATATGCTCAGGTCTGTATTCCCCGAAGGGGTAGACGTGTTGAAATAACCGAAAGTGATTAAGTGCCAACGTGACAGATTTTTTGAGTATTTTTTAGAAAAAATCATTGATCTCTGCTGAGATTCGAACTTGCGGCACGTGCGTAGCAGACAACTGCTCCACCCTCACGGCTACTACGACTAATCTATATAGAATATCAGTATCAAAAAAATGTATCCCTAAATTAATGAACCATACAATCCCCTTGAAATGTAAGTCAATTGTGTTAAGTGTTTGACAGTTCGAAAACCGATGTATGAATTTGACAGGGAGACAATAAATGATATCAGGCGCACTACCCTATTATGCATCACAATAATACAAATTCAAGAGAGTCACATATAAATACATGAAATGGGTCAGGGATATGTCGTCCCATTTGGCTGCGACGTGAACTCAGCCCAGCCAAGACCGTGTAAGTGGGCGAACTTGCGAGGTTACACTACAAAATTATTCTTTCCAGCGCTCTTTGTGTTTCATATGTTCACTTTCGGCCTTATATTAAACCTACGGTGTACGCTGATTAAAGTTCCTTTGTCCTTACTGCTGATATTTAGCCATGTAAATGATTACAAATACATTTCTCTGCTTATTTTTGGGAACTAAAAATTTATTTTTATTTTCGATATTTTTTGTTCCGTTGTTATTCAATTTGGGACTACGATCGTCGTTAGTAGCCAACTACGATCGTCTAAGCAGCGCGTATTAAGAACTTCTTAGCATTGACGTTTATCTAATATTACGGTACAAAAATAAAACGTCAAAAGTTCGTAATACGCTCTGTTTAAACCGATGATGGTAGGCTCCTCGATAACCTCTGGCTTCGTTCATAAAGTTATTCTGTTCTTCATAGAAGAAATAGCAATAGCTCTAATTTGAAAGACACTTGAATATTTTTTTAGTAATCAAAGCACCAATAATCACATTAAAAAATGCAAAGTAATATAATGTTTTCTTTGAGCTGCCAGTTATGCTCGATCTTACCAAAATTTTACTGAAAATGCAATCTTTGACTTATGTCAAGACGAAAAAAACAAGAAACTACTTTTATTATCCACGTAAGTATATCTATAATTTTTCATCACTGCACGCTGTGGTTATGGTTTTTATACAAAAATACCAAATGACCTTTTACTTACGCATCTCAAATTAATATGATAATGTAAGCGTAACTTTCAGTTCAGGTGGAAAAGAAACGTCGCCTAGCATTTTAATCCGCTTCGTCAGTACTCGAGCTAAGTTTTAATGTTTGCTAATTTCATTCAACCATACCATAAAATGCAACTGTCACTGTTTATTCGAGCATTTAGAATTCTTTGGCCTCGTTTCAGTGCCAAGACTGTCCGTAATAACATTTAACTATAACATTTAAACCTTATACTCGAACTAAGCGTCAAAATCGAAGTATTAGTAAGAAAGGTGCCAAATCACTTCAATCTCTATCTTGGTATGTTTGCGACGGATAAACTATCTTAATGTCTATACGACCGGCAACTTAAGAGGGGGAATAGTGTGGGAATACACTAGTTCATTCAAAACTCGGCCGAATGTCGTAAACACATAAAATGGTAATAAGCGTTAAAGAATCTCTAGGTTTCCACCGTGAATTTTACCTGCGGTGATCATCTACAATTACGTCGAGGGGCTAAGTGTTCTTCGACAGTATCTAAAGTACATTAGGAAATTAAAATGATTTACATGAAAAATATATTTTCAAATACTAAATGCATTCTGTGAAAATCTCTTAATAAGGAATTACAAACAGACACTTCAATTATATACATCAGTATAGATATAGATAACGCCAATCCGTTTTTCATTTGCCGTATGAAAATCGGAAAACACTTAACCGACCATAATATCAAATCATAATAATAATAAAGTCGTATTAAAAAACAGTTTTATGTACCTGGAATATTACATAAACATTGGTCAAGGAATAAAAGTCAAAGGCACGGTGTAATAAAATGAAGAGTTATTAGGCAGCTACAGTTAATAGTAGTGTGGGTCGCCAATTCAACAATTCATTGCTATCAAAAGGCCACGTATTTTTGCCAAAACACAATCACTTCGAGCAGAATTGCATTTCACCGCGAATAAATAGCAAGAATATCAACCAAACGACCAATTTTCTGTGCAATATTGTAACAATATCTTCCTCCGATACGATTATCTCGGTAATAAAGGGAAAAGTTCACAACCGTACATTAAAGTTGGTCAGCTTTTCCGATTCGTGATACAGAAATTAGTAGGTAGGTTCGCTTTTCACTCGCTGGTTCCATTCGAAAACAACATTTGACACGGTCTGGTTGGCTTGTTCAGGGGAAAACACACATATTGTAAGATTTGTACACGATTCTTAGATTATTGTAACGATCAGGGTTAAATTATTATAACAACAACACACATTAGTTGGATCCAAAAGCTATTTTACTTGCCCATTGTTTTCTATTTCACTACTGGGGTTTTCTATAGCCATTTCCTTTGGCTTATAGGTAATGGAATTTAGATCATTGTTATAAATCGACATCAGATACTAAACCATCATTTTACTAGGACCTTTTGATTTGGTCCGAATTTCAAGTTCGATTTCACTTAAGAAAAATAAACTTTAGAGATTGTTCAATTAATCTTAACTTTATTTAAACAAGTATTAAGTCAAAAATTCGACATAACTTTTGTTTTCTAAAATATTTGAACTACGAAAAGTGAGGACAATTAGCTTGAAGCTGAAATGATAGTGGCTCGAGTGGCGACCACGGACCGGAAGACGCAGCGTAGGCAGGCCTCCCACTAGGTGGACCGACGACATCGTGAGAGTCGCGGGCAACCGATGGATGCTAATAGCGCATTGTCGTTCGGCGTGGCGGTCCGAGGGGGAGGCCTATGTTCAGCAGTGGACGTCTTCCGGCTGATGATGATGATGATGACGAAATGATAGATGTATTTAGTATTCTTTGCTTGCACAAAATTCATATTTAAAAAAAAAATAGTTTACTTTTGAGCTGACAGTGTGAACTACTCCTAGTAAAAATAAAGTTGCCAGTTACACCAGGCAAGGTAATAACGCTGAGGAAATATCACTAGCATTCACGAGGTCCTTAAATTGCCACGCAATGTTCTTTTGTGTTTTATGATGGCATCCCACAAAGGAGGATCGCTGATACATCCGTTAAAATACCCACCTTCGTGCGCGAACGCTAAAACCTTTAAGTTAAAAGGTAGAAAGCTGATTTCGGGGAAAATGGGAACAATAATGAGTATAGATAAAGAACGTTTTACGATCGAAATTTCACAGAACAATTTTATAGGGTGAATAAAAAGATGTGCCCAAATTGATTTATGGCTTTGATACTGTAAGAAGCAGTATTAACAAAGATTATAAACGAATGTTTTTGGGTTTACGTTACCTTTATATCTAAAGATATGCTTAATAAACATATTAATGTTAAGTTGATAAAAAAAGCTTAGTCATCAAAAAATGTGTAAGATGCTTAAAGATTATGATAGGTATGTACGTATCATACGTAATATCGTACAAGCGAAAGGGTCGACAGAGATCGTTATTGAAAACTACTTGGTATTTCTTTGTTATTTTGTAACCTTTCAAAAGTTGTTATCAGTAAAACGTATGTCAGCTGCGTTTTTTCATACTTGATTTATTTTACCTTTAAGGTCACAAATGGCTATCCTCTTCCACATTTCACACAAAATAACTCGGTACCAACGTGATATCAACGTGGTGCTTTCCTCACTGGTTGAGACATCCCTTTTGACATTCTTCTTTTCTTCACGACGATTTCGTTCATCGTTTGCTCCATCAACTTGCGCCAGCATGACAACCGAACTTCAGATTTTAGAGAAGCTAATAGACTAGTCTTGGTCACGTCACTTATGTAGCAGGCTACCACGCAAACCACGCAGCCATAAGGCTCTATATAATATGTACAAAATAAACAAAACTCCAAAACCCCGCCTACGACTAACCGCGACCACAACATAACATTTCATTAGCATCATTTGGCACGGCGCTTGCTCGAGTTTTAAAAACTTTTCCACTAGAACATGACGTGGAAGAAAACATGTCTTTAAACATTCTAATAATATACAGCTAGATGTTATGTTAGTAGACATGTCGGTAAACCCGTATTAATGTGGCCTTTCCACTAACTCGATGAAAACTTTCACAATTCTTTTCTTTTTCTTTCACTTATTTTGTATTCAGGCGCCGTAAACAGAAAATTGACTGAGAATAATTTTGGTACATTGCGTTTTCACATCCATCGATTGGCAAAGTTTGAGTCAACAATTTCTTATTTCGTCGCTGCGACTGTGTCCGCAAAGTTGCTGGAAACTTATTGTCAATTTTATTTTGTTCGGTTGGCATTTATGAAATTCCCACTTTGAATGTAGAAACACCTACGATATATTGGTTTAGAACGTTTCATCCGCAAATAGAATAAACAAAATAACAAAAGGAAAAATAATATTCTTGGCATTATTCGTTGGTAAAATATTGTTGGATTTCCTTAATGTTAAATAATAGTAAAATTACGTAAAAAGTATAATTAATTTCTAATTGTATTCTCTATACCTGCATGAGATCTTCCATAAATCCAGTAATTGTGTAAAAGCATTTTTTAACTAGCCATTTAAACAAGGTACTTTTAAATGTATTTGGTGGTAAGGTTTTCCATTTATCTGGTATTTTATTGTAAATTGAAGTGGACCAAGGTGTTACCACACCCAAATTTGGAGGATATAATTAGGTGAGGCAGTGTATGTATAATTTCTTAAATTTCTTCTCTGATGTATGCAGATTTCTCCAGGACGGTAGAACTCGCGGTAATGAATAATAAGAATAGGTACCTAAAATAATATTTCGCAAAAAAAAGTACCTAAATGGATTTAAGATTAGAGACACGTTTTAACATGAATACCTACCTACATAGTCAATAGACAAACATTATATATGAACCCGATTCGCTATATATAAGGAACGTTCTCCCGACCTTAGAATTGAAATAAATCGTTTGTTTGATTACCTAGAACATGTGCTAGTGTTTGATTCCAAACAATTGCAGCCTACTAGTTTTATAAGGTCGTCCCGTGATAAATCACGTGATCGAAACATTGTGGTAACGTCATTAGCTTTGGTGCAGATCGAATCAAAATGATCGTGACGTCAATCATTTGATGAAACTACCTGACGAAGTATACGGACAACTGAAAGTTATATGTTTTCACCCTATATCCTTGAATCAGTAAGCGGTGGCGCAGTGTACCTAACAAATTCTTAAGAATATTTTACGCATGCACATTACTCGTATATTCCCAGTCGCATTTTGTTTCAAGCATTAAATAATGAGATTCAAAATGTATTGTGCCTCATCGGTGTCATTGTGGACATCTTCGGACACCATGGCCTGTCATGCGTCAGCAGCGCCGGTCGGCGATCTCGTCATTCTTCCATCAATGACCTAATACGGCGGGCTCTGGTCACCGCCGGGGTGCCTGCTGTACTGGAACCAGTAGGTTTGGCGCGCGGCGATGGCCGGAGACCCGATGGTATGTCGCTGACGCCGTGGAGATTGGGGCGGCCGCTGGTGTGGGATGCCACGTGTGTCGATACGTTGGCTCCGTCCCATCTCCCCGGCACTGCTGTGGCGGCCGGTGCTGCTGCTGCTCAGCAGGAGTGCCTCAAGCGCCAGAAATATGCTTGCATTGGTCAAGGATACATATTTTCTGCGTTTGCGTTTGAAACTCTGGGGCCTTGGGGTCCGGATACTCATCAGCTTTTCAAAGAGCTTGCACGTCGTCTGGTAGAAGCCTCTCGTGACAAGAGAGCTGGGGCTTTTCTCGCTCAGAGAATCAGCATTGCTATTCAACGTGGCAGTGCTGCCAGCCTTCTTGGCACGATCCCGAGAGACACCGACTTGGGACAAGTTTTCTACCTTTAATTAGTACTGTTCCTTGTATATATAATTTAGTTTTTAATGATTTTCTTATATTTTAGTTAGTTAAATGTTTTTCTTTCTACTATGACTACTTAAACCTATATGGGGATGAAACTCAGAACCTAAACAAGACAACACAAGCCAATCGGATTACCGCAGAGCCTTGGAGTCGACTTTTGTATATCGGCATATAAACCTGTTACCAATTCTTTTGGAATACAGGGAATATATAGGAGAAAACCTTCCGTCACACGTACAATAGACAATTATTTTTGGGGATTTCTTTGTCGTAGATAAATTGACTGTAGCACGGTGATTGTAGCTCAATGCGGCTCGTAATAGTAGTCACAATGGCTACGAACAATTGTTATCGTTACTGGGTTTGTTTTGTAATCTACAGTTATTCAGGTTCAAACTGAATATCCTATCTATACAAAACGCTATTACAGTATGAAACGCTAGATTTAACATTGAATGATCAATTGAATACCTTTATTTTCGCTTGCAAATGTGTAAATGGACTATTCAGAAAAAAAAATGGATCTAAAGAAAAGCCGCATCTGCACAAATCAATATACCTATTATTATTAAAATCCTAACTCGATTCGCATGGTGAAACAGAATCATCATCATCTCCCTGGCCTTATCCCATACATTGTTGGGGTCGGCACTAGATTCAACCCGATGTGGCTAATCACATGATTTTTATACAAAGCGACTGCCATCTGACCTTCGCAACCCCATATTAGGAGGAAAATCTGTGATCTGGGTTAAACCAGTTGTCAGATTATTTTTAGGCCTCCGACTGACCTGTAACGATTGCCAAAGATGTTAAATTGGCAACCGGGACCGACGGCTTAACGTGCTCTCCGAGGCACGGAGGGAACTCGGGCGGTCACCCATCCAACTACTGGCTAGGCGTATGGTTGCTTAACTTCGCTGATCGAATGATATGCGCAATAGCAACTGTGCCACGAGCTCCTCGAAACAGAATATGCCATTGAAAAAAAATACAAAGAACCTGATTATCTTTCTCTCTATTCCACTTCACACATTCATAGAACTCTGGCAACCTAACACAAACATGGGGCCTAAAATCATTAATTCAGTACTTTGACATTTTTTTTGCATATAACGTCAAAGCAAAGAAATTCTCAATACGCGCTGAGTAACCGATCACAGTTGGGCCGCAGTTCTCTAAGGTAGAGTTATTCCGCTGCGATTTTCTATGACACGAAGGTATATTCACCAGTCAGCAGCTCCAAAATTCGAACCGGAGATCCATTTAATCCAGATTTCCAATGGTAGGGGACCACCAAATTATGGTTATTTATTTTCGTTGAATTCCAGTTTTACATACCCTTAGTTAGATATTATCAATGGTCTCGCTTGCTATTACCACTGAATCTCATTCCATAACAATGGCTAATAGGGAAAAAAAAGGCAGCTTCATAAGACAAAGCGAAGAGACGAATGCCTTCGCATTTAAACGATTGACTCAATCGAAGACACGGAGAGAATGATCACTAAGTCAAAGGTGAAACCAGAAAGCCTCACCCAATGTTTATGTACGTACAGTCTCAATGCTTTAGTAACTTCAACTCCATATAAGGTTACTAGCTTGCATCTACGCTTGCGTGGTAGTTAGATCTAACATACAAACTTTCAAACCAGATTATTAGGGGTGGAATTTGTGTTTTATTTTTAGGTACTTGCGAGTTGCATTATATACTTAGTAAGTTCGTTATCAGACAGACATTCTAGAAAGAATGCAATCATCAGACGACTCCAACACCTGATTGAAAATCAATAGTACCATTTGCGTATCTGTGTGTGCTCGTAGGCTTGTCGTCTACTTACCACAACTATACAGATAAATAACATTGATGTTTATATATTTTTGTTTGTTTATATTTCCAAATTAACAGCTTTTCACTCATTGTATATAAAGAATATAGGTACGGTACTAACATAAAAAAACAAAATCTGATCGTCTGATCTCTGAAACGACTGGTCCGATTTTAACGGGACTTTCAATGACAGATAGCTAATGTTATAATGAATAATTTAGGCATTATTCTTATTTTAAAAACTAAAAATCATAGTTATTATTTTTAATCCTTCGCAAAACCTAATAATTATAATATCTTAACTTTTGAATGTGTTTAAAATGGGAAAGTGTAATCGTCTGTCGGTCTGCTACGCTTTCATGTGATGTTGTCACGAATAAAATATTTAAAAATGTCAAATGAACCAAATAGAGAAACTTTAAGTTCAGAAAAATAAGTTGGTCTTTTCATGAGTCTAATATTCCCAAAAAAATCCTGCCAATTTTTCTAGGATTTGGAATCTTATTAGTCTGGTAATAAGGCCAAGCATTCTGTCCTAGGCCAAAAGAAATAGGGACTTGGGTAAGTGCGGTCTCCATTATATTTTCATAGGAATTCCGTTCTAAGGGAAGTCGGTGAAATGCCAGCCTCTAGATTAATATTCTCCTCAGTATGTGCTATTCATTTTCAAAGAACCTACGTAGAAGGAATTGTGGATCCATTATCATAGTAGAACCCTTGCTATGAGAAAGCATAATATTATAATATAGTCAGTTGATTAATGAAAACAGAGTTATAATATGAGTTTCTTGCCGGTTCTTCTCAGAAGGTTAGTTTCCGAACCGGTGGTAAATTCCTCGACATTCATAAGTGCCTTACCAGGGCCTAAACTGAATAAATCATTTTCATTTTTATTTACCTAAATATAACAATAGCCTCACGGTTCACTCGCTCTATCTAAAAGAGTGTAAATACTTACAGTTTTTTCTGGGTATTATAAGAGAATAATTAAACTATGTGACTATTTGGCTCATTGCTCATTCATTTATATACGTCAAAAATGCATCACTCATTTTTGAGAGATGGACAAACCAATACGCGATTTTATAATATCACGGATAAATCCCAAGGAGAAGTAGGATAAATCTATGCTTACATATGAAATTCAAAGTTCTTACTGACCTAGATATATAGGGCCGCTATAGATATATAAGAACGCTAAGCCTAAAGCACTGGTCCTAGATAAAAAAACTTTGAGGTGATTTTCGCGAGGTGTATCCACTAAGAAAGGGTTTTCCCAAATTGTACACCTGTATTGTATTATTATGTATTGAGAGGATCAACATTTTATACTCTGGATGTAATTCAAGTGAATGCGGTTGAACGAATGCCGCGGGAATCTATCATCTATAAATATAGATAAATATAATTGAAGTGTCTTTTGTAATTCCAAATTAGCAGCGTTTCACTAAATGCATTTGTATTTACATTCAAAGGTGTTCGGGCTAATCTCAGAAACGATCGATTTTGATAGGAGTTTCACTGGCAGATAGCCGATGTTATCTATACATAGAAATAAAATTGAAGTGTCTGTTTGTAATTCCAAAATAACAGCTTTTCACTAAATGCATATGAAAGTATACACGCTACTGACACTAAAAAAACAAGTTTTAAAATTTTTCTCTGTCTGTCTGTCTGTCCGTCTGTCTGTCTGTCTGTCTGTCTGTCTGTTTGTTCCGGACAATCTCTGAAACGGCTGGACGGATTTTAACGGAACTTTCACTGGTAGGTAGCTGATGTTTCAAGGAGTAACTTAGGCTACTTTAATTAATTAAAACTATTAGGGTTCCGCGACAATTAGGATGAAACTAAATGTACGCGGGTGAAACCGCGGGGCACAGCTAGTAAGGAATAATTAAGGCTACATTTTTGTAATAGGACTCCGCGATGTAAAATCTACGCGGGTGAAACGGCGGAACGGGCTAGTTCTCTATTAAGTAAGGGTGAATATCTACGCAAAGTAAAGTTCCTACAATGTTCCTTATTCCAGCCGAGTATATACATATGTTCGTCATAAACTACAGCGATAAGTAAAGCTCAGTCCATCTCCGGTTCCATTGTCACTTGCCGTCACAAAGGAAGTAGAGAGCGAGAAAGACAAGCGACTAATGGAACGTACTCGACGTGAATCGACGTCTGTTTTACATTGCCGATAATGTACTGAACGCATCACGCCTAACTTTAAGCGAACGCGCCACGAAAACAACGTAATGCGCATCGTTCTGTGAAATTAATTTATCTTGAACACGTATTCGTTACGAATTATGTGTTATGAGGCGAAATATTATGAGATCTTGATGATATTCAGATGATTTTATTACATGGATAAGATTGTTATTTCGACTGAATTATTATGTCTGCGATACTATATGGTTTGATTGAATTACCTCTAAAATGTAAGCGCAAACTTAGTTATTTTAAACACGAAGTTAAATTAATTCTGAACAGCTTTTACTTCACTGTATGTTATCACTAGTTCTAAACATAAATAATAATCTCAGGTGTACCGATTATAACGCGACTTTCATTGTCAGATATCTGATGTAAGGAGTAACGTACACGGCATTTAATTTTTCTTTGTAAAATTTTTATTTGAAAAAATAAAGCATTATAGAGTAAAAAAATATTATAGAGTAGCTGAGGCCCCGCTACTCTATTATATTTACTCAATATGTACTTATCCAATCTATTTACTTAATTAAGCACTCTAATCACATTTCAATTGACAATCCCAGTTCGATAGTTGTACCAAAGCTGACTCACAAAGCTTTGTGTTAGACGCCAGTTGACTAATGGTGGCAAACAGAAGTACTTTCACTTAATTGGAGTCAGAGATGGGATTTTGAGATATAATGGTATCCCAAATCTATCAAAATATGTGACGAATATTGATACGTATGTTACTAACGAAAGATCGACCGATATCTAGAGGAGGTTTTTGTGTGTTTATGGATTTAAGAGAGGTAGGGCATAACGGGTTTTCCCGTTCGAAATTCGGAGCTGCCTGATCGTACCTCCACCTTACAGAAGACCTCACGATCGCAGACAAATAATGCTACTTTAGAGTAGTATTGTGTTCTTACGGTGAGTAAGGTCGCCAGGTAGTGCTGGCGTATAGTGGGGACTCTTTTATCTTTACATCTATACATACTACAGACTAGCTGTGCCCTGCGGTTTCACACGCGTAGATTTAGTTTCATCCTTATTGTCGCGGAACCCTAATATTTTTGATAAATAAGAGTAGCCTAAGTTACTCCTTGAAACATCAGCTACCTACCAGTGACGCGATAATAAGGATGAAACTAAATCTACGCGGGTGAAACCGCGGGGCACAGCTAGTCTTGTAATATGTTGGCACAGCGATTCTATTCTCTATAATGTGGGCGATGCATGACCGACACTCTGGTGTTGGTCTTGTTCATAGGGTGCAGTATGTTTCAGCGGTTCAACTCCCTATTGTAAGTACTCATATTTTCCTTTGATGAAATGTAGTTTTCTACAAGATGGTGTAATAAAATAATTGGTTATGTCGGTCCCGTTAAAATTACAGCTGTTTGCTAGACATCTATGCCTATATCAATGCACAGCCTAAATCGCTGAACTAGGAGAAATTTACCTATATAGGTATACACTAAGAAAAAATATTCCAAAATTTATACAGGGAGTTCATGCTTGACCATATGGTAGGTAATATCTATACTAATATTATAAAGAGGAAAGATTTGTTTGTTTGTTTGTTTTGAATAGGCTCCGTGACTTCTAAACCAATCATGAACATTCTTTGAGCAATGGATAGCTACATCACCAGCGGGTAACATAGGCTATATTTTATCCCCGTACTCCCACGGGAACGGGAACTACGCAGGTGAAACCGCGTGGCGTCCACTAGTAATATATTTTTAAGATGACCGCACCACAAAGCGTCCGTATCGGAATAAAAAATGTGAAATAAAATGCCTCTTAACCTTTGACATAAATTGGTTCGTAAAACTTGGTATGAAGTTAAGATTCTTTTCGGTGAAATCTCGCTTTTTAACTAAGTTTGCTTATTAATATGAATCTTCAGAACCCAAATGAGAAAATTAAAACTCCTATATACATACGTACTTCTGTATCTTGGTAATTTAAAAGCTTTTCAGGTAATTATGGAAAACATTAACTAAGTAAGCACTTTCAGGAGTAATTGACTCCGTAAAAAAATATACGGTCGAATTGAGTAATCTCCTATTTTTTTGAAGTCTGTTAAAAAACGAGGCCCATATAGTCTCTGTTCTATATTCTGTCTGTCTGTCACACCTAAATGTAAATCGAGAAAAAATTGGTCATCCCAGAAGGGTCCCCGAAGGGGTAAGCTGAGGTGTTGTTACAATAACACCCACATTTCACCGAATATTATTGAGTGCAAACGTGACAGAGGGTGAGTTCATTGAATATGTTTTGGTAATTTCAACTGCCATTTCAAATATTTATGGATTCTTTATGAATAATAAAGTGGTTTTGTTAATCTGTCTGTATCCCGACCGCGTATTAACCAAAAATAACGGGACATTTCGAATTTAACACAGACGAAGTCGCACGTGGAAGCTTGTTATAACTTACAATAGCCCGCTCAGAATTATTGAATATGCCCAAATGGACCATCCCTCGAGAATATTAGACCGTTTGTCCTAATTTATGTACCTATAAATTATGTCCTTAGTAATTACAACATGGTACCTAATAGTCTATTCGCATTGAACCACTGCCTAGGACTAAATACCTAAGCTTATAGTATTAGTAAATTATGGCAACGGCCTTAATTGCACAATTTAGGACTTAGAGCAGCTTAAAAAGAATTTGAACAAATAAAACGACTAACACGATAATTTGTTACAGGATTACGTGCCCTAATATTGATACATTTTTGGAGGCGAGTTGTGGTTAAATTCCACACACATTTCGAGTTCCGGATCAACACATTTCGAGATACGCTAATACGCCTCGAAATTCGTTGACGTTGAGACATCGAACCAGAATGGTAAAAACAGAGCCCTATATAGTCGAATTGTGAATTCCATAGATGACGGATCAACACATTTCGAGCCACGGTAATACGCGACGAAATTCGTAGACGTTGAGGCACTGAAACAAAATGGTAAAAACGGAAGCCTATATAGTCTCTGTTTCTATGTCTGTCTGTCGTTCTTTTATATCTCCAGAGTCACATGTGCTACATGTTTTACTTTCATGCTCTACTGCATAATTAGGACTGTTTTGTCAGTCTAGTAGACGCAAACGCTATAGCGGAACACGAGGACCTGGGTTCGACCTGCGGAACGGGCAAAGTGTTATTGTGTTTTTACATCTGTAATATTCTAGTCACAACCCGGAATTTGGGTTAGTGTCCGGTTAATGGCAATAGTCTCGCCCCAAGACCGTGGGACTTAAACATAACTGGCGAAATGTGGGTCTACCTTAAGTGCACATCTGCCTACCACTTCGGGGAATACAGGCGTGTGCACATGATTGTATTTACTACATAGTTTTTCAATTCTGCCTATGATACATATAAATCTACTGTAAATAGCTGAAACTCTTAAGATGTCTAGCACCAATCTTAAGAATTAAATTAATCCGACAAAATTTGTACACAAATACGAGGAATTAATTACTCATTCCTATATTTCCTTCGGCACTGGATAGGACAATAAGCATCTGATACCGACATGAACTTCATTAAGCCTTGGGTCAAAGTGTGTAGCTGACATTAATACATTCGCATTATAAACCGATATGTAAGGAAATGTGGTTACATTACACTTTGTGCTCATTGTGCTCTGCAATACATTTACAAGTGTGAAATATGAAATATAACATGTTTATGTTCAAAAATTAAATATAAATTATGACTTAGATGCTTCAGATACAGCTATACATACAGATAAATAAAATGTAAAAGTACCTATGTGATTCCAAATTAACAGCTTTTCATTAAATACCTATGAAATCAGATACATTTCTACTTAAAATAGAAATTTAATTTTTAACCCTTGCTTGTTCCAGCTGATCTCTGAAATGGTGCCGATTTGAAAGGAGTAACGTAGGCTTCCTTTATTAAAAAATAGGGCTCCGCGAAATAAAACCACCCATGATATTAAGGCAGTGAAACCACGGGTCACAACTAGAACACAATAAGGTCACCATAACTAGGGGCTATATAGCCGATCGCTCAATTAATCGTACGTATGTCTGGAGGTGCGTGTTGATCACTTCGGTGAAGGGATGACTATCGACTAAATATGTCCTACTACAAATAATCGAATCTCCCCTTTTGGACTAATATCAATACATAAGCAGATCACATACTTTACAAAGTACCTCGTGATATAGATAATACAATATACGGCAGTTTTATTATACCGACATATGCGCCCGAATTCTCGATGTAAATGTATTCGTATTCATGAATTGAGATCAAGTCTCGTGGATATGGTTTACAAATATTCAGATGCAGCCTTATATACCTTACATAATTCAGAGGTAATAATGGTGTATGGTTGATATTATTATGCTTTTACCACTGATGTTATATTTGCTTGCAAGAAAATCGTAAGTTTAATTATCGTCACGTCAAAAAAAATATACATAATTATTTTAGACTGTTTAAACACGAGGTTCTACTTTAAATTTCCGGGTTTGTTAGTCAGAGATCTTTTTAAAAATTGTTTTTCTTATGTACCGACTACTGTACATGCTTTCGTATGCATTTAGTGAAACGCTGCTAAAAATACAACATTATTTATCTGCTTAGATTATATTATATCTTACCACAATTTACAAATATTCATATAATAATCTTGACAGGAGATGAGAGGCGTTAATATATAAGACTTTAGATATCAATAAGCCATAACAAAGTTTTGAAATATTTTGGCATTGTGACAAATCTCATTGTTTCCGGCTTCATTATCGAAAACAAAACAATTGTATGTCTTACTGTAAGGTGTTTATCTACTAAGACTGTTTATTGTTAAGCGAATTTCCTAAAGTTTTATGAACGGAATAAAGTAATGTTTCATGAGGCTTGGTTGAAAACCTTTTGCATGCTGATTTGAGAAGTCAAAATAATGTTTTCTTTTAAAACTCTTACCAAAGTTAAATAACAAACGTCAATAAACAATGTTCTTTTCTCGCTGTGTCTTTAAAAAGTTTCGCCTATTAATTATACCGAGTTCAAATTAAAATGAACAAGGTTTGAATATTTATACAACCTCCGCCTTTTTTGCTTTTGTGAAAAATCTCGAGCTGTTTCATAATGTGCCGCCGAATATTGCAAGGCATTTTTATTTTCGAAAATAATCTTAGCCCTTGGGCCCAGGGGTACCTACGCAATCTCAAAGATTTAGGTAACAACAGGTACGTTCCAACATTCTAATTGAGACATCGGCGCGATACCAAAAGGGTATCATGGTACCATCAAAAATAATAATTAATAATTCCAAAGAGCCTTTGGGGACCACTGACGCGAATTATAAATCCAAGGTGGCGTAGGAAACCGCGGTCCCGGTCCGTTTAAATTTCGAACAACTTGTTGGGATCCGCATGAATGCTGTATCCATACGGATTTGATGATTGACTTTGCTTCTTTACATTGATCAGGCTCTCGCTTCCCGTAAAAATGCCCTAATACGTAGAATGTGAATCGTTTGACTACGAAACCCACGCGAGACTGACTAGCTAACTTAGTTTACATGCTGGCAGAGGCATCTCATTTAAAGAGATATACAGTAAGTTAGCTGGCAGTATTTAGTAATTGACATGTCACGGCTTAATATGATAAGTTTAACTAGTTGTTATCTAAATTATTATTGACACAACACCCAACTGCTTCAACTATTTACGTACTCCCACTCTTAGAATATTTGTAACAGGCCAACATTAGTTCAGTAAAGTATCGTAAGGGTAAAGATCATCCCAAAACTTTGTGAGTGATCGCTAACGCGTTCTCAAAGTTTGCTATACTATAAATAGGATAATGTTGGGGTAAAATGATTTTCATTATCGGTCAAACTGACGGGTAGGCTGAATGAGGCACGTAGTATGCCGGCATCTCGGCATCCACGCTTCCCTTCCAATCGAAATATTCAAAAGGTCGTCGTCACCCATTTTAAAGGCATTATTATTAAAGACCGTCTGTGTTTCGGCTTTGAATAGACTTTATTTATTAGAATTAATTATATCTTGGATTCACTTTGAGATTTCCATTTGAAAGCTTTTACAAAAAAGGACTTTCATTCCAAAATTTTGACATAAATTCAATAAGAATGTCGATTATATCATGATGAATTAATTTAAGTTTGTAAAATATTATATCTTTTACAATAGTTTTTAGTACCTAATTACCGGATTATTCTTATTTTCAATAAGATCTCAATATTCTATATCGCGTTTACTTTAACTTCATTAGAAACTCGTTAAACAACACCGAATTTGTTTCGCATTCAAAGGAAACGCAATTTTGCACGAAAATTGCACGGCATCTAACCATTTTCCGCTACCTGCGTTTGATTCTGCGTCCAGTTTGATTTCCGTACTATTTTTCGTTTACGTTTTATTTCTTTGCGAACCTTTAGCGCTGAATACGCTGAAGTGACAAAAATCTGCCTGAAATATATCATCATTACAGTGGCTTAATGGAGTGGATACATCACCCCATGATTTTTGCACAAAGCGACTGACATCTAGACTTCGCAGTCAAATACAAACGATAGAATTTATAATTATAATAAAATCTGTACCCGTTTCAAACCAGGTGTTTGACTTTCTTAAGCTCTTGACTGGCCTGTAACGATCGACTGTAATATTTGTATCTCCGTATATTTACTGGACTGCGGCTAGGTGACTGAGGGGAAGGGTGCGTATGTAAAGGTGTGTTATTGTAGCCCAGATAGCACAAGCTACACTTAACATAAACCTTAAAAAAGGAAGTGGCAGTTTTATACTCTGTGGGCTTTTTTAAGAGTATTTATATCATAAGTCGGGTTTTTCGGAGGCGGAATGGTGGAACGTTATGCGTTTCAACATAAAATTCTTTAGTGACTAAATAAATACGTTTATAATCATATTTTTACTGAATTATATTCACAAATATTGTAGCTCTATTTACTGAAACGACTAAAGTAAAATCATCATCATAATCTCTCTGGCCTCATCCCATACATAGTCGGGGTGCCTAAAAAATCAGGTGATCAGTCACCTGACTTTTTGGGTATTTTTTAAGTATTTTTTACCATCATTTGATTGGATAATAAAGAGTAAATAAAGTAGTCTTAAATATGTAAGCAGCCTTATGGCTGTGTTAGTAATATTATACCGACAGAATAATATAAATGCATATTAATTGGTATAAAAGAGTGAATAATTAGACCGACTTATTATCCCACATGATAACTATGTGTGTAAGTTATTCTTACAACCACTATTTTAATTAAACGTGCTTTAATATTCTAAGTTTGGTAATGTTAGTCAGGTATGGTAATTATCATTACTTAGACCATCAAGAAATAGTTAGTTTCACTTACTCTCTTAATGCCTGACATAATTAACTTAGGATTAATGGTTTAGAAACAACTGGTTGAGGGAAATATGTCTCTATTACAGTCTGGGTAAGGTATTAAATTATAAACTTTGTTGGTGAATTTGATATTATAATCGCAGCAATTATTTATTACGGATCGTTTGAAACATTAATATTGTGTATCTTACTTAGTGGACCCATGTGCTTTAATTGTATGTCTAATGGTAGCTTGATTTTGAATTTAAGGTGGTTAGGAAATTATAGGATTCATGTAAAACAAACAATCGAAACGTCGTTGAACGATTAAAGTCATTCGATCGAAATGTCCTCACAATGTCGTATTCACGTAATCCGATATTCTTGTTCGATAGGACTTCAACCAAGCGAACGTTCGCGACGACTGAGCTGTTACATTTTTTCTTTGATATGCTGGATACAAAAACGCTGTCAACGCCTAAGTCACTACGACACAGTAACGGTTTCAATTACGTGAATCAGACTACAGATAGATTTTCACGGCTTCCCAGAAGTAAATCATTTAAGATGCTATTCTTCAATATAACAGAGTTTTCTAATGAATAAAATAACAAGACTGTGTACAAAGCAGAATAGTGGCGAGTAAGAATATTCCTCCAATTTTATGAAGCAATTCCGAGAGATAATCTGAGCAGTGGGAATTTACTTCCCGGGATCCCGCATTCGTCCTGTAGATCGTCATGATATTCTCTTGATGGACGAGATGGTATGCCCACATTGTCGGCACCGTTACGGAATTTTAGCTTCAGCAACATTATTTACGTTTCAAATGAAAGGTACCTATTCAAAGATCTGATCTCAAGCCATTATTTTACTTACTCGAAAAAAATATTAATATTCACTTATTTGCATTTTGCGAATGGAGTGACCTATTATAATGGTTAAACTTCACATTTGATGTTCGTTTGATTTCATACATACATACAAATTCTCACGCCTGTATTTCCCGAAGGGGTAGGGAGAGGTGTTGTAATAACAGCACCCACTTTTCATTGAGATTGATTAAGTGCCATGTTTGATTTTATATTTTTTTTTAAATTTTATAAGTTTTAAGGAAATTATCTTGAAAACATATGCGTTTGAAGATTTGACAGTTTACATAGCTTTTTTATTTCTAATATTATTTCCTTTCAAAAATTTTTGCTCATTTCATATCATTATCATGACTTCTGGTTAAATAATACAAAAAAATATTATTACACACACTGAAATAGTTATAATGTGAAAAATCACGTCAGTTTCAGTCAAAGTTCGGTGGTAGGTGTAAAGAGTCCCTTAACTGCGGTAAGGGTTGGGCTATTAGATGCCCGTAACGTGGCTCTTATCGCCACCACCGTGTGGTGATTAATTAGCTCTAAATTACCTACACCACTGCGTTCGCCACGATTACATGTAAAAACAGTTAACCCAAAATGTGACCGCATATTCAACAAACGTATATCTATGTATACTGGTGTAACAGGAATTGATCCTCATTAATTTGCTTTTAACATTTTGGTTTTGGCAGAAGCTAAACCAGGAATGTATTGATTCAACATTTGCGATATATAGACACAATTTAAAAAAGGCAGTTTTGTTCTTAATACGACAATGCTAGAAAACTAATAATAATATCTGATAACTGCTGATAAGCGGCAACTGACGGCCTATCATCATCGGTTTAAGCAGCGCGTATTAAGAACTTCTGAGCTTAGACGATTTATTTTGGAACCGTAAATTTAAACAACAAAGCTAAGGGGTTCTTAATACGCGCTGCTTCAACGATCATAGTTGGCCCCCTGAATTCTGTAAACGCTTGTAACAATTCGCTGTGACCATCACACTCGCGTTACCGACTAAATTGTAGTGCCAACAGTATAAAGACGATAAGCAGGACCGACTTGTACAAGTGTAATATATGTTTGTTAATTGTTTGTGTACCGTTGCAAGATTAGTAATAAACCGACGGTCGGCTCGAACGGTTGTTTCATTTATATCACTGGCGACGAAAGGTGTAAACTACCTGCGCATTCTAATTGTTGAGTGTATTAAAATGGCGTTCATCGGGAACTTATCGATGTTTGATTACAAAAAGTGCGAGTGGTCGATTTTTAAAACGCGATTAACCCAATTTTTAAAAGTTAACAATGTGAAGGATTTTAACAAAAGTGGTGTGTTAATCACAAACTTGTCGGATGAAACATTTCGGTTGGTACGTAACCTTGCGTACCCGAAGGAGATCGACGATCTTACATACGAGGAGTTGGTTTCATTACTCGATAACCATTTCAAACCTAAGCAGTGCTCGTTTGCTGATAAAGCTAGCTTCTATGCAGCTATAAGAAGCCCAAGCGAAAATTTGGGGGACTGGATGGCGCGTCTGAGAGGTATAGCAAGCCTCTGTGATTTTGGAACTGCGCTAGAATCTAACCTAAGGGATCGATTTGTCCTTGGTTTGGGTGGGGGCCCAGTACGTGACCGGCTTTTTGAGCAAAATGCCTCAACGCTGTCCCTTACACGAGCGCTAGAACTAGCTGAGCAAGCCGAGTGTGCAATCCAAGCAAAAAAGATGGAGGGCACAAGTAGTGGAGAAGGGTATTCTCTAAAAGAGGAGCCGATATATCGCAGTGAGAGCAGGGACGAGCGGCGCTGGGGGTCGGGCGGCCGCGCTGGAGGTGTCAGCACGGGTCGCGGCGGCGCCACAGGATCGTCGCGGGCTGGAGCTGCCTACACTGATTACCAAGTCGTGCGTAGACGGGAAGCTAGCTGTTCAATTTGCGGATTGAAGAACCACACAGAAGCTAAGTGCCGATTCAAAAACTATAGATGTTTGAAGTGCGGTAACAAGGGTCACTTAAAGAAGGTGTGCGGTCAACATAAGTCCAGGGTAAATAACATTTGTGAGTGTAGTGACACCGACATTGAGGTGGATTCTGGGGACTGCGATGAGTGTAAGAACTTCAATTTAAGGTACGCGACTAATCTACCTATAGAATTAAATGTACTAGTTGATAGTAAACATGTTACAATGGAGCTAGACTCCGGTTCTGGTACTTCTGTTATTTCAGATACATTATATTATTCTATGTTCTCAAACTGTATATTAAGGCCATGTAGATTGAAGATGTGTCTTTATAATGGGCATAAAATTTCTCCTTTAGGCTATTTCGAAGTAGACGTAGTCTATAATAATTTAGTACGCAAAATTAAATTTTATGTTGTTAAAAACGGAGGACCCGCACTATTAGGTCGTGATTTTATGTCTGCCTTTAATTTTGTCCTCACGACTAAAATAAACAGAATATGCCAAGATGACGACGTACAAACATTACTTGAGCAATTTCCAGACTTATGGCGTAATGAATTAGGTACATTTAACAGATTTAAGGTGAATTTACAGCTTAAAAAAGACGCATTTCCAAAATTTTTTAAGCCGCGTACTGTGCCATTTGCCCTGAAGGCAAAAGTTGAGGAAGAATTAAATAGGCTAGTTACATTAGGTATTTTGGTTCCCGTGGACCACTCGCAATATGCAACCCCTATCGTTCCGGTCCTTAAAGAAAACGGTAAGGTACGAATAGCTGGAGATTTTTCAGTTACCTTAAATAAAGATCTCATAATCGAAAAGTACCCATTACCTCGCATCGAAGAAGTTTTCGCAACTATAGGAGGTGGCGAGCAATACTCAAAAATAGATTTAAAAAACGCGTACAACCAATTTTTGCTTAGCGATTCGTCTCAAGAGCTCACCACAATTAATACCACCAGGGGTCTGTATAAATATACGCGTCTTGTGTACGGCCTAGCGAATGCGCCAGCTATTTTTCAAAAATCCCTTGAAATACTACTTTGTGGTATAGATGGAGTAAGTGTCTGGTACGACGATATATGTGTTACGGGACCCAATAAGACTACCCACTTGAACAGGCTCAAGGAAGTTTTAAGTCGCCTCAATGACGCTGGTTTGCGTCTTCAGGAGGACAAATGCGAATTTTTCAAAGATAGCATCACCTACCTGGGGTACGTTATTAATAAGAAAGGCTTACAAACCTCTCCAGACAAAGTAGACGCAATATTAAAAGCACCCGAGCCGTGCAACGTTACCGAATTAAAGAGATTTTTAGGAATAGTCAATTATTATCGGAACTTCATTCCTAACGCGTCATCCATAATGAATCCCCTGCATGAGTTACTCCGTAAAGGCGCTGAGTGGCAGTGGGGGAAGCGACAACGGCTCGCCATGCGTGCGGTGTGCCGCGAGCTGGCATCGCAGCGTGTGCTAGCGCACTTCGATCCCAGCGCGCAGTTAGTATTAGCTGTGGATGCCGGGCCCGCCGGCCTAGGAGCGGTTATCTCACAGAGAGATGACAACGGCATCGACAGACCTCTTGCATTTGGCTCGAGGTCGCTTACAGCTAGTGAACGTAATTATAGCCAAATTGAAAAGGAAGCCACCGCTATCATTTTTGGGGTGAAACGATTTCACCAGTATTTATACGGCCGCAGTGAACCATTTATTTTAAAGACAGACCATCGCCCATTAGTTTCAATTTTTAATCACAACACCGGCATTTCAACTACTACAGCCTTACGATTACAGAGATATGCGATAATTTTAGCTGCTTATAACTACGCTGTCCAATATACATCAAGTACTAAAAATGTTGTTGCAGATTTTTTTTCGAGAGCTCCTCTTAGCGACACATCGAGTCCAAGCGACTCACGGTACGATGCATATTGTTCATTAAAATTCTTAGAATCAATATCACCTGCGATAAAACTGTGCGATATCCAAACGGCCATACAAAATGATTATGTTTTAAAAATCGTTATTAATTATATGAAAGTGGGTTGGCCACGTAAAATTAACTGTAGAAACGTCCTTCCTTACTTTCAATGTAAAACAGATTTACAGTATGAGAATGGCTATCTATTACGGGGCCATAAGATTGTTGTTCCAAAATGTTTAAGGAAGCAAATGTTGAAGGAATTGCATAGCACACACTTAGGAATTAATAAAATGAAAAATAATGCGCGCAGCCGCATGTGGTGGCCCGGTATAGATAAGGACATCGAGCAGTGGATAGGCGACTGCGCCGCGTGCATCAGTGTGCGTGCGGCCCCACCGCGAGCGAGCCCGGCGCCTTGGCCGCACACCACCGCGCCGTGGCAGAGGATACATATAGACTATCTAACGATAAGCCAAAAGGTGTTTCTTGTAGTTATCGACTCCTATAGCAAATGGCTAGAATGCTTGTTCATGGCGAATGGTACAACTACGCGCGCCTTAATCTCCAAATTAAAATCTTTATTTTCGGTTTTCGGCATTCCAAACTCGTTAGTATCTGACAACGACGTTAAAATCAACTCTCAGGAATTTAAGGAATTTTGCTCCAGTAATGGTATTAAATATCTAACGTCACCTATCCTACCACCCTATTAGCAACGGCCAAGCAGAAAACTCTGTAAGAACTTGCAAGAAGATGCTTAAATGTATACTATTGGAAAATGCATCAAAAGAGGCTGTACATGACAAATTGTTAGGTTATCTATTTGAATATAGAAATACCGCGCATTGTACCACCGGCGAATCACCAGCAAAATTAATGTTTGGTAGAAAATTACGTTCACGATTAGATTTAATTTTACCATCAGAAGCTTATGATAATGTAGATACTGGTAGTAGAAGTGAAAGCCAATATGTAAAACGTAAATTTAAAAAGAACGATATTGTGTGGGCCAAGTGGTACAACGCGCGTAAGGAAAGTTGGCAACTGGGCAAAATTTTAGATCTAGTTGGGAAAAGAATGTATAAGGTACATATTTTAGATATTAACACAGACTGTATCAGACATATTGATCAAATAATGGCTTACAAGGGTTGTGGTGTACCAAGTGATAGTCATAGGAATATTGTAGATAGTGAAAATAATTCTCCGTCCGATCTACTATCCTCTCCTGAACCTTCTTCTCAGATTACCGTTCCACCGTTAACAGTACCGCCGGAAAACCCAGTTATCTTACCACAACAAGAAATATTAAACTCATCCTATCAGGAAACAAGGGTTACCGATGGGCAAGAAGTAGACGATCATCATACAAATGGTAATGAGCAGGATCAAAGTGAACAGCTTCAGGAGAGGGAAATGGGTATGGGGAAAAACGACAGTTCGGCAGCGCTTGAACAGAGCGCCGCAGCCACTACTGTGGTCCCTGCGGCGGATGGCCCTCCGCCAGTGCGTGTCTTAAGACGGGCTAGACAAAACATTGATTTTAAAAAGTATTTTTAGAACTAAGGATAAGTAGGAATGTATTTATAGACTATATATAGTGTGTTTTTTTTATCGATAGTTTTCTCTTGTCTACAGGTGTAATCAAAAATAGGTGTGGAGGAGTGTAATATATGTTTGTTAATTGTTTGTGTACCGTTGCAAGATTAGTAATAAACCGACGGTCGGCTCGAACGGTTGTTTCATTTATATCAACAAGGCTTCCTAAGGAAATAGCATAATGAAACCATACGCATCGCTGGAATACGATACGTACTTAATGTAATTTTTCTGCGATCTTGACTCTTGGCATAGTTTCGATAAGACACTATTTTAGGGATTCACATCCCACGCAACGCGGCAACGAAATCCTATTATTATGCTTAGGCCTATCCATCAATCCGCTTTCCCAACTGCCGTCA
The DNA here is from genome assembly GCA_964035505.1 of Watsonalla cultraria. Classification (NCBI taxonomy): domain Eukaryota; kingdom Metazoa; phylum Arthropoda; class Insecta; order Lepidoptera; family Drepanidae; genus Watsonalla; species Watsonalla cultraria. The sequence goes on from OZ037721.1 coordinate 4,765,538, forward strand.
GTGTGTCTACTTGTGCCGTTAAAAGAAATACCGTAAGATATAAACATACATACATATTACATACATATGCTCACGCCTGTATTTCCCTAATGGGTAGGCAGAGGTGTTGTAATAACAACACCCACATTTCACCGAAGATGATTAAGTGCCAACGTGACCGATGGTGAGTCTATCGCCGACTCAGGCAGTATACATACATACGTCTTTGAACTACTTCTCAGACATACGCAGGTTTCCTCACGATGTTTTCCTTCGCCGTAAAGCACGTGGTGTGAAATCATAAGATATAAACTGCTGGAAAAAAAATTGTTAAGCTTAAGTATCCCACATACATAATCTAGTCACTAACAGTTGCCAAGGGGCGCTCACAATGCTGCCATTACAATGAAAAATAAAAACACATTGTATTGGCAACAAACGAGCGTATACAAAATTCAAAAGTTAGAGTGCTGGTGGTAATTTTAAATTCAACAACGAAGTAAAAATTATGAGATACTAGTGTGAGTTAGTGTATCTGAAAGCATCCTTACGATCTGAATAAATAGAACACGCTATAAAATATAATATACTCATGGTATAAGTACATACACAAATATATTGTTACAATGGATGAGTCAGAATATTTCAATTAGAATAGCACTACGACACTAGATGGTGGCACAATAATTCTTTTGAAGCATTTTACATGAATTCACGAGTATCATTGAATAATGGTTTTATGACGCAAAATGACTGAACCTAAGGTGTGACACTAGATACTTAGCTAAACCCAACTAAAGCTTGTAGCAGTTCACATAGTCTAAATATTAATATTTATTAAGTTATTATGCTAAATACACTTTATGTATTAATAGGAAAAACGGCAACTAAATTTTATTGAAGTCGACGTAAACTGCATCGTGAGAACCTAACGTTCCGTTCCATAATTGAGACAAAATATTCATACGAAAATTATGTATTACTTAAGTGACATAACACAAATTAAACTTGGATCTTACCAAAGCAACATGATAAGAAAATTGCTGTAACTTCCATTCGATTTGTTTTTTAGTGAAATGAGGTCGCCGCAATAGGGAAAATACTTGCTTTGGTATTTTTCCTTCCTCTAATATTATAATAGTTGAGAAATAATTACGTATATAGATCACACATTTTCTTTGTCCTAAAATAAATGATAGAGAGTTTTTTTATTCAAATCTGGATGTAAACTAAATCCCGCGGTTTCACCCGCGTAGATTTAGTTTCATCGTTATTGTCGCGGAACCCTAATATTTTTAATAAATAAAAGTAGCCTAAGTTAATCCTTGAAACATCATCTACCTACCAGTGAAAGTCCCGTTAAAATCCGTCCAGCCTTTTCGGAGATTACCCGGAACAAACAGACAGACAGACAGACAGAGAATTTTTTTAAAACTTGGTTTTTTAGTGTCAGTAGCGTGTATGCTTTCATATGCATTTAGTGAAAAGTTGTCATTTTGGAATTACAAACAGACACTTCAATTTTATTTATCTGTATATAGATATCAACTACAGAATATCTATCCCAAGATACAAACAAGGTGGTAAATTCTCGACTTTCATAAGTGCCTTACCAGGGCCAAAACAGAATAAATATTTTTTCATTTTCATTTTCATTTTCATTTTCATTTTCAATCATTTGCCAAAAAAATTACATTTGTTTGTTGTAACGTTTTCTAATATCAGACTGTGACTGAGACATGTATGAGTGGCACTCATAAAATAATATACACGCCACGGATACACGCATACAAAAACATTTCAATTTATCGTAAGTTTCATATCATCATTTAATATCCCGCAGAAAGAAAAGGCATGCATTTTGCGACCTCACGAGTTCGCCAATGTTTACGCATCCTCTGTTCGGGATTTATTCGCCTTTTATTATTTTCTCCATTCACATTATTTTTTATCTCGCCCCACGGTTGCGAGGGATTGTTCGAGCTCAGGACGCCGAATTTCCACTGTTCCGAGTTTTAATTGAGAAATGTATTTATTGTTTCAATCTTCATGCTCGACGTTATTATTTTTTCATTGTAATTCAACGAGAAAATATAATATTTAATAACGATCAACGGATCGGGATATCGTCTTTGTTTCGTTAAATGAGATTATGTTTCGTGCTAATGGCGACATCGTTAGGAAAATTGATTTAGCGGTTGATAATATAACAAGTAAAGATGATGGATCTGAAAAGTTGCCGAAGTCTGGTGTTAAGTTTTAGGCAATTTGTATGGAATAAACACTTGGTAAACTTCAAAGTAAACAATTAGGAACCAAGTTATTGTTAAGACTATATCGTATCATTTGTTATGTGTGTGACTAACCGGTTGTTTCGATGATGATTAAGTAACTCGCCTACTTCGCAAGTTTTATTAGAATAAAATTTAGTATAGCCTGCAAGTATTTGATTATAGACCTGAAGTATGTTTGTATGTATTTTTTTTATTACCCAATGTATTTATATTTGTGTAATAGAACGTAAAATAATACTTTTTGTCCATAAAAAAAAAAAATTGTGAGTTCTAGCCCTGAGGTCGTAAATACGTTTTATAACTGAATATTCTTATTTGAATGAAATTGCGGCTTCAATAATAGGGTTTGAGTGAAAGTGAGCTACTCCCCTAAATACTTCAGTTCTGCTATTTCGGTTAAATCACTTTAAGGGAACCTTTCAAGGGAAGTGCCAAGAGCTCAGGAAAAGTTAAACCAATTACATTGCCGTTGGAGAAATATAGACAATATTTTGTGGCAGCGAATCTATTTAAATTTCAAGTAAGGATTATGCTACTTCGTGGTCTTTAATGCTTTTTTTCCTCAGGGTTCAAACTGTCTAGCTGTAGCAAAGCTCTAGCAGAAAAGCTGAATTTTTTTAGCATAATAGTAACCAATATATTTACGATGACACTTCCAGTTTTGCTGTTATTTATATGTTTTTTATGTCCGTTTAAGTGGTGGTAAGCCAGCATACGACGTAGGTCCATGATTATGAGTTATATGATAGTAAGTTGTAACAGCAGTCCTAATAGAGTAAAACGAAATGCCACTCTTGACACCAACTTCCAACTTTTTCTAATATAAATTTACCGTGGTGGCCTCGGGGTTAGAGCAGTCGCAAGTTCGAACCCAGTGGGGCCTGTACCTACGAGTTTTTCTAAAAACTTATGTACAGTGATTTCACACCTCGTGCTTTACGGTGAAGGAAAACATCGTGAGAAAACCTGCATATGTCTGCGAAATAATTCAAAGATGTACGTAAAGTGCCTGAGACGGCGATGGACTCACCTTCTGTCACGTTGGCACTTAATTATATTCGGTGAAATGTGGGCGTTGAAAATTACAACACCTCTGCCTACCCCTTCGGGGAATACAGGCGTGAGCATATGTATGTATAAATTTATCTAAGGACTAGTCTGTTTGAGACCCGAAAAATAATGTTATACCGTATACAAAGGCCTAATCATGATCGTTTTAAGCAGGAACTTCTTGGGTTTCACGTACTTCTTGGGTTGGGTACAAAATTCTAACGTGATAGATGAAAAGACTGACGACGTCTCTCACGTAAGTTTTCCCATACATATTTTCACAATATATTCAGTCTATGAAACTAATTGAATTTTGATACACAAGTCTAATTAACCGATGAAATGAAACCTAAGAAATGTTAGCCTCGAATCAAGGTAGCTTTAACTAATACTTTTCATGGGTAAAAGAGAGCCGTATTATGTTGGTAATTAAGTTGCTGCGACAAATTTAATTAAGTGCTTAATACTGCGGCAGGTCTAGTCTTGAAAATTTGTTTTTAATGAGACCCAATAAAATGTAATGAGTCGCAGACTTAATGAACATTTGATATTTAAACAGAACACGATAATATTATGCTCTGTGTATTTAAACTTGGCGTTGTGGTTGGTTATTCAAATACTGCAGTATTTTGTGAATCAAAAATGAAATGGCGCTCTATTCTCTCTGACTACCCCGAGATATGATTATTATATAATGTCAGTAAAATGATTATAATATACTACTTAAAAGAAGATTATTGCCACAGTTATAGATAGTGTTATTTTTCTTGTAGTTGCTGAAAATTATATATTATCATTATAAAGGCTATGTCGACTAACTAATATTACCTTTTGCAAAACTTGCATATTTCAAATACAACTAATTTCATGTGTCTGTAGGAAGACTTTTTGTTTTCTTCAAGTGTACAGGCTTTTTTTAAGTGGCGGGTTTTTACTAATTTGCCTCTTTTGTTGGTTAAAAAGGCTTAAGCAGAGCATATTAAAAACTTCTTAGATTTTAGTTTTAATTTTTGTACCATAAAATTTAACGTCAAAGGGAAGAAGTTGCTTAAACAATCATAGTTAGGGCACTGTACAGTATATAGAACTTTAAAAAATAAATAGGAAGGTAGATAATAAAATGGCCAGGAAGTTTTAGATAAGACCGTTGTAAATAAATTCCGTCGCCCATTTAAAAAAATGGCTTGAGATCAATGCAAAGTTTCCGAGAAACGTTTTGTCAATCTCGGACGGTACGTTGATGAGGCGCTTCAGATTTCGTGATATATTTCGTGATAGAAGGGGCGCAAGTTTTATTTCGTTATCGCACCCGAAAGGGGCTAGAATGGTCCAATTTTAGCTTAGATTTCTCTCGAAGGCTCTCTTCTCTTCCTCTGCCGAAACACATTTCCTTGTCTCGGATTTATTTTATTTTACTTCGTGTAAATCGTAAGTTATTTTGGGAATTGAATTTGTTCTGGACAAGAGAGCGATGATAAGTACAACTACAACTCAAAAATATATTTATTTGAATATACTTTTATCAACGTAGTTTCAAATCGTAATAATGGCATCATTACACAAGATTATATATGCTACCTCCAGGTTTGGAAAGTACCTTTTACTGAGAATCCAGCAAGAAACTCAGTAAAGTATACTCTTTTCAAAAATATATTTTTTTTATCAATCCATATCACATATGTATAAAAAACTTTTCCAATTATTGAAAATATATTTCAATATTATCTCTGATCGTAAAATCTATGATAACAAACCTTTTCCTATGAATAGGCTTTACATAGCTCGCAAGGGCTAGACTTCAAAATGACACCCGCTAATTGGCTAAGTCGATTTGCATACAAAAACCTAGCATGTAATCCACTTACCACACTCATCTGTCAACACCGTCAACATTCATTAACAGAACAGTCTGCACCACACTTTACCAACACAGTTAAACCTGACCTAAAAAAACTAGAACTTTAAAAGAGAACTCAACACCATAAAAAAGTCAAGAACGAATTCTTTCTGAAGGCATAAAGTTTTAAATTGGAATTATATTTAGCTCTCGTGCGTAAGGTAAGTGCGCCAGATATCGGCACACGTCCTACCCCGACGGTATCTCATCGAGGACTGACTGAAAATCTGAAACATTCGTCGCTCCCTGCGGAGTGACACCCACTCAGCTAAGATAAAGTTCGCCAGTGCTTTCGCTAAGCTGATTACGAATCTTGTTTTGGACATTTTAGCTTCGTTTTTATACTTACTGCCTTATTGACACGTGGAAAATGTGTACGGTTTTGCAGATGTTTTATTTAGTTTTCCCCATTCAATGAGTAATAATTTCTAAGTAGGTGAGTGTGATGTGTATTGATATTGTATTTATAATGCAAGGTTTATTTGGGGTATAAGTTATATTCCAAATAAATTTACCAAGCATTTTTAATTATGTTTAGATAAATCGTGTATCGTTACTTGACGTACCTAGAACCAATACCCACACATTTAGATAGATTTAGTTAAAACCAAGGGTGTCATAGACTGTATCAACCATTTATTGTGAGGTGCCGTCTTCATGTTTGCCACAGTATCAAAAATTCACAGGTTTCAAGCCTAAGTATTACATAATATTAAGAATAAACGTGCTTTATGGTGAAGGAAAACTTCACGAGGAAACCTGCATTCTGTCTGAGAAGTAATTACGACGTATGTATAGTACTAAACTTACAATGCTCACACCTGTATTCACCGAAGGGGTAGGCAGAGGTGTTGCATTACAACACAAGCCATTGTGACAGATGGTCTATCGCCGTGTCAAGCCCTATACATACATGAAGATGAACTTAGTTTTTATTACATGATACGGACAGAAACAAAAGAAAGTAAAGCTGCAATTTTGGAATTACAAACAGACACTTAAATTTTATTTATCTGTATGTAATGTAATGTATATGTATATCTGTGTAGATATAGATATTATTTTTGTAATCGTACCTTAGTATATTCTGAAATTTTGTAGACATCATCACTACGTCTCTCCTAGTAATGAGTATATAAAGACCCTACGATCAATACAGTACCATAAAAAAAAAATATCAAAAGACCCTTTTCAGGAAAACAGTTCTTGAGTTTTTCATCGTCAAGGTCGCAAGGTTGTATAGGCACTTCTGTGAAACAATAGCTCTATTGATGTCACTTCTTTACCATTCAAAGACCAAGGGCGTACACTTGACAGAAATAACTGAACATTCCTGTCTTAGTTGTAAGTATTTGAAAATGTCACAGGGATGACGCCGTGGATTGGATGCAAAAAAAAATTTTTTATATTCATTTTACATTCATATTAAATATATTTTTTCTAAGCTTGCATTTTTGCTAAAAAAACAATTATGACCTTTGGTCTACGAAATTCTAATCAACGTCGGTCCATCCAATCCATCCTTCCAACAAATTGATAATTCTAAATTTGGAATCCATATTTTTTTAAATCTGACATGGAAAAAGAAAACTCAATTCCCGTGAAGACGATGTGATCCCTCCCTCGGCTATCATTTTTTCGCAAGTAATTTCCAATACTAAATGGCACGAAAAAACGTTATTTAAAACCGAAGCTAATTTCGCGAGTAAATTTTACGTTTCGACTTTACAATATCTGCTTGAGAGCAACTTTTGTATGGCAGACAAGTGGGCTTGGAACATGGTGCTCCGATGAATAATGGCAAAAGTTGAAGGAGTTTAAAATTGGACTGTCCGTATTTCGGTTGAATATTAATTTTGTACATTCTAGTTTATGACAATTTAAGTAATTGAAGGTATTATTGGAGGCTACGGAGATTAAAATTCGGCGTTCAAAAATGGATTAAACTTTTCAAATACTGCGACTATAAATTGACTTTTAAGTTGGTTGGTAATGTTGGTATATTTCAATCGAATATTTTTTTCGTTCTATAATTGCAATCATAAAAATATATGTAATTATATTTTTTTAGTTATCGAGACATCCTAACATTATCATATATTAGTTTAATTTGAATTATATCCTAATTCAATGAAATAGAAAATCTATTGAAAATAAATTATACAAAATAGCAGACTTTTGAAACGGTTTTACGTATAAGCTTGCAACAAAAGCGACACGACCAATGAGTTATTCTAACGTAATAACGTTAGTGCATATCAAGTCACGAGCTTTACGGTGAAAGAAAATATCGTTCAAAAGCCTTCATAATATGTCAGAGAAGAAATACAAAGACGTGTAGCCTATCCAATTACCTACATAAACAATTAAGGCCACAATCGAAATTCATTTGCAATATTGTATTAAGGCGTATTCAGTCTTAATAGTCGTTCCCCACCCTGGAGTAACAATTAATAATTGTTTTATGCAAATCGTGTGCCCTTATCTTTGCTAAGACTACGTAAGCCCCATGGGAAGTCAAGCGACGCTTAATTGTATTAAATAGAAATGGTAATCAGTATTATGAATATGAACATGGGATAGAGACTGCTGTTTTTTGACATAAGGCTCTTGAATTTACATTTAAGGGTCTTTGCCTTGTCGACCCGTGTGTAGCGCAAGATGGCACCCAGCCGCGCATATACTTAACTATACTTATGTGCAAATACTAGTTGTGCATTACGATTCTACCTGCGAGACTAAATTTACAATGTATGATTTATTTTACTAATATCAAGTTAGCCTAAGTTACGAGCGAAATTGCGGTTATATTAACCGCTAACTTAAATACATACACACTCACACACTGACAAAAAATATACAAAATGTGTTTTTATTATTACCCTATATACATACGTCAATACGCATTTGGAAAAAATATAAATACATCACAAACACACCTTTAATTTTATTTTATTTGAACGTATAGATAATCACCATCATCACAAATGAAACGTCATTTAAAGTTCAATTTGTTCCGTCGTTTTACAGAAATACAAAAAAGTTTAGAATCAGTAGAAATAAAAAAATCACTTCTTTTGGTACAATTTTATTTCTTTGAGTACCTACTGGTACATGGTTCAACAGGACTATGTTTAGCCTCACTCAGTGTTGATGAGATTGAAGCAAAGTTTTTGCATGAAACAATAAAAACTCCGTAGCATTTCAATTTAAATTATTGGTTTTTCAATCAATGTTCGTTTCTTGTATTTATCTTAGTAACGAGTGATTTACGAGAGTTGGCATTCAATTTTACTGAGTGCTAAATTAAAAACATCAACATTTCAAATCAACTTGCTAACAAATTCGTTAGCAAAGCTTATTCTTGTTTCTAAAATTTTGATGCATTCAATTTTAAATATTTCTCAATTAACGTCAAAGAAACACAGAATATTTCAATTATGATAAATAAGGTACTCTAAACATAAGACCAAGTATTATTTTACGTGTTATTTAATTATTATTACACGAATGAGCTTGTGGCACAATTGTTGAGTGATTGTGGTGAGTTGGATGGGTGACCGCCCGAGTTCCCTCCGTGCCGTATAGCACAGGTTAAAGTCAGTCGGTCCTAAGATAGTCTGATAACTGGTTACACTCGGATTGCCGATTTACCTCGTAAAAAGGGATCACGAAGGTCAGATGACAGTCGCATCATATAAAAATCAGGTGATTAGCAACGTCGAGTTGAATCAAGTTCCGACTCCAGCAATGAATGGGTTATACATTGTCGGGGTCGGTAAATCATCATCATTAATAACTCATTATACTCGTATATATCAGACAGCTAACATTAACTTATTTCTAAATCAAAAGTATTTAGAGAAAACTGACATGATCAGCATTTGGAGATTATACAGGCTGTGATTTTGCATTCGTGAATATAGTTCACAGATTAAATAGTCCAATATTGGATGTTTTTTTTAAGTTTTCGAACAAAAATATCCGCTCGTGTTCAACTCTGTGTGTATGCATCGCCCTTTGCACACAATAAGTAAACAATTTTAGTGTAGGCGCTGCGGCGCCGAGATCATTGGGAAAGCAATTTTTATTCGTATCACACTTATAAAATATTTCTAATTTAATGATTGCGTACATAAATCTCCTTATACATAGCACGAATGCAAAGCCATACCCCATACAGAGAATGGTCCTTAATCAGAGATTAGGGGTAGGTAAACAGGAGTATATCTCCAGTGTTACAGGCTCTGTAATCCACGTGAAATCCGATAGATCCTTTGCATGAGATAAAGCGTTATCTTAAGCTAATTACCGACAGCCTTCAAGGGAAGGCCACAGTATTAATCAATGTCCATTAACATCGATGGTATGCGGGCCAACCCTGATCTCGGTTACCTTACAACTTCCAGATTGCCTATTCACAAACTTCAACATTTTGTGTACTTAAGGAACTTTTTGTATCGAATTTTCGATCGCAATTCTTTTTTAGTGAACAAGTCTTCGTAAAAAAACTTTGTGATTATAACAAATATTTAATGGTGAAGTAATGAAAACTCAATTAGAAAATTTATAAATAATGTAAAATATTTGACATGTATTTTTATTGTATAGATACCGAAGTATACAATTAATAATAAGGATTGTGTTGTAGCATTTTTCCTAGATTCGGGTTAGAACATATAACCCCTTACAAAATATGTTTTAATACCAAGTAAAGACCATACTCGGACTAGAGCTATGTCCATCCCTGTCGAAATCCGTATCACTAAAAGAGATTGAACTACTTTTGCCAACGATTATTATCTGCTACGTTTTGTATCAGAGGATTAGAAGTATTCCGCATTGTCTTGCTAAGAGACTAGATCAAAAAGAAGAAAAATAAACTGTTTTGATTTCTGATAATTGGAACAGGCTTAAGAATTACAAGAAACAGAATAAAGAACACTCAAATAAGATTGTTACTCAAGCCGCATTCACATCAAAGTGTAATTTCATCGGAACTGACTCCCGACCTCAAAAATAATTTGGAAAGGGAAGAGACGGGCAGTGAATAACAAATTAGGTAATTTACTCTAAGCCACTGCGAATAAAAAACAAATAAAAATCGCTGTATACGTGTTTCCTACATTTGTTTACAAAAACAAAAATAGAAATATAGCATAATCGTGCGACAGGTCTTTATATTGAGAGGACGCAAGATTAAAAATGTATGTAAGTTAAGGCTCCTCTGTGGTACCCTTTCTGCGTCAAAATGTAATATTAATACCGCGGTTTATCGACTATATATTTATTGAAGAACATGAAAATGTAAACAAACCTAGCACCCGTTATCCACCCTAGTGACACCCGCAATAATTTGTCACGCCGAATTTGCCCCAAGTTTAGAAATTAAACGGAATTCTTTTGCATCGTTGATTTTATCTTTGTACGTGTTTGCTTAGTTAAAGATTTTCGTGGATCTTTCTATTTTAAAATACATGGAGGAGTTCATTTAAAACGCCTTTACCCCTTTTTGTGTTTAAAAAGTATGTGATACAAAAATAAAATAATTGTAATTGCTATTTCTTATTAGTAAGTTATTAAGGTTTAGCCTAAAAAATATCCACTACTAACTGTGCCCCGCAGCTTTACTCGCGTAGAGTTAGTTTATTTCATGGGTTATCCACGAAATCAAAATGTATTATATTAAAAAATAAAATTAGCCTATGTTACTCCTTGTAACATTAGCCATCTGCCGTGGAAGTCCCGTTAAAATCGGTCCAGCCGGAGATCGGTACAAACAGACGACAGACGGAAAAAGAAAAATTTTAAGTTTTTTTATGTCAATGGCGAATATGCTTTCATATGCATGAAAAGCTGCTATTTTGGACTTACCAACAGACACTTCAATTTTATTTATCTGTATATTTGTATAGAGATAAGACATAAAACTTATTAGTAGTAAATCTCTCTCTTATTTGCTCGAAAATCAACACGCTTAAGTTCTTGCAAATAAATGACACAACCCTACAATGACATACCTAAGGCCAAGATTGCACATAATTCGTTCCGCCAATATATACCGTATACCTGGATGAGGTTTCTCAGAAATTTCCTCAATTAAATTGTCTTGCCCCAGAGGGACCGATGGGGCTGACACTTTAGTATGCGTGTTATGGGTTAATCTAATTTTCTAATTTATTTTGTGAGCAAAGGAAAGGCCGGATCAATGTCAGCGGTTTTCCACGATTTATTGGTCAGCCCGTGTGTTTGTAGACATATCAACTTTATTACAAAGAGAGGGATAGTCTTTAATCATTCAATGAGAAACGTGGGTAGATTTTATAGAGCCCTGTTAAAGTTTCCTACGTCCCTTCATCAACACGTCAGTTCTCTCTGCAGATCTATTGCTTGTAGAAAATATTACTTATTGTGCTGTTCTTAAAGTTTAAAACAACTAGGGGCCCATCATCAAATTCTGAACTCTGAACGATGTACCGAAAAGCTATGAAGTATTAATACGCACTGCTTATGCGTTCATAATTGGCCCCTGTATATAAACTTTTCCGTTGAAAGTTGAACTTGAAAATTTCACATCAAAAAATATAATTAGAACACCATCATTCCAAACTGGAAAGTCAGTTGAGGATGGGTAGTCAATTAACTTCACTACACACACATCCCTCAAAATAATCCTATAACGTTCTACACATACGTGCGTTCAGGACCTTACGTAATATAAGCAAACGCCTCACCTATTAATTACTTACTAAATATTACTAATGATTGATGTGTCATAATATCATAGGTAGTATAGTAGGTATCATAGCTATCTTTATTATCGAACTAATTCTTTCCTTTTAAGTTTTATAAAATTTCCTGGTCTGATATTTAGATGAATTAGGAATCAAGTGTGTAAATCAAGACTTAATAAGTATTTCCCTATTTTTGTTTAGCTACCTTTAAGCTCTAATAATGGAACTAAATTCTTATACGTGCATTATTATTAGGTATGTCAAAATAAACACAAATTGTAAGTACTTTTGCTCTAATACCTGCGACCCTAAATTTACTGAGAAAACAAGATGTTTAATTATCATATCCTAAAGTTACGTTAATGCTACCATAATGTGTCAAAAGAGTTAAAATGAATGAATTTGTGAGCAGTGAAAGTGAAGGTTCCAACAGATTTAATTTTGTGCCGTAATCCGATTTGTCGTAATAAAATATTCATAAAGCGGTCCAATGGACTCGCTCTCTGCCGCTGAAATGACGGGTTACAGGTAGGTTCTGGCGGAAAGTTTGTTATGTGTGTAATTCAGTTATTTTCCCCTTACACCAAAGTTTATTCACGAAATAATATAAATTCAGAGCATTTTCTCAGATCAAACGGTAAAACCATTTTTAGTTTGGTATATGATAATAATGTGGCTTCTCATTCACTTTCTTCTCACTCATGATCTCATGTAGTAATCTTCATGTCTTTATATCTAATCTACGGATTTCTTATTTTTGTTTTCAGCAAATCAGTTAAACAGACAAATTATGGCAAGGTAATAAAGTCTTGCATACCGACAAGACGAAGTTAAAAGTACTTACAGATAGTAAACGTATACTTGGATGCGTTGTTCTCTCAAATTACTACTATAATTAATTCAAATTGACTATACGAATATGCGTACGACAATTCTCAAACAACAAAGGAAGCGACCCTCTATTATTTTGTGAAGAAATTAAACTAATGATAGCATTGAAATATAAACAAACATCAGAAACTTTATTCCAAATCAAACAATAGTTGTGTTAGACAATAGCAATATCCTCTAGGGCTTGTTTCTCGAAGAAAATCTTCACGTTCTTGAATATCTTCTTAGCAGCAGCATCCATCATTGGTTTGCCAAACTCTGCCGAAATTTGTCTCCAATTCTCGTTTAAAAACACAAGCATAGGATCACCTAGAAACATGTTAATCATAATAACAGATCACTGCAAAGTATAATACCATTATAGTTCTCCTTTTTCTTAATTTTTTTAAGTGGTTCATGTACGTTTTTGAGAAAGTCAAATACGTACTATACAAAATTTTTGCAAATTCGGTTTAGTGGCTTAGCCGTGAAATGGTAACAGACAGGCAGACACTTTCCTGTTTATAATACCTATGGAAATATGTATTCCCATAGGTATAGTTTCGCGCCAGTGCTGGGGCCGTACTATGAGCTCTTATTGCCTCATATGATAGTTTCACTCATTTATGAGACAGATGTATGTGACGTGCATACATCTGTCACTTTCGCACAACTGAATTATCATTGCAATAAGAGCTCATGGTTGGGCCCCTGTTCTTGCGGTAAGGTTGAATTTCTTTGGCAGGCTTTGTGATCTACGTTGTCCGTTCTAAGAGTCTTGAAACGCGTGTGGACATAATACTTACTTAACTCCGTGTTTCCGTTAAATAGGTTGGTCAAATTGAACTGCGCATTATCCTTGACATCAAATTCGAAACTGTATTTCTTGGGCGCCACGTGATCTTTGTCGTCTTCACCCTTTTCTATTTCGTAGTCAATGTGTAGATTGATGTATACATTGCCTGTCAATATTGCTTAGTTACTTGTTTCCTTAATTATTTTACTCTATGGTGCTGCCGCGATATTCACTAATGTTTTTCAGAGTCGCACTCGTCGTCGATAATCGGTTTTAGAGTTACGAAATTGAACCTTATCGTCTATGTGTAATGTATCAATTTCCTATGATTGAAACCAACGCTCTTCGTCGAGTTCGACGCTGAGAAACCTTAGTGAATAACGCGGCTGGTTAAGGAGAAATTGCTCCTGTGACAAATATATAAGCCTCTGGACACAGATCAAATGTACGAATGTCGATAAGAAAATACAATGCATGTCTCAAGAAATCTTTTCACGCAATCAATTTAATTATTATTGAAGCTAGATTGTAGTTACTGGTAAGTATTTATTCAGCTACGGTTTCATCAATTTGTAAATACATAATGGATCAGACTTACGTAATTTCAGTTTCAACTGTCCATCGCCAGTGATAGGTAGAATAAGGATTCTTCCACCAGCTATGTAATGACCTTTTACAGTACAGTTGACGTGGTAACTCACTGAAATCCTCTTCTTTACCAAATCCCATCTAAAAACATTAATTCATAAAGATTAATGAACAACAATCTTACGGTTTCTACAAACGAATCAAAAATTCGATTACTGGAGCCTTTAGTTAGTGACCTAACAGTGACTGTCTCACATTACGAACATACAAATAATGAAAATGACTGCAAAGCGACTCTAATCCCACTACCATCTATGGTGCAGTGGAGAGCTTACTCGCAGCAGGAATACAATATTTCTAGAAGCATTGTAATTTTCCGTATGATGGAAGTACAGTCACAAGTCGCAAACTGCAAAATTTTTAATCGGGTTTTTTTTGTGTTATAACTCTCTAAAATTATAATTTAACAAAGAAAACACGTTAGATCCGTTGATCTAACGTGTTTTGCCGTTACGTGCCTAAAGAGGCAGCTGGGGAAAAACAAGGTCCTGGTTTTCATTCTCGGGTCAGGCAAAGTGTTATTGGGGTTTTCAAATTTTCCAGTAACAAGCCGGAGTCTAGATAAGTGCCCGGTTAGTGGCAATAGGCTCGCTGTCTATGGGACTCAAACATATCTGGTAAAATTTGGGAATGCTTTAATTATAGCTCTGCCTACCCTTAAAACAGCCAAATATATTTTTTTTAGTAAACACGTCAATGATATGGCAAGTAAACAATTGTAATGTCTTACACTTTCCTTGCGGTCCTTTGTATATAATACAGCTGCACTTCTGAAAGTTGGAACATGGTGTTCAATTAACAATGTTGCCACACAAAGAAAAGAATAACTTACTTGATGTTATCAAAAACAGATCCCTTCAAGCCCTTCAAACGGCCCTCTTTCAAGCTGAACTGAAGTCCAGAAAGGTCAAAAGCGAAGTCATCCAGTTCCAATACATCCAAAGCGTCAGTCCCGATTTCTGGCATCCCTGTTGCAAATACTGGTAATGCTTCTTGAAACCCTTTAACCAAACAGGCGGAGTCCTCCAGCCTGCATTTTTCTACTGGAAGAACTGTGAACGCAATGGTAAAATGAAAATGTGAATAAAAAATGGTGTAAAGGTACTGGGGCCAACAGCAGTGAATTTAACGGTCCCAACATGAAACATCGAAGCTAAGAAGTTCTTAATACGCTCTGTTTAAACCAATGATGGTAGCCCTCTGTTTCTTTTTACGGGCTGGGCAGAATCTTTGCTGTATTATACAGAATATGGTTTTGCATTGATGATTCCTAGTCAACGGAAAATATTTATTTATGTTTGTGATTTTCTTGCAAATGCAAATTATGCGATATGAAAGCCATATTTTGTTTCGCAATAAGATTGCTTGATTCATTACAATTTTGTAGTTAATCCTAAATGCGAGTCCGATTCATATTAGGCCAGTTTTATTTAATGCACGTGATGGATTATTCGAACCGTTACGTCCACCTGCTACTTATCACCAAACGCGTTGGTAGTAACGTAGTGGATGGGCTTCACTATAGAATTACTAGAGCTGAGGCTCTTCACCTACTGTGATTTGAATTTGTAACGAGGTGCATTTGAGTATACTTGAGCCTAATGGACTAAACCAGACGCGTATTCAGCTGGGACCCCAATTATAGGTTTGTACATTTTCAAACGTCATCGCTTAGATAGGTAGTACCTGGTTGACCGAGCTGTGCTCGGTTTCTGCTTCTCACAAAAAACTAAACTTTTTCCCACGAAAGAAAAATACT
Organism: Watsonalla cultraria; assembly: GCA_964035505.1. Taxonomy (NCBI): domain Eukaryota; kingdom Metazoa; phylum Arthropoda; class Insecta; order Lepidoptera; family Drepanidae; genus Watsonalla; species Watsonalla cultraria. The sequence continues at coordinate 4,781,565 of OZ037721.1, forward strand.
TGACGTTTTCTCAAAAAAGCTAGTAGAAAAAAAAGGAACCAAAAGAAATCGAAGCGGTGAACGTCAGTCTCGAACCGGGGTACTCTAGTTTCGTTATCACCTCGTAAGCTGACAGCCTCACCTCTGAGCTATCATAACTTGACAGTTGTCGGCGAAATTTACTGTCGTATAGTATTGATATATTAAAAGTTTTTCAGTGCATGAAAACATGGTCAAAACTATGTTTTCTGAAAGTGAAACCTAGCTAGATCAATTTTTTGCCCTCGAAACGTATATATGGGACATACAAAATGTCATGAAAATCGTTGCAGCCGTTCCCGAGATCCAGATTCTATATATACAGGAATTTCTCGTTTATCGAAGATACAAAAAAAATAGATTGCCTAATAACAGATCTTCTCACATTCAGCAGTTCGGCATCGCACACTAGTATCTGTGCCCTAAGAGTAGGTTTTGATACACACTTGACATTGTGTTTCAGCGTGACTCAAAATTTATGATTCGCCATCTTTGCCACTAACAACCCGCCTCCAAAAGAGTATTAATACATTTTCGGAGGCAGTCGAGGTTTGAGCTACGTTAACATAAGGTCAAATGATGACCACCCAATAGCCAGGGTCTAAGAATTTGGCTATGGTACCCCCTGTCGTAAGAGGCGACTAAAAGGGGGCCGGAGGGCCTGCTGGCGGTGGTCGGGGTGGGAGCTTTGACCACTGAGCCGCGGGCCCGGGAAGGTGGCAGCGCGACGTGGCTCGCGCTGCCTTGCACAGCGAGGTCTCCAGGGGCGGCGACACAGCTGCCCTGGGGATGTGCCCCGGCAAAGTGTGGGGGGACACCGGTGCGATCTATCAGAGTACCCGGAGTCCCCCCAAAGCACTGAGGATGGCCACCGGGGGGGTTTTAATGCGGTAAAAATCCCACATACCCCGATCAGCCTCTCCCAGGGCGGTCGGGGACCTTTTGAAGGTTTCCCCCTCGTCAATAAAAAAAAAAAAAAAAAAAAAAAGTTCAAGTGATGACGTACGAACGTTTTGAGAATATCTGTTATAAGGCAAACGCCTATTTATTTGTACCTATATCTCTTTAGGATCCAAGTAAGCTACTGGAAATCATGTCAAGAAAACAACAAAAACTAAATATATGCATAGAAAACTCAAACATTTGCATTTTATGTAAAATTAGACTTAAACTTTTGCCCTAAGAAATTCACATGAATTACTGATCTGACCTCTAACTTTGTAGAAGAAACCAAAAGTAGATTCACGTTAGCGATTACATTTGTCTGAATATGATTTTGAAACAATCCATAAAAGGTAAGGTAAAGTTATAAGCTTTGGTGGTTGGAAAGCATAATATTATTATGTCATATCATAGTATGCAAGTATTATGAGAAATTAAAATTCGAATTAATTTTAATTTAAATTAAGAATAATTTTTTCAACTTTACAATGTCACGGCTCACGTCATAAGTGGCGGTTAATAGCCTAGCCAAGTGTCTCATTCGTCAAACCGATCATTATAATAGCCTCGCGAACTATATACCTGGGTAATTGAAAGAAACAGGAAAACTACCTTATTACAATGTTTCAGTTATACGTATTCACTTTTATAATTACAGAGTTTAATAGGTACTCAAAGTTAATTACATGTCTGACACTTGTGTACATATGTATACATTAAATATATAGTAAATTTAAACATACTATGTAGTATAGAAATAATACCAAATTTTTGAAATTAGAACGTTTGCTCGACCGTGCGTAAACTTTGTCAGACTTAGGTTTTTTTAAATTTATATCTATACATATATACAGTTAAATAAAATTAAAGTGTCTGTTTGTAACTCCAAAATAACAGTTTTTCACTAAATGCATATGAAAGTATACACGGTACTGACATTTAACGCCAATTTAAAAAAAAATATCTGTCTGTATGTTTGTTCCGGGTAATCTCCGTAACGGCTGAACGGATTTTAACGGAACTTTCACTGACTGATAGCTAATATTATAAGCAGTAACTAAGGCTACTTAGATTTTTAAACACATAAGGGATCCACGGGAAATCGCTTTTTTCAACTTAATTGTCAAATTTCTATTGATTAGTAGATTTGAAGTCAAAAAAATATCTGTAAAAAGGTAAATATTACGTGACACCCCTTACTGACATTACACTGACGCCATCGTTTGTGGATGCGCGAATATTTATGAGTGTTTTTTCAAAAAATGTTTCCTAGATTCCGTACTGCTTGCCAAGCTTATATTTATCTTGTGCTAAAGATGACCAGTAAACAAACATTTTACTGTTTTTTTTTTCTACTTAGTTTTCAATCAACATAACTAGGTTCTGTATACGTCGTGTTGTTGTGTCGTGTCTTACGTCTACCCTGAAAGTTCATTAGGTATACTGAAATATTTTTGGTAATCTGCACCCCGAGTATAGGTTTTCACAGGTTTTAACGTTGTTGATTACATTTACTAAATATTGATATGACGTGAGTTTCCAACATTCCCCGCCCAAAGAACTAATGAGATTATTATCTACAAAAATTAATAGTTGCATCTTTTGATTCAATCGCATTTACTTATGTACGAATATCATATTAATTAAAATTTGCGAGCGTAGTGGTTTTTGACCAATGAAGTGTTATTATTAATATAGTATTAACTAGTTGACCCAGTGACCTTCGTTTTACGTTTTCTTCTACTTACACACCGTTTAAACCGTCCCTGAAATTTCACCAATATTTCATGATCAAAATTATTAAGCAAATTGGTCCAGGCATTCTGAGGCAAACGAACAGAGATTAATTTTTATATATATATAAATTATCTTATGATAATACCTTCATTGGATGTTAAAAAAATTGCTCTAGGCGAGGCTCGAACTCGCAACCCCGGCATTTCTCACGGCTACTGCCCTATAAGTACCGTGCGCTACCGATTGCGCCACTAGAGCATTGGGGGGTGGCTCTAAATTATTATGGACTTGCAGCTTAGCTTATATTACGAAAGACTCAACCAAAATGATGTCATAACACACATGTGTGGTTAGTAATAACAAGGGGCCTACAATCATCGGTTCTAGCAGAGAGTATTAAGAACTTCTGAGCTTTGACGTTTCATTTAAATGTCAAAGGTAAGAAGTTATTTATATGTGCTGCTTAGACGATCATAGTTGGCCCTCAAGGCTCTTATTTGCTATGATACTCGAGATTCCATGCAAATTCTAATTCTATATATAAATAAAAAGTGAGATTTAAATAATAATTCTAAGCTTGATTACGCTTTCTTTACATTGTTATTGTATTACCAATATTAATAGCTGCGGTTTCACCCGCGTAGATTTAGTTTCATGCTCCATGTCGCGGAACCCTAATATTTTAATATATAAAATAAGCCTAAGAAGCCTCCTTGAAACATCAGCTACCTGCCAATGAAACTCCCGTTTTGAAACAGCTGGACCGATAGATGATGTTAGAAGGAGTAACTAAGGCTACAATTAGAAAAAAAACATTAGGGTTCTGTGAAATAACCAATAAAAATAAGTCTACGCGGGTGAAATAGCGGGTCAGAGACACAGACAGACAGTTAGTATAAAGTAAAAAGGAATGCTCACCCCCAGAATACACGAAACCAGCTAAGAATATTGTAAAAAATAATATTCTAAAAAACCAACTCATTTTGCACTATATTTATATTTAGTTCCAAAATGTATTATATATTTATAATTTCCTTGAAAAAATTTGCAAAATGTCTCAAGTCAAGAGCCGTTTCCTGACTGTTGAAATAAGTATGTGAACTAGCCTTAATATACTCACTTCATAATTATTGTAAAGACACATCCTTGTAACGAGACACGGAGGTAAATTGCTTTATATTAGATATAATTTCAACGACTATTATTATATTACTCGCCATGTAGCAAAATCATGGTTATTAAAGTTAATCGCTAAAGACATTATTTTTAGGATAATTAACCACATACAATCAATGTTTAGATATAAATAAAAATATTATCTTCTCATCTGTTTATTAAAAGTATTTTAGCCAAAATATTTCTTGATAGTCATATAAAATGAATAATCTAATTTTAAATACTATTTGGTGATTTATTCGGTTAGTACAATGCCGTAATGCCATATTTTTGCTATATACATACGTAGAGAGTCGTGGTGGCCGCGTTTGAGCAGTCGCCTGCTACGCAAGCGCCGCAAGTTCGAAACCCAGTGGGACCTGTACCAATGATATTTTCTGAAAAACGTATGTGCAGTGATTTCACAACACATGTTTTCCGGTGAAGGAAAACATCTTGAGGAAGCCTGCATAGGCCTGAGAAGTAATTCAAAGACTAATGTATAGTGCCTGGAGACGACGATAGACTTACCATCTATCGTGTTCGCACTTAATCATCTTCAGTGAAAAGTGGGTGTTTTGAAGTTGCGAAATCTCTTACGGCCTTGACGTAAGTAGCTCTCCTGGCACAATTACACGCGACACCGATTATGAAATAAATGATCTATGGAATCCACGTAGTGTGGTTAAAAAAAAAAAATTATCATCTGGCAAATAAGGCAAAATTCTAAGTACATAATAATAATAGCAAGTTTTATTAATAAGTAAAGTAAAATATTAAAGCAGTAAATAAATAAATAAAGTATACATAAAAGAAATGGTAAACAAAGTCTCTGCAAACAGAGGACGCAGAAATAAAAAAAAAAAACCCTAACCTAACCTAACCTAACCTAACCTTTTTTTTTTTTTTTTTTTTAATTAATAAAAAAAAAAAAAACCGGACACTAATCCAGACTCCAGAATAATACTGGTAAATTACAAGCAGAAAAATCCGATATCACATTGCCCGGGGATCGACCCAAGATCTCATATTTCGCAGTAGCACTAGAGATCACTAGTCATACAAGTTAAAAACACTGTAAGAAATGTCCATAAGCATTTATTTGATGACTAGCTGTGCCTCACAAAAAAATATGGCACTCAGTTATATTTTTTTCCGCTTTTGTAACATATTGATGCTTAACTCCAATTGGTCGCAGCGTGATGTTATAAAGCCTCCCTCGATGTATCAACTATTCACAGTAAGTTTTCAATTCAAACCAGTAGGTGTAGTTATCGTGCACACCATAGGTGTTACAAACATTGTACTGGTTCTGTGATTGTCCTTGCAAGAAACGCCTTTTAATTAAAGACTTCATAAGATTTCTAGCAAAACACATATTTGGTGACCTCACGTACACACTATAGCAAACAAGTACCTACGTGATATTTGGCTTTTACTACAAGTGTGAATCATGTACTCAGAGAAGTTTAGCAGACTTTTTACCTTGAATAAGGTTATATAATTTTGACCTCAGACACTACCTTGAAAGAAAAGACGTTTGTGTTTATGATTCAATAAAGGCTTTAGCTCGACGAGACCTTTCAGACCTTTATTTATCAGGCAAAGGATCAAACAGATCAGGGTGGTATTTTTGATTAAAGATCTGAGAATTACATAAAGATTTAACTTGGTTTTATTTACATTTTCGAATTATTCTTGAATTCTCACTTTGTGTGTAGATGCAGATACAAAGTTACAACTGCATAATGATATAGGTATAAACATACTTTCAATACTTTTTAATTAATTACTTTAGACCCCTACACGTATACCTACGTAACCTATTTATTATCAAGAATTCGTTGAAAATGTAGATATTAGGCACTGTAAGCCTACTATGAACCCTTATTGCCATGATTGTTCGTAGTGTTGCAGTTATAATTTTAAGTACTGCATATCCCTCTCGTAAGATGAGTCGAAACATCGTGAGAAATCATGGTTAGGCCTCTAAAGACGAAACGCCCGATCTGTTCAACAGGCAGTGATCATATTGACATTGCTTCCAGATAAATACAGGCGCAGTTGCTTATAACGCACAATGATGAGTATGTTTTTTTTCTCTAGGTATCTGAATTGTTTAGTAGGACTACCATGGGCACTTGACACTAACGACTGATAAATTATATTGCTACTAGCGGACGTCACACGGTTTCACTCGCATAGTTCCCGGTCCCGAGGGAGTATGGGGATAAAATATAGCCTATGTTACTCGCTGATGATGTAGTTATCCATTGCTAAGAATCTTCAACATCGGTCAAGTAGTTTCGGAGCCTATTCAATGCAAACAAACAAACAAAAAACAATCAAATCTTTTATCTTTATAATATTAGTGTAGATGAGTACCTAGGTAGGTACTGTGGTCCGACGTCGGGTCGGAAACCACAGTTCCGAGTCAAACACTTAAATATTGAAACTAAATTATTTTATTGCTATTATAACGTTTATTTCACATACATGTTACTTCAAAGTGGCCAACGAATTATGAGATTGAGACGGATTGTAACTTGTAAGGCCTTACAGTACTACTCACTCGGACTAATAATAAATAATGCTTACTGACTAAAATAATACCTCTTTATACGTTTATATTGAATGCATGTTTTGTTTTTTATACCCTAACACCCCAAATATAACTTGCGTGAATCATGTTTTTCTTATAACTACTTTGGTATCACAAACATTAGTTTCCTTATTGTGATGTAAATTTTACAATTTAACACGTTTTGCATAGACGTCAGCCCACAAGACAAATAAATTCTAATGCTAACTAAATCGACTTTATTATTTTACGATCTCGCTAATCAAGGCAAACGCTTTCGCTCATTCCACCTTTTGATATCTTCGGCTTGCTCCAATATTTGGTACATTAAAATCACAGTGCGATATCAGAAATGGGTTGTGACTTCAAATAAGCCCTGATTGATGCAAATATCTTTTGTACGGGCTTTGTGAGCATTGGAACACCAAATTCTTGCGTCAAAGCCTTCCAATTTTGATTCATGAATGTCAACATAGTGTCGCCTGAAATAAAAATGATATATGATTACTTGTGAAATATTGTTTTTTGAGCATAAAGGGATTTAAGGATAATTCAAAAGGTCATTTAAAGGTGATAAAGTATTTTATCGAGTGGGAGTATGATTCACATTGGTTCATTCGTAGTAGGTATACATCACTCCTATATTCCCCGAAGAGTTTTATTTTTAGTACGCCCACATTTTAGGTTTGAGTCCGATGTTGGACAAAAATAACGGATGTATGACAAATGCTCGAAATAATGTAAAAACGATATTATTTTCCTTAGCACCAGTTTTAATAAAATTTAAATATTATTTGAAATGCTCTTTTGATCGTTTTCTTAATCAAGTACAACCACATTTTTCAGTAAAAAAATTTATTACAAAAAAAATACGGCATCCCTCAACCTTCCTTGAATCACACTTCAAAGGAACTTACTCAAGGCTTTGTTTCCGTTGAAGAGTTTTGTAAGATGAAAATGAGCGTTGTCTTTTACGTCATAAACGTACTTGTAGCTCTTCAGATCAATGATGTCCTTGCCAGTCGAATCTTTGACCACTTCGAAAGGCATCGTCATTTCTAATTCCAGGTTTTCTGAAAGGGTAGAAACATTATTGACTTCAATTTGTGAGTATTATAGGTCAGTAGGCTTACAGGTGGGGTGGTAAACTAAGTTCTAGCACATCACAACTCAACAATCATTAAACAATCCAAACATTAACCGGAAGAGCCTACCAGCTACAACAGAGGTTGACGCACCAAGCACGCCTAAAAACCAGGCCATATCGTACGGGCCGACCTTTAATATATTGAACATTTCTTCTCTTACGGACATACTCCGAACACATGCCACCAAAGATGGTGTACATCCTCTTTGACATTTTCTACACTTATATGGGATGGTATCAAAAAGACTGAATCTATAAAATGATCTGGGGACCTACTGTCATCGTTATAGCAGTGACGTCTTACTAGCTTCTTAACTTTGACGTTTACTTTTGTAACTGAAGCAAAAAAATTTTTTTTATTGCGATCCACGTAGCACTTATGTTCTTTAAGTATTCACTCGACATGAAGTAGCAATGGAGGTGGAGGGAATCGACGACACGGGTATAATTCCCTTAATTAGGAAGTGTGTGTTATCTTACTTACTCAGTTTGATAGTAATGTCGCCATCCCCGCTGATTGGAAGTATGAGCAGTTGTCCTGAAGCCTTGTATTTTCCGGTGAATACGATGTCGACATGAAACGCCAATTGCAGTTGTTTCTTGGCCATATCGATACTGAAATGCATAATAAATTTATACCATTACGGTATTATGATACGCAGTGTAGCAGCATTTCTCCACTCGCTACATAGATGGCGTTACTTGCTAACAATTGCAAAGTTCGAGCACCTAACACGAGATACACGAGAACCTAAATCGCGCTATAAGAATTTTCGCATTGCAGTATATATACAAGATTCCAACTAGAGCAGTGGGACCCGCGGTTCCCCAGGCATGACACTTGCCTAGCTTGAAGACCTTCCCTTTGCTGGGGATGGGCATGATCACTCGATCTCTCCACATATGAACTTGGCTTACCTCAACTTATCAATTGTTGTTGTCTTCAGTCCTTTAATATCAGAATTTTTAATATTCAACTTAAGGCCTGATAAGTCGACTTTTATAGAGTCCACTTGCATAGGGTCCAAGATTTCAGCACCTGGCTCTGGAATACCAGCCGTGAACTCTGCCACAGCATCTTGGGCTACCTCCTTCAAACACGATGAATCTGATAACTGGCATTTTTGTGTTGGTGGAACTAAAAAAATTATATGCTTACGAACAATTTATGATTTTCTTCTCTCGGTGTTCTCCTGTACAGTAAAGCTCGTGGTGTAAAATACTAAGTTTTTAGAAAAGTTCTTTGTTCTTTTACACAATTGCAGCACTGTAAATGACGCTATTGCTCAGGCGTTTTTTATCCTAATTAAGTACCTAGGTCACATTACCTAGATTTTTCTTATATAGGTATGTTTATTATAATTGTATTGTTCTCATAACTAGTGTGAGGTTGCCACAATTAAAATTACCTGTTACATCCATTACTGTAATTATATTGTATGTACCTAAGCAACAACTAATTACTATGTACGAGTAAAGTATCTATCTTAGTTACTTGAACGACTTAATCAAGTGTATGTATAATGATTCTTTGAGGTATTTTCAAGATCTTTGATACTATTCTCACAATACTATGAAGAAAATGGATTCGGGTTAAACCTGTTATAAAACAATTGTCTATTAAGTAATTAGAGTTACAAGTTCTTATCCTACACAATTAACATAAACATAACTATATAATTAACTCGCCTTGAGACGCAAAATTTATGAGTACCTACATACATTGAATTAGCGACAGATAGCGAAATATTCAAAGAATTAACGTTAACGGTCAAATTGCCAAAATAACTTAGTTATCGGATATAAAACTAGCAAAAGCCATCCTCAGTGCTCAGGGGGGACTCCGGGTACTTACCTAACCTACCTAAGCCTAGAAGCCTAAGTTACTCCTTGAAAGATCAGCTACCTGCCAGTGAAAGTCCCGTTAAAATCGACCCAGCCGTTTCAGAGATTACCCGGAACAAACAGACAGACAGACAGACAGACAGAGAAAAAATTTAAAACTTGGTTTTTCAGTGTCAGTAGCGTGTATACTTTCACATGCATTTAGTGAAAAACTGTTATTTTGGAATTACAAACAGACACTTAAATTTTATTTATCTATATAGATATATAGATATAGATAGATTAGGATTTGGGTCAAAATTATGGGACACTTTTTACTGCAGTAATAAGTCCCTTCTGGGAAAGCATGAGTTGGCTTGTGTCGCACACAGAGCACACTTTTAGCCAGAACATCTTTGCCGTCATTCAAGTCGGCCAAATTACTACTAATTTAATTAAAAAATAAAAAACTAATAAATTTAATTTGCATATAAATGCTACGTCTCTCTATATCTTGATTTTTTGATTTATAAACCTGCGTGTTAGAAGGATATCGTGGCCTTTAAGCCAGTAAGAAACTGGTTGATCGTAACGCCTCATTCAATACGTAGACTTGCATTTAGACCCTAGATGATAACGAGCCGTGGTGGCCGTTAAGTTTAAGCTGTCATCGCCTGCTACGCAAGTGACATGTTCGAATCTCGGCGACTTTTACCAATGAGGTTTTCTTAAAACCTAAGTGCAGTAATTTTAAAACATGTGCGTTGTGGTGATGGAAACGTCGCGAGGAAATTATACCATTATTAGTCTACACTAATACTATAAAATGTTTGATTGTTTGTTTGTTTGCATTGAATAGGCTCCGAAACTACTTGACCGATCTTGAAAATTATTTCAGCAATATATAGCTACATCATCAGCGAGTAACAAATGCTTTATTTTATCCCCGTACTCCCACGGAAACGGGAACCACGCGGGTGAAATCGCGTGACGTCCGCTGGTATACTATATTTTTATTGATAATGCACCCTTCGCACATGAGTCCGACCCGCATTTGGCCGGTTTTTTACGTATTACACACAAGCGACTGCCACCTGAACTGACCTTTTCCTTAACCCCTTTTACGATCACTCGGGTGATCTCAAAAGCTTTGCATTATGAAGCTTTTGTAGCATTTAAGCTTTATGTTTACTAATAAATGAAAATTGTTTTCAGGAATAGACCTACACTTTCGGGGATAATATACCTTCGTAATCAGCATCCGAGCTCACAAACACACTTAATAATATAAAATGATCAAAAAAGTAAGTATTAATTACACTTACAAGCTGAATATGTGACAGCAATTATCGTAAAGAATAAAGGCCCGAAGAATACACGCATTTTTTTAATAACAATTTGTAATGACCGCACAAATCGCTCACTATTATATGACCGTGCGCTTTAATGTCCACAAGTTTTATACTTATAAAAACCGACCTCGATGTATCAAAGACATCGCATGACAAGGCCACGGATGATTTTTTTCTCTAGCTTATGCTATTTTGGTATGAATTATTGGTAAAACAAGTAACTTGTACTAATTTATTGATCATCTTTAGGATCCATTGCCGGTTCGGCTCAGCAGGCTGGATTTGAGAAACAGTTGTAATTTTTTGAAGTTCATCTTTTTGATAAATAGCTGAGCCCCGCGCTTTCACCCGCGTATAGTTTAACAACCACGAAAAAGTCTTTAAACTTTTCTGGTTCTATACATCTATCTATACAGATAAATAAAATTGAAGTGTTTGTTAGTAATCCAAAAAAAACTGCTTTTCACTAAATGCATATGAAAGTGTACACCCTACAGACACTGAAAGACCAAGTTTTAATTTTTTTCTCTGTCTGTCTGTCCGTCTGTCTGTCTGTCTGTCTGTTTGATTTTAACGGAACTTTCACTGGCAGGTAGCTGATGTTCAAGGAATAACTTAGGCTACTTTTATTTATTAAAAATATAAGGATTCCGCGACAATAAGGATGAAACTAAATCTACCCGGGTGAAACCGCGGGGCACAGCTAGTTAGTCATATAATGAAGTGATAATTTCCTACTAAGTCACGGCCATATGTTAATAATATCTAATGATATAACTTATGTCCTTTCAATTGTTTAACATGACAATAAAACTGCCGTAAATTAATATAATCCTACCTATTAGTTTGGACCCGGACCCTATATCAACAATCAACTACTGACTTATCCTCATAAGGTACAGATGTAGGTAAGCAAGTAAGTAGATATATAAGAACGTAATGTGGTACCCAATCTATACAGATAAATAAAATTTAAGTGTCTGTTTGTAATTCCAAAATAACAGCTTTTCACTAAATGCATATGAAGGTAGGTATATAAAAAAAAATCTCTGTCTGTTTGTTCCGGCTAATATCCGAAACGACTGGACCGATTTTAACGGGACTTTCACTGGCAGATAGCTAATTTTACAAGGAGTAATTAAAGCTACGTTTATATAAAAAAAATATTGGGATCACCCATTTAATTAACTCAACGCGGGTAAAACCGCGGGGCGCAGCTAATAGATAACAATATGTCGCTGACAGCGCTTGTCGCTCCGATTAAAGATCGCAATAAGTGTTGAGTGCCTCTGATCTTGGCTCGGCTATAAATTTACCAGTGAATATAAAATCCTACAGAGACACGGTCCACTTAATCCGAGATCTATGAATATCTGAATAGAATTAAAAAGCCACTTGCATTATCTAATATAAAAATCCTATCGAGTAGAAAATTAAATTTTCTTCTTTCTACAAAGCATTAGGCGTTTCTTTCCAATCTCTGAATAATCGCAATTTCATTTCAGTTTCGACTCGAGTCTTCTGTCTGATCTCGTTTCTATGCAAATTGCCGCAAAACGCTTGACTTTAGAATTATTTTAATAAGTTCGGAAGTTGTAACGTTACTTTTCTTTTCGAATCTATAGTAGCTGTGATATTTCTTTTATTCAGGACAGGGGAGTCTGCTCTTTCTCCGAAAACGAATTTTCGCGAACGAACAAAAATAAAATGTAATTAGTTTCAGTATCTGTTTGTTTTCATCAAACTCAAGTTTTCGTTCGCTACAAAATAGGTATAGTGAAAGTAGACGTCGAATATGTTATGAGTTCAAATTTTTTTTTAACGGACCGCGTTTGGACATAAATAGTTTTAGAACGAATAACAAACGTGGTAGGTATTTTGGTGACCCAAAAATCTCGATCGATCTTTCGTTTCAAATCGGCGATAACGTTAGAAACAAACTTATTAGTTACGTAGTAAATATGTATTTTTTTTAAATATAAATATGTACCACATTGAGATTCAATATCAGCTGAGAGCTATTAGGTATCCATTAACGGCAGATACGTGACATGCATAGTCTATAATTTCCACTTAGATGAGATTTGAGTTGCATAAATTCAATTTGTCATTCGGAAATTGTTAATGTCGTAATTTCCACTCAATCTAGTTAAGTTAAGGAAGTGAATCGTTAGTCCATGAGGATATTAAAATTATCATGCAGCTATAGGTTAATCGTTGGACCACGTTTCGTATAGAGGTGTCGCACTCTATCTTAATCGTTTTCATTTACAAATTCAGGTAGGTACTTACTCCACCCAAGTTTAGGTTTGTACATTGTACAAGATTTTTATTAACTTGGAATGTATGTGTGAGTGAATGTGAAGTGTGAGCTGAAATTTGAAAGAAAGAAAGAAAATAAATTTATTCGTAACAACATACACAAAATAGCGAAAAGGATTATAGTAACAGTGTTTTATAGTTGTTACGAATTGGTCCCAACTCAGCATAATCTGGCTGTCACGTTGATGACAACCATCACTGATCTTCCGCTAGGACCAAGGCGTCACGTCACAGCACGGTCACACTGGCAGTATCTACAATACACAAATTTGGTATACCTACACGCTATTTTGGATGGCAAAGCATGCTGAGCTATCTAACGTTATTTTAATTTCTAATATGGCGATTCATCCAAGATGGCGGACTAATCTTTTTGCAGTATCACAGTATATGGGTATCAAACGAAAGAGTTTGCTGAGAACAGGAAAAAATATTTTTTTCTTAATAATACATCTTGACTTAAATTGTGTTGATTCCATTGATGTGTTGAAAAACCATCATTTTTAGAATCAACCAAACCCTGCCTCCACTTAAGTATCAACATCATATTTCGAGCTTCACCAATAAGTACGTAGACGTAATCATCACCGTTAAAATCTATAGGTAGGTAAGTACTTGCTAGGGGTAATGTAAATGAATAAAAAAAATACGTTTAGAATGTTCAATGTTACTACTGATGGGGATGGTTGGTGATGTTAACAAATAAAACAGCATACAGTTAGAATTAAATTATTTATTGTAACTCATTGAGTAATAAATTATGTCTATGTAGTTTAAGTTTGGTCGTGTAAAAATTGTTAGCGTATCAAAAAAATTAAATCAAACTTGTATGGCAACATACGCTTACCTCGTGGTTACGTATTTCGATCACAACTTTAAAATATCGTATTTATAAACAAATCTGGAAGCTTTGGATATGAGATGGATATTCTTAGCAAATGATATAATTATAATTAACCCAAACCAGTTTCCATCCAGTGATTTAGGGCAAATTATTAGATTTGCAGTGACCGATATAAAAAGCAGGTCGCATGGTGCCATACGCAATGATTTATCGACTCTTGACTAATAAGTCATCGGGTAGGTATTACGAACCTCTTAGCGCCAAGTCCCCTCGAATAAAAATATGATTTTTTAGTATATTAACCCCCTTATTACAAAAAATTCAAACGAAAACTAGACCAAACTCGGACTAAAACTATATCCATACATTTATATTCCGTTTTAAAGAAAAATATGGAGTTACTTTAAAACCAGTACTATCTTAGTCTACATTTTGTAATGAGGGGGTTTAGGTTCGAAAACGTGAGATTTTAAAAGAAGGTCCGTAAGTATCACCGTGTAAAAAAATCTAGAGACCTATAGATTGTTTGAGTAAGAACAGCAAAAAATAATAGGCTTATGTTATAAAAAATTGATAATGTCAAGCTTAATCGATGCAATTTTAATTAAACTTAAATCTATGTTAGCTAACTAATGACTGAATATTAAGTACGTACGTATAATGACTACAAGGTCAAATTTTAAGACAGAATAAGTAAAGATAATTTAATTTTTTTACAACTTTTTATAAATTTTTTACGAAGTTTGAATGACACCGACATTCTATTCGAAATTTTTTGAGAAAATTTGTTGCTGACTATACATACAGCTAGTATGTATAGTCAGCAACAAAAGTATGTATATATTAAAATTACTTTAAACTCAAGCGCACTTTTTATATAATTTGGTCAATTGCTTTCTACATTTATACTCTTGTAATGCTTCTCATGATAATTTCGTTTTTTTTCAATTTTAATGATAATAAATAATTTACTTACGCTTAAAGTTAGGTAGAATATTTTAACTTTTAGTCATACATATTGAGAATAAAGTGTTTCTAAAGTGAAGTAATATCAGTGATAAAATAAATTGAGATCTAATTCCTAGATAACTTTTTTTTTTTTTTTTTTTTTTTTTAATTTATTGTTTGGGACTTTTGTACATTATTACATATCAGTCCCATCGGACTCTTACTTTGTTTTCCTAGATAACTTTTAGTGAGTACCTAATACGACACAGTCAATATAATTAAAACTATTTCACTATAAATACTGATTTACGTACATTAAAATCACACAATAACGCCTTATTCGTAGTTAAACTACACTCAATTCTATTCTAAATTCACAAACAGATACAATAATATAATATATAAATACTTAATAAGTAAAAATCCTTTCATAATTGAAAGATCGTATAGACCAAAATGTTAAAACTGCCAAAATATACGACAACAGATATGTTGATTGTGTGGTCAATTTACACCAAAACTGTATAGTGTTTTTTTTTAAGTGATTTCGTAATTCAAATCCTAACTATTCAGACTTATAAAAATAAAATACTATTCTTAAAGAGTACATGTAATTACATCATCATTCATGAAACCTTGTGGCTGTATAAGAGTAAAGAAAAAAAGCTATCTACCCTCAAATTTATAGTTTTGCATTAATTCCTTTATAGGATTAATACTAAGCTTGTATAGTGCAATCTAAAGATATTTTTATTCTTTACCAATCTATCTATAAGAATTTTATAGAACAATTATAATTCTTATTCCTTTGCAATGCGATTCAAGTAACTGATAGAGTAATTGATGCACTTTATAATAAAAGATATACGGTTGATTGTTCAATGCCATTCCGTTTTCAAGCCGCTTATAAGTCGAAATCAGCTTGCCATGTTCGAGTACTTATTGGTATGTTGTTACTCATATATGTCACATACTATCATCGTTATAGCAGTGACGTCTTACTAACTTCTTAGCTTTGACGTTTAATTTTGGTATCACAAAATAAAAGGTCAAAGTTTTTCTTAATACATCAAAATTCTTAATACGCTCCACCTGCTTAAACCGATGATGGTAGGTACACAATTGAGGAGCTCGTGGCACAGTTGCTATAGCGCATGTGGTTCGATCAGCGAAGTTAAGCAACCATACGCCTAGCCAGTAGTTGGATGGGTGACCGTCCAAGTTCCCTCCGTGCCTCGCAGAGCCGTCGGTCCCGGTTGCCAATTTATCATCTTTGGCAATCGTTACAGGTCAGTCAGAGGCCTAAGAAAGTCTGACAACTGGTTTAACCCAGATTGCCGATTTTCCGCAAAAAAGGGGTTACGAAGGTCAGATGGCAGTCGCGTCGTGTAAAAATCTGGTGATCAGCCACATCGAGTTGAATTAAGTGCCGACCCCAAATACATGGGATAAGGCCAGGGAGATGATGGTAGGTACACAAATGTTGCTTGTGACAGTGACACATTAATATAAATCCTTTTGTTTTAGTCCAAATATTATGAAATTAACAGCTTCTGTCGCCAATGAAGAAGATTATCAAATTGCCGTTCAATGAAAAATTTTGTAGAAATCATTAATCTCCTTTTTACAAAACCTCATTCAAACCAAGACAAAACCAAACGATGTCTATCCGTTTTGAAATCCGTATCGAAAAAAGAGATAGAATAGACAAAGGATTATCTTAACCGATGTTTTGTATTAAATTGGTAGTATTCTCATCCTACGTCGACTCTTGTTCAACTAACGCAGCTTGGGATAGCGAAATCTGCGGAGAGCTAGTCATACTTCGTTTAATGAGCAACATCTTTATACAAGGCGCTAGTAAGTATACTAAGACACCGAATGCTATGATAGATATAGCACACAACGTCCATTGAGCGGCTTTTATTGAAATAGCTGCGTCTGAGACTGACTTTGTAAGGTCGCATAAGTGAGTGAGTGAAGTTGATACATGGTAGGGACCGGAGATTTTGGCGTTGGAGCCGCAGTTGGACGACTGCCATCCGATCCAGCCGGATGATCTGTTGAATATTACCTGAAAATGTATGAATTATATTGATTAGGATTTAGTCGGCCATAACTTCTAACTAGTTCTACCTAGTCATAAGATAAAAAGTCACGCCTGTAACGCCTGAATAAGTCAAGCTCCATTGTACAAAACAGATTAGCCTAAATACTGGTTTTTTTTCAAGCAAACATTTGAATAAAATGAAAATGAACATACATATGCTCACGCCTGTATTCCCCGAAGAGGTAGACAGAGGTGTTGTAATAATAACACCAACTTTTCACCGAAGACGATTTAGTGCCAATGTGACAGATGGTGGTGTCTATTGCCATCTCAGTCACTATACATACGTCTTCGAATTACTTCTCAGATATATGCAGGTTTTCTCACGATGTTTTCCTTCAATGTAAAGCACGTGGTGTGAAATCACTGCACATACGTTATTACAAAAAATCACTACAGGCTCCGTTGGGATTCGAATTTGCGTGCTGAACTGCTCCAACCCCACGGCCACCAGAGCTCTCATGAAAACGAAGTAAAATTAAAATAATGTACAAAAAAAAAGGTAGCGGACGTCTCAGTTTCACCCGTGTAGTTCGTTCCGTTCACCCGTTCCCGTGGGAGTAGGGTGATAAGATATATTAATATTTTAATAAAGTATGTTAAAGTCAGTGAGTATATCAAGTACCTGCAATCCCTCCATAGCAGTGTATCCTAGTACTGTTTGCTTGTTCCCCGCTTCAAGTCCTAGTTTGTAGCAGAATTCCGACACAGTACCACTCCGGCCTGTGCTGTTGTTTGCTGTCACTACTCGCATGTAATTCTGAGGATAATATTTTTTTATTCATTTCACAAATACAGCCCTATGTATTACATAGTAGCGTTTAAAATGAATTAGCAAAAGAGTATTGACATTATATTATATAAAACTAATTTCTTCAATTATATGAATTCAAACCTAAGTCGTACGTCCATTCAGAGCCTTCTAGCTATTGGTGTAATTATTATTGAAATTGGTCGAGTTGTTTCTAAGCTCTTAATATAAAATTACGAACTACAAAAAGTTGCGTTTTATATTATAACTAAAGATATTTCGAAATTCAATTTGTTGACGGTCAAATATGAAATATGTATTACTTTGTGCATAAGATTAATCAGATTTTATAGTAAAAATTTCCAAAGAATTTTCTGTGTACTCTTCATATCTTTTTAACGTTAATTTAAACTTGTCTACTTAACTTACCTACATTCTAGGCTCAGGTAAGTGATTTTTTTTACAGGTATCGTCACAAGATTTGAGCGCCTTGAATGCCCTGTGGTTTTTAAGTTTGTTTGATCTATGCGCTCTCAAAACAAGTGACGTCACCTTTATTTAGTTAATAATAAAAAAAGGTACCTGTGGTGGCAGTTCTAAGGTGAAATACTGATCATCCGCGTCAGAGCTGAGTAAGTCTATAGCCAACCATGGTAATGGCCATTCTTGAGGTACGGGCCAGCAAGCTGTCTGTGTGAAAAACATTATACATATATATATTTCATTAGTTCGTATTTTTAATAGTAATTGATAAATTACCAACGTAAATATCATTATGCTCATGCCTGTATTCCTCGAATGGGTAGGCAGCGTATTTATAGTACACCCTAACTACTAACACCGTATCTTCTAATTATATTGAAGTCCCATTTTAAAGGAGGCGAGCCTATTGCCGATAACCGGGCACTAATTCAGATCTTTGGCTATTATGGGTAGTAACAAATGGAAAAATCCAAAAACACTTTGCCCCACCTCAGCATCGAACCCAGGACCCTTGTGTTGCGCAGTAGCGTTTGCAACCAATAGCACAATAAGGCAGTTGAAATATCAATAATATATTATAGGGATATTTATAAAAAGTATTTTACCTCTCCACGGAACCAAAATTCGTCTAATATAAGCATATTTGAAGTTTGCGCTGCGCCTTTTAATTGTTCTACGACCTGAAATTTCCAGAAATTAATGTAAGTATTGCAAATTAATGTTAAGTGAATGAAATTCAAATATCTTTATTTGATTAGACTTTCAATTCATTATAAGGGATTGAGTATACTCATACTGATATTGCCGGGGTCGGAAGATTACTTCTACTAAGAATTTGGTAAGAAATACAGCAATTCAACAAGTCTTTTCAGTGATCAGACTGGACTAGATAAATCTTTAGTTAATTCAATTTGATATAAGTAAATGTATATGTAAAAACACTTACTTGTCTAAATATAGTATCCGGCAACCTAATATTGGTAGTACCACTATCAACAATACTTTTCTCCGCATTAAGTGTTCGGCACATGTCACTATAAAGTTCTTCATACTTTTTGTCCCCTATATCACTTTCACTCGTCGATGTGTTTGTTAATACTCTTATAGAAATGACGCCAACTTCGTACCAACGTTTGCGCAATATTGGCGTACGAAATGTGTTATTGTACACGTGTTGGGACTGGTCTTCTAAAATAAAATTGCATAATCAGTTAAGAAGCAGAATTTTACATATTTAAAACATACTTTAAAATGTACTTAAATATTTTTTTCCCTAGTCTCTGTCCATAATATTTAATTCTATAGAATTATATTAATACATTAGTCAAAAAGAGTACGCCTTATTGTATTGACACAGATCTAGTTTTAAAATAAAGTACTTGTAAGTAGTTACCAAACATTTGAAATTGGCCATAATGTGTTGCATTGGTGGGACTTTGTGGGCCGCACAGTTTGAGTTGGAATGACATGGGTTTAGTAAGAGTGCGGTCCAATGAGTCTAGCCAAGATTCAACTATTACATTGTCACCCCATGCACCAACTGGCAGATAGGCTAAGCCCAACAAACCCTGAAATTAAAAAAAAATTGGTTTGAGTAATTATAATTATAAGCATACAGGTGCCATCACAAGTAATGAGTGCTCACCTAAAATAGTGGGGTATCTATGCATGTATATTATTATTTGTGGGCCATACAGACTGACAGACTCATAAATGACCACTGCAAATTCAGCTTAGCACTCATAGCTCACGACAGTACTCATATGTGGCAACAGAAATTACAAAATATGGAAAGTAAAGTACTTAAAGAATGTTAAAGTAATAAACTACAAGCTCTTTCCCATGGGCAAGATCTGCCGGCTTGTTCAGGGAGTATTTGAGGAGTCAGGTATGTACAGCATAAAGACAATGGCCGCACATTAGGTCCCAAGGGTTGACATGCTTCCGGGCAAGCGGACCTAATATTGCCATATTGTAGATATGATAAGATAATAAAAATATATTTTGAGAATTTATCCATTCAACCCTTGTATGTCATGTTTATGTTCAATATCACAAAGTAAGTATAAAAATGTGTTATCTCAGCCAAAAAAATACAACTAGGTGGAGACTATTTACCTGCCATCCAGATCCATTCATAAAGAACTTATGACTTTTTGTAATGAGTGCAACATCGGTTCTGATTTCAGGCACATTGGGCATTGAGGGAAACTGTATGTAGTCAGTAACTAGACGCCCTATCCACATTCCCTGTGAATATTTAGCTTGGACCTGAAAGAAATATGTAATAAATAAAAAAGTGGCAAGCAATGACGTTACCACAGTAGATTGTCATAATATAATATTCAAAGAAAGATACGCTTACCAGAAACAACCCATACATACTACTACCAGGGGTGTGCATTGGATTTTCAGAGCGGTATGCATAAACCATAAGTAGGTAGCTTAAGTACATACCAATGTGATAGCAGCAAGGTACATATGTTTTGGTATAGACACACACAATTATAAACACACACACATGACAAGAGTGTATACAGACTTCACAAATGGTTAGCATTGCTTATCTGCTTATTTATTTATTTATTTATACAACATATAAACTTATATGGAATGCACGCCCCAGACTACTACATAATTATAGTATACCCACATTTCACCAGTTATATTTAAGTCTCAAGGAATGGAAAATAATGGAAAAGCCCAATAACACTTTACACCCCCCGGTATAAACAAACACAGGCCCTAGTGGTCCAAGGTAGCCCTAGTGGTACACTTGCAACCAACAGACCAAAGATGTTGTCTCCCATACACTAGTTAGTACACTACTATGCATTACCATGACTTACTATGGAATTATCTTGTATTGTTCTGTTTACTTGACACTAAAGAGTCTGTAATGTAAGTCTACAATAAATAGCCAGGCTTTTTTCTCTATGGCCAGTACCAGTTGAAAGTGTTTAAATTTTAGACTTACCACTTTGCCGGTATCATAAATACTGCTAGAATTGTCTGCATGAAAGAACTTGTTACTATCTTGTCTTGAATATGAAGCTATTGCCAGCGTGGTGCTGCCTGTATCTACAATTACACTGAGCTGAAATATTATATGATTTCTTATAAGACACATATAACTATGCAAGTATTTTATTTACTCACTAACCATTTAGCTTACCTTCTGGTGAGGATGTCCCAAACTAATTTGTATAGAGTACGCTTGGCCAGCATCGCCAAATAAATTATATTCTTCACAACGAATATTGCTGAGAGCAACAAAACAAATCACCAAATCAAACAACATGGTCATCATTCTGAATTCATGGTGAGATGATGATCATAGAACCACTTTAATAGTGTTTGTGAAAGTGGCGCAGAAACCAAGGAAATTTCCTTGATCATGCCCTGTCTACATATTCGATAAAGCAAATGTACATTTTGATTAATTAATCTAATTAAATTAGAAAACTGCTGATCAAACACAGGCAATTCAGCAAAAGATAAAATTTAATAAACACTAGCCACAGAAAACTAATAAAGCACAGGTTTGATAAAATGTCACAGACCTATAATGAAATATCCATAGATATTGTACAACCGCCCCGGTTGTCAATGTCAAAAATGCCCAATAGTATTTTGACACTGACAGCCGGGGCGTTTGAAAAGTATGTCAATTTTTGGCGGAAAGTAAAGTAAAGTAAAATTGCAAAAGGATAAGTAATATTATTTAACTTGCTTCTATTTATTCTTATTATAGTGATTATTCATTAATTTTGAATAATGAGTCTTTGGGTTGATAAACATAGGCCAAAGGATTTGATGAAGCTAGATTTTCACAAGGAACAAGCAGTGCGTTTAAAAAATCTAGTCCAACAAAGTGACTTCCCTCACCTTCTTGTTTACGGACCCTCAGGTGCCGGTAAGAAAACCCGAATAATGTGCCTGCTGAGAGAGCTTTATGGATCTGGCGTTGAACGTTTACGACAAGAGACCATGAATTTTACCACTCCCTCAAATAAGAAAATAGAAATAATGACCATTAGCAGTAACTATCATATTGAGGTTAATCCAACAGACGTTGGCATTTACGACCGTGTTGTTATCATGGATTTGGTAAAAAATGTAGCTCAAACACATCAGATTGATTCGTCAGGGCAGCGAGAGTTCAAAGTTGTGATTTTAAATGAGGTAGACGACTTGACTAAGGATGCACAGCACGCTTTACGTCGAACTATGGAAAAGTATGTAGCGACATGTCGCCTCATTCTCATAGCTAACTCCATATCACGGGTCATTCCCGCTATAAGATCGCGTTGTTTGATTATAAGAGTACCTGCCCCCACTGAAGTAGAAATAGCGTCAGTACTACATGTAGTTTGTAAGAAAGAATGCTTGACCTTACCTTCAGAATTAGCTATGAGGATCGCCAAATGTGCAGATCGCAACTTGCGCCGGGCTTTACTCATGTGTGAAGCATGTAAAGTACAACAATACCCATTTACATCGGATCAAAAAGTGCCTGAACCTGACTGGCAGCAATTTATAAGGGAAACAGCTTCATTGATTATAACAGAGCAATCACCCAAAAAACTTGCAGAAGTAAGACAAAAATTATATGAGTTGATAATACATGGAGTGCCCGCTGATATGATATTTTCAGGATTGTTGAAGGAACTGGTTAGGAATTGTGATATGGCAATGAAATGTCAGGTTGCCAGCCATGCAGCCAGATTTGAACATAGAATGAGACAAGGCAACAAGCCAATATTCCATCTCGAAGCCTTTGTGGCTAAGTTTATGGCTATTTATAAGAAATTTATGGAGGAACAGTTGGGTGATGCGTTTTGATTAAATGTATACTGAATCAAAATTTACAAATGAAACTTGTGTCACATTTTAATAAATATTTTAATATGACTTTTCACTTTTTTTTCTTCTGCTCTATTTCTGTTATACAATAACAGTCTTATGAAGTTGGAATTATATTTATGTCCATGTCCATAGTTTTATAAAATATTTTATCTTACAAGTATTATAATGAAACATGGGACTATCTACAACACAATTAAATTCAAACATGTTTTTTCTATAATCTAAGTATGTATTTTTGTATTTTATTTGTAATATTCATAAAAATACTTCACTGGTACTTTGGATGCGAATAATCTAAAGTTATCTACTATTGCATGCATCAGGACTGTAGTGATTTCATTTGAGAAATGATCTACAATAGATGTCTTTTGCTGCAAAATATCTGTAATTGCATATGCACTTTCAGAATCTGAAACAAAACATTCAATTATAATATAGCACATATTATTAAGAATCTATAAAGATCATTAAATCTTCTTGATTTGAGTAATGAAAATTAATTATACAGTTAAGGCCCTGGTAATACACTTATGAATGTTGAAGAATTGACCACTGGTCTGGAAACTAGCATTCTGAGAAGCACTGGCAAGAAATCTGTCACATTGGTACAGTCTACAATTCCATAATTTATGAAATTTGTGCGGAAATTGAACCTGCAGCTTCTAGTCATCTATTCAAAAGTTAAAACATGATTTGAAGAATATTTAGGTAGTATTCTGTGGCAGAAGACAATAGTACATACTAGGTTGCAGGAAGAATGTGGGTAGCCGTAAATTTCTCACGGCTATCCTTTCTTGATTAATGATGATGTAGTCTTCATTATCTGTTCCACGCTTGCCAGTCCATGAATAAGTTATGTTGGACTCGGCGCCATCTAAAAAAAAAGAATTATAGTACGAGCAAGTTGGGAAAGTGTATGCGGTATGCATAATTTCGTTGTATTTCTATTTTATTTCGTACCATTTGAATTTATGTTGTCGCAGACGAATACTTGCAACTTGAAAATTCGTGTTTTTTCGTAATATATTGTCAATGAATACACTAAAAAATAATGAATAAAAATTCCTACTCTAAAAAGCTAGACGAACGCAAGCGGCTCATTAATTCGTACCTTAGTGCCGTCAATAGCCGACAGATGTCGGTAGAAGTAACGTTTTCATAGAATAGTTTTAAAATTCGTGTTCTTTGATGCTAGTTAGCACCTAGTTATTTATTTATGAATACGAGAGGTTGACGGAGATGTCGAACTATCATACCTCGCTATGATTCACGTAGGTACCAAAGACAGGGGTGTACGTAAGTTTATTTTAAGAAAAACTCATTGACACACTCGACAAGACGATCTAAGAAGTAACCTAGATACTAGATTCTAGTGTGAGCAAATCCTGCAACTCCGGGTGCTGATCGCTCTCCATCGGCATTGATTGTGCGTGACAGCTAAGGCATTGAATCGGCTTTGGGTCTACGAGATCCATGAGTGTGTGTGTTCCACTCCCCTATTTGGTTTTTGCGGCCAAGCAAGTACAAGGATCACCGAAAAGGGTTAATATTGAACACGCCTGTACCTACTTATATTATATTATCATACTTTGTTAGAAATGTATACGTAGGTAAGTACTTACTTACTTACTATACCTACTTAGGTATATTGACAAATAGTAGTATATATGTAGGAACCAAATTTTTACATTTATGCAGGTACTAATAAAAACCGGCTGAGTGCAATAAAATTAAAAGTCAAGGATTTCAACATGGAACGGTTTTCCAGTGGAACATTTTAATAAGTGCTTACCTAGTTAACGGTAAACCGTTTAAATTAAAGCTCTCTTTTGATATTAGAACCGGTACTTTTCATTAATTTCGTTGCTTGTAACCTGTGTGTGGTAATGGGGCCCTACCATGACCTCTTACTGCCATGAT
Source organism: Watsonalla cultraria (assembly GCA_964035505.1). NCBI lineage: Eukaryota > Metazoa > Arthropoda > Insecta > Lepidoptera > Drepanidae > Watsonalla > Watsonalla cultraria. The sequence goes on from OZ037721.1 coordinate 4,806,568, forward strand.
AGTTTAACTTCTAATATGAGACATTTGTATAAGTATGTCATGTCACACTGTGAAAATGAAAAATGAAAATGATTTATTCAGTTAAGCCCTGATAAAGTTTAGGCACTTATGAATGTCGAGGAATTTGCCACCATTGGTAGAACTATGATGACGATAAGAACTCATGGTTAGGCCCCTGAAATTTGATCATTAGGATACCAACATTTGTTTGGTACAGTCGTAGGTATCATTTAAATAAACTAGCCTACAACTGTATAGTTTGATTATTATCTGTGCTTATCCCAGCCACTAGGGCGCTACCTGTAGTGAATGGGGAGAACTAATTCTGTAAAAAAATGATGAAGGATTGATTTTGTAAAACGAATAACGTGTGCTAGTAAATAGTATTGATTAAATTTTGAGTGTTTATTTATGGGTGAAGCCCCTACAACTATCAAAATCTATGTCTGATTTGGAGAGGGTCCAAATCAGACATATTAAGCAGTCATCACGCATGTAGGTGGTCGCTAATTAAATAGGATATTATATATTAGAAAAGTTATTATCGTGTTTGGGTAGGTCTCTAAGTAACTAGGTACATAATATATAATGCTTTAATCCTTTTACATTTCATAGTAGGTCTGAATAAATGTCACCTTCTTAATGTGTTTCTCCCGTTTATATTAAGGCGACTCACATATATCCATAGTAATGTAGGCACTATAGGGAGGCCGTCCGGCGACGCTCATGCTAATTTCGCCCGTCACGTGGAGGTCATTGCTGAATATTACACCGCTTTTCCCATGTTCTAGATTGAACCTGTTTAAAGAAAAACATGAGTTAGGTTCGTGGATTTTCCCATGGTACTAAAAAGTAAGTCCCGCAGTAGAAAGGTGACATTCTAGTTTATTGTTAAAATGTTAATTAATGAAATCTCTGATCGCAAACTCGTTCAACCGTAGGATGAAAATAGCTGGCTAAATATAGTAGCTATGAGTTAATTGATGCATAGCAAAGAAAATGTGTATGTGTACCTATAATACATTTTTAATTTTATGATTATATTTTCTATTATATTTTTATAAATAGGTATATCTACTTACGCTTGGATTCGAATACAGAACTTTCATTTTGTAAAGGATAAATTACCACTACTGAATTAGGTACTTTTACTTTAGGTAACATAGGTAGTTCAAGTAACTTACTTCCTATCAAGCAGTTTGGTCCACCTGGCTCCGGTAACATTCACCTTTCTGAGAAGAAGCGACATCTGTTGGTCTGGATAGAAAATGCTGATGCTGTTCAGTATCACGGGATCAATGGACTTCATGCCCAGGTAATTGGAGTCCATGAGGATGAAGAAGGTACGGAGGCCGCGTCGAAGGCAGTCCACATTGTCGGCTTTGCATGTTGGGAAAGGTAGCGGTGTTGTCGGCTCTGGAACAAAGTTTAATCCATTATAGATATCAAGGACTAGGTATGCCGCGGTTTCACCCATGTAGACTTAATTACATGGGTTGTCTTATTTTGCGGAACCAATTTTTCTTATTAAATTTGCCTATGTTATCTACTCCTTATGACATTAGTTATCTGCCAGTGAGAGTCATGTTAAACTAGACAGAAAAAAAATTATAAGCATTAATTGGAAAGCTGTTCTGTGTTGAATTTGGAAGCATGAACAGACACTTTTTTTTTCGTAAAGACACCCGTAGATACATAAAATAAGATAGATTAGTAATCGGTTTGTTTTCAAGAAGGAGCGAAATTAGGTTTCAAAGATCTGTTATTTTGCTTCTTTGTAAAAAATATCTGCATAATATTCTTGTAGGTACTGTCAGCCATCAGCCTTCTGCATCTACCAGGATCCAGCGGTATTCGTAAGGTCAAAAATCCATGAAGCTGGAGGAATACATAGATAAATGGGCGCTAATTCGTACCTAATAATGGGAAGAATTTAAGACCGCTTCGGAACTAAAACTTTAGAAAACATGGACAAAAATTGTCTATATTCACAATGTAGGTGCTCAAATCCAATACCATTTGAAATATATCTCTATTTATTCGAGGTCTTCATAAAGTTTTATCACCATACATTCAGATAAACTGGGGTACTGCAAACAAACTACTGGAAAATCCGGGGAATTTTTATGAGGTTGATCGAACATAGGAATATATTTTGTGTTTCTTGATGCCTTTTCCATTGCTATATCAATAAGTGTCTATTTTTTTGAATATTTAGGTAGGCAAATTAAGTGGTTACTCATTTATGCAAACAAATTCAGAGCATTTTCCAGTATTTCAAGTTTATTAGATAGATGCTTTTCTGGTAAACTTGTTTAAGATTTATATCTATACATCTATATATATACATACAGATAAATAAAATTGAAGTGTCTGTTGTCTGAAACGGCTGGACCGATTTTAACGGGACTTTCACTGGCAGGTAGCTGATGTTCCAAGGAGTAACTTAACCTAAGTTTTATTTATTAAAAATATTAGGGTTCCGTGACAATAAGGATGAAACTATATCTACGCGGGTGAAACCGCGGGGCACAGCTAGTATTAAATGAGTAAAAAGTCGGGCTCATTAACGAAGGGTTCCTGTAAAAAAATTACGGTTGTTGTATGGGGGGGTACTTAATGGAGATCCCTGGACTTTTTTTTCGTTTTTTTTTTATATTTGATGTCATACCGGTGATCATTTCAACTGTCACGATTCCCGAGACAGGCTGGTGACAGACTGCGGAGTCTTAACCTTTGGGCACGTGACCCCAAAATTAAGCTATGACAGAAATGTTGCTTTGAATAATCGCTAGGATATTTTTTGTTTCTTTGAACATGTAACTTGTTTTCGACTCGTTATCCTTAATTGGGATTTTTGTGGTTGTGTGTTATTTTGCCAGGTCCGTTCTTCGCCCACTTCTTCCAAATTAGTCTTGTTCTATTTTGTCAATGTACTATACATATGTAAACATAATGTGATAGCATAATAAAAAAAAATTATGTATGTTTCAACGCGTCGTTCTTCTGAACTACCTTATACTTATATGTTGATACGTTGAATGTTGAAATCAGATGGGTTTATAGCTGAAAGAAACCATTTAAAATATGATAGATATTAAGTAGTAGGTACTTACCTAACAAAAATTAACACGAAGCGCCGAGGGTGGGACATTAGTTATAATCATTATTATCCAGGGGCAGAATTATAAGAGTGACATTAACCATTCAGTACACTACCTAATAAATATTGTTAGTTATCCCTATTTTACACGTTCTTTAGGTCATTGTTCCAACCAAACTTTGCCTAGAAATAAAGATTAGTGCCTACTTACATGCCAATAACCATAAAGAACTATTTGAAATCACTATTGCGAGGCACACACTACAGAAACGTTCCGAATAACCTGTTATTATAATTATGATGTAAAATTACTTACTTGGATAATTTCTCACGAAGTCACCATAACAAATGTTTACGTTTATTAGCACGACAACACAGAGAACGTAAGACGCGCGTGCGAGGACCATCTTGCTCTAATATACACAAGAAAGGACCCGCGGCTGGACCTGACATCAACATTATATACTGCGTAAATTTTTTTTCGAAACCACTAACCGGATTTGGGCAATTATTACTACGTATGAACTTGAGAAAACTGATGTAACGGCAGCTTCCTTAGGCTTCTTACACATTTCTATTTTCTTTGGACCTTCTAGCTACTTATAGAATACTAGCTGTGCCCTGCGGTTTCACCCGCGTAGAGTTAATTGTATTGTCCCGCGGAACACTAAAGTTTTTTAAAAATAAAAGTAGCCTAAGTTTCTCCTTGAAACAGTAGCTATTTGCCAGTGAAAGTCCCGTTAAAATCGGTTCAGCCGTTACGGAGATTACCCGGAACAAACAGAAAGACAGACAGACAGACAGACAGACAGAGAAAAATTTTAAAACTTATTTTTTCATTGTCAGTAGCGTGTATACTTTCATATGCATTTAGTGAAAAGCTGTTATTTTGGAATTACAAACAGACACTTCAATTTTATTTATCTGTATAGATTTTCTTTTTTCTAAATTAATGGCAAAGAGAACTTAAGTGTTAGCAAGGATTGCCATGTTTCCCAGCCATTTCTAAAATAAGTAAAAGTTGTCCATTAGGGCATATTCCAAAAGACAAAATTTTGCGCAGACCTTATTCTTAGGTCCTCAATCGTAGGTTATTTTGCGTGCTTAGAAACAATGGTGCTTCACAATGAAATTTTTTCTTTTATACAATAACTAGTTCCAACCTAATGTTGTTCTTTTTAAGGTTACTATTGTTTTTCAGCTCCATCGAAATATTCGCAATCAACCTAAGCAAGTATCTAACATCGAATTTTGGATGAACTGCGACCATCATGTAATCTCCAACCTTTTTAATATTTATTTAATCCCAGTATCTCTGACGCCCGTGTTATCTCACTGTCGTCGAGGATACTTGTAAATTTTAATTTATTACGGTGGGTACAGTTCAATATAAAAATGTAATCTGTGAAATATTCATCAAAAACCAGTCAAAATACTTTCTGAACAATTGTGTCTTAGAATATTGTATGGGTAATTATTTTCGATTCTCAAAAATAGTTATTTTAAGTAAGAATCGATATTTTTGCAAGTCGTGAATGACACGCGACGATTGAGGTCATTCCAGTGTAAGATGACATCTATTTGTCCAGAAAGCCTATACGGCGTGAGGTCATTTTAAACTGAAAACATCGTTGTCTGTACCTTTGCAGCAAAAAACTTCTAACTGTCTTAATTATAGGGTTTTGAGAACGTAACCTGTTTTAGAGTGAATTAATCACGAAATTAATCATCATAATTTGACTGAACGCAGTAATTTCTGACTCGTACTTATCCGCTCTCATTCCAATCCGAGCGTTCACCTTTCAAACTTTTGTTTTGACTTAACATCTGATTAATTTTAATTTATATGTGAGAGGATTGGATTTTTTTAGAACAGTTATATTGGTAACTAGCTGTGCCCTGCGGTTTCACCGGCGTATATTTAGTTTCATCCTTAGTGTCGCGGTACTCTAATATTTTTAATAAATAAGCCTAAGTTACTCCTTGAAACATCAGCTACCTACCAGTGAAAGTCCCGCTAAAATTGGTCTAGCCGTTTCAGAGATTACTCGGAACAAACAGACATGACAGGAAGACAGAAAGACAGTGAAAAAAAATTACGTAAAAATATTAGGGTTCCGCGACATAAAGCATGAAACTAAATCTACCGCGGGGCACAGCTAGTTAAGTTATAATTAGGGAGTAACACGTATCCCTTTACTTACCTAGTAAATAGGTAAATAGTAAACACTAATTAGATTGATCTGGAACATAGTCTTAGACACATCATCATCATTCATCATAATTTCAGCCGACAGACGCCCACTGCTGGGCGTAGGCCTCCCCCAACGATATCCACGATGACCGGTCTTTTACCCCCCACATCCAGTGGGTCCCCGCGATCTTCACCAGGCGCACATGAGCACAAATTATAAGTCCCATATTATTAGGAGTCAGCACAGTGAAATTAATTCTATAAATAATAAACTTACAAAAACCCAAACCCCATATATTACACAAAGCAAATACATTCGCTCTCATGCAATTAAAAAAACACGCGCTGGGTTTTTGAAATTCTCATCGACATGAGAATATGAGTGAATGTCAATAAAACCGGCAAGTTGAGGGTATTAACCTTAAAGGGTTGAATATCAAATAACTCTCTTTGGTATTCCCTGACGTATTACCTTATCTTTGTACCCACATACAAATGCATATATAAAACGCAAACAATCAGTTACTTAACCATAAATTCTGCCAATTACCATACCAATGACCATAGACATACGAAGAGTAACTAAAGAAGGCTACTCATTAGATGATGTCTTAACAGATATATCCGATCAAGGAAGTAACCGCTCTGTATGTCTGTACTTAGTTCTTCTAAAACAGTACAAATTTTATTTGATGTTATTAGACCATTTACCATATTATGCGCATTATCTGCACCCTACTGCTGACTTGTGTTAAATCGTAAAGATTTGATCTAATCACCTACTACTTAGTAAATCGATTAGATACTGAATTTTTCAATACTGCGAAGCTTTTGGGACCGGCACCGCGGTCTCCACCGCCACTCTTAATTAAATAATTTATTTGAGGGGATATCCTCTCAACGTCTGCTTAAATCTTCCACAAGGACTATCCATACGTGTAAATCCAGTCATTATATTATTAACCTACATTACATATTTATGAATAAATAAATTATAGACGTGTAACGTATGCAAAGCGGTAAGCGTTATACCTTAACGTGTTGATGTTGTGTGGTCTCTGCGGTCATACTTCACAGAGATACGGGGAAATATGTGTCAAGCTGCGGCCCGTTTGACGTCTAAACACAATAACTAAAGTTCAGTGAATCCTCGCAAAAAGGCTTATCATAACAAGATTTATAGACAGGCTTCGTCGACTTTAGGACCTGAATGGCTTTTTAGAGTACTTTCATAATACCTAGAAAGCATTTTTTCAGGCTCCTCAGATCCTTCCTGTTCATGAGCTTTAAGAGCTAACGTAGGTAGATATCTGGTACCTACAGAATTTTCCATCTCATTTATATGCTAGTCAGAATTATTATTTTAATAACAATTTACATTAAAGTATTTTTGCTGGAAGCATCTTAGTCTGTGTGCGCCGGTTATTAGGTACTTTATCCATTGGAAATCGGATATCATCCTTTCTTTTGTTGTAAATATAATATTGTAGCATTGCTCGTACTTAGCTTGTAAGATTTCTATACATGGCCGCATATTCAGTAAACAATGAAAATACTTTATTTTAAGACACTCTTTATCTACATGACCGATCCTTGGACCCTTTCTTGGGTACAGCGTAAATGAAGTGATAACGTAATTGTATACATGGTTGATTTAACATATGCTCACGCCTGTATGCCCTGAAGAGGTAGTCATAGGTGCGAAGTGTGGGTGTACTACATACACCCATATTTCGCCAGTCCTTTGTTATAGGGGCCTAACCTATTGCCAATAACCTGGCACTAATCCAGACACTGGACTGTCAAGGAAAATACAGATGGAAAAACCCATTATCACTTCGCTCGAGCCAGATACCTACGTCGAGGACCTCGTGATCTGCAGTGACCAACTCCACCAGAAAAGCGAGGCAAAGATGTCACAAAATAAATGTTTTTTTTCAATCTCAAAATCTTCAAATCATCCTTCTAAGTTCCCGGGTTGGCACAAGGATTGAGTTGATTTCAAATTACAATCTTTACTGACTCACGGAGCATTTTTAACTGGGAATCTAAGAGACTTCTATGAGATTTATCCCGTTCAAAATTTGAAGCTGCCTGTGTTGGGACATTACCTCTGTGTGTGACGTAGTGTTTTTACGGGGAAAGATTTCAGAGTTTTGTGAGCTTTGCAAGCAGTACAATTATGGATGTAAACTTGTCCAATGTCATTCCACTTAATACTTATATTAATTATGTAAATTAAATACAAAATCAGTGTGTTAATTTAATTTTGTCATCCGTGCAAATTTTATTCAGAACCATCCTAAGTTTTGATATAATTAACCTTCTCGTTTAGGTTATGTTCCGGCTCTTATTTATCATCAAGTCGGGCTCTCATAGAGCTAGATTTGACAGAATTTGGCATTATTATTATCAGAAACTAATATAAGGAAACTAAACCATGTTCCAATTTCCTAGATTCTAGGAAGTTAAATAAATAATGTAGGTAATTGGATCGTGGTCTGCCTCGTCTCCGCCGTTCAGACATATTTTTATGTATATTTTTTCGTATCTCTGTTTAGTTTGTCAATCAATTACTGCTACAGAAGAAGATAAAGGTATAAAAGAGTATGGAGCTAAATTAGTCGCGCGATTCATTTGATCTTTGTTAATATTAATTACATCGGGTAATCTTAGGTATGATTGTAATAAATCTTTGCTCTGCCACCAGATCAAAGGTTATCAACTTATAACAAGTGTAGTTAACCCCTTTACTTATTTCTTAGCTGATATTATTTAACAAGGTCAATATACATCTGATAGTTTCCTTCTAGTAGATAGAGAATATCAAAGCTCCACATTTTGTCAGATTCGATTATATTAAAATAGGATCTGATATCATAAATCAGCCTAAATAAGAGTCCACTGCTGGAGTTCAACTATGATCCTTTAAACAGTGCGTATTGAGAAATTCTTAGATGGTTCCTTAAAATGAAACGTCAAAGCTCAGATTTTTTTATAGGAAGGTAAAGAATAAGACCTTGTTAGTCATAAAATATTTATTTAAAGATTCTTGAATAATTCCGATCTTGAATAATAATTGCATACAGTTCTAATGTTATGGATTATGTCAGAGAAAGCAACCGCAACAATATGGCCCACAGTGTTCTTCTGGTATAGTGCATTTGGATCTGCGTATTTAACACAAATATCTCTAGTATCAGCATCTGAAATGTTAAAAAGAAAACCAATATTAAGTACAAAACTATGAACTAGGGGCCTACTATTACCGTTATAGCCTAGTGATACCTTATAAACGTCTTAGCTTTGCCGTTTAATTTTTGTATCACAAAATGAAAAAAAGTGCTTGATACGCTCTGCTTAAGCCGATGATGGCCCCCTGTAACTACAAGTTTATTTGATCAAATTAATTTGGACCAAACGTAATAAGTAATTTCAATTAACTAGATGCTATAAAATAATTTACTCATTGCTTTAAATTTAACCTTCCTTAATGAAAGTATTATTCACTCAAAGTTTTATTCAAAGCCTTTATCCACTAGTACGAGCTAGCTTTTCGTTACTTCATCTTGAAAATTTCGTGAAATTAATCAACCAAGGATTTTTGTGTTTTTGATGTTATTAAGTTCTTCTGAACAAAGTTCCTATTAATGGTTAGTTTAGGTTAGCCAGGGTCTAAGAATTTGGCTATGGTATCCCCTGCCTGTCGTAAGAGGCGACTAAAAGGAGGCCGGAGGGCCTGCTGGCGGTGGTCGGGGTGGGAGCTTTGACCACCGAGCCGTGGGCCCGGGAAGGTGGCAGCGCGATATGGCTCGCGCTGCCTTGCACAGCGAGGTCTCTAGGGGCGGCGACTCAGCTGCCCCGGGGATGTGCCCCGGCAAAGTGTGGGGGGACACCGGTGCGATCTATCAGAGTACCCGGAGTCCCCCCTGAGCACTGAGGATGGCCACCGGGGGGGTTTTAGTGCGGTAAAAATCCCACATACCCCGATCTGCCTCTCCCAGGGCGGTCGGGGACCTTTTGAAGGTTTCCCCCTCGTCAATAAAAAAAAAAAAAAAGGTTAGCACCTTGAGTGACATAGATAATTTTCTTACCGTTCATGAGTGTTTCGCCCAAATTGTCCCCCAAATGAGTAGTAACATTATACGCTTCGTAAACAGTGATCCTTTCTGGTCCAATAACTAGGTGTATCGCTCCGTTGTCCTCTCTAAGGCGAAACGAATACTGCGCAGTTTGCAATGTATCTGAGAATAAGAAATTCTGAAATCTTAGACTACACGGGTCGTTTGCTTATTCTAAGATTTGTCTATTTCGTAAAATTTTCATTTTCACGCAATTATTTTTGAGAATATGACGGTGGTGAAATGGGACTATTGTTCAGGAAAATATAAAAACATTGGCATTTATATATTTATATATAACTAGGGAAATACCGTATCTACTTAATTACGAAAGAATAAAACGCTGATACATTAACATTGGTAACGATGATGTCTAGCATTAAATTAGAAGCTCAATATTATCTTCGAATCATAAGTGGCATGCATTACGATTCCCAATACCGTACTAAGAACAGGGGCCCAACCATGAGCTCTTATTGCAATGATAATGTAGTTGTGCGACAGTGACAGATGTATACACGTCACATACATCTGTCTCATAAATGAGTGAAACTATCATGGCAATAAGAGCTCATGGTAAGGCCCCAGAACTATTATTATTTGCGACCATAGTTTCATGACGAAATCGTGAAAATCTTACTTGCTGTTGCAGTGTATGTTCCAGAAACCTTTTTAGCTGGATTCGCGAACTCGATTGTGACGTCGGCATCGATTTTCAGCCCATCGGTTTTGAGCTGCAGAAAAATATTTTGTTTGTTGTCCATACTGAAATATTAAAAAAAATTGTCGATCATTACTTGTTATCATTTTTTTATGCGGACTCTTGTGAATTATTTTTGTTCAATATATTAATCTTACTTTCTCGAACCTTTAAACCTATTACCTTACTACCTATATAGTTTTATTTGAATGTATAGATTATGTAGGTTAAGTACAAGTAATTTTATTCAAAATTACGAATAGCAACGTTGATTCCCTAAGTGAGAAAAGCCCCAGAGACAGGCCTCTATCATCTGATGAGCAACTTCAATGAGAATATGGGCAGCTGCCCATGGTTCAGATGAACCACAGTGTCCCAGAGTTTCAATCGCAAATGCAGCAAATATTTATCTTGAGGGCTATGGACTACGCTGCCAGGGATATGGGACGGAGCTTTCCACACTAGCTAATCTCAAAAAGTTATTGGTTTGTTCTATTGTATTTCCATCTTATGTTATTCAATAAATAGTACAGTAGATGGGACACATGGCGTGACCTATTTATCAACCCCCAGTGAAGGGGAAAATTAGGATTCCCGGTTTAGAATATAGCAAGCAGTAATTGAAGGATTGCTTGGATTGCAGAACTTTTGGGTAGGAACTTGTGCCAAAAACTATAATTTATTATGCATTTCATTGACATTAAATTTAAAACTTAGTTAACTTGTTTAAGCTTACTTGAATAATTCAATTTGTGTATTCTTCAGTCCTGTAACGTTAATATTCTTGAAATCGAACTTAAGACCCAATTCTGTGATGGAGTACTCCAAAGAAGGAATGATCACCGGATCGATCGGCCTAAAATCAGAGTCAGGTATTCTAACCGAAGTCTGCTCCAAGAAGTTCTTCGTAAATTTACCCCAGCATACTCGATCACCAAAAACACATGGTTCTATGTTGTATAAGCCACCTGGAAACAATATTTAATTTATACGGTATCATATTATTTTAAGAGAACTTGATAGAGATGAATGGAAGAAATTACATCGGTTACACTAACAAGAGCAACTCTTAAATGTATGATAATGATTAAAATGGAAACCTAATTTGGCTGAAATATGCAGATATCAGTCAAATTTACATATTCCTACCCTTTACTTTGAGGTCAAATGCAAAAGTACTTCTTGTGAACCTGTTAACCACACTGTTAACTTCGGTCAAAAGATTAGTTTAGACGTTCAGCGTGTATTTAGATCTGTAGTCATAGTATTAAGTTTTTATTTATGGTCTGGAAATATCAAGTTAATCATATTAATTACCTAGAATTTATTTTGATGAAAAATTACAATGAAGTAAGTTACCACGTTTCTAATTAAAAAAGCAATCAGGTTGATAAATAGATCAGACTAACAGGATGTCTTTAAAAAATATGATTGAGACATTACACGACCCCACATTAGTGGTGAACATTAAACGTGCCGAGTGGATCGTTCAACCTGCGCTTTTATGGTTTCATTTTCAATACAAATATTTGCAGTAGTAGTATACAAGTATTTGCAGATTCGCTCTTTAAGTGTATTAAATATTAGTTGGTCTTCTATTACTATGTCGGTATAACTTATTCAAATTTATAACTTCTCCTGATTCAACTTGAGATTACCTTCAGTATCAAATAGACTAATTTCTACTACGATGGCAACACACAGTTCGCATCTTGATACCATTTTTCAGAAACCCTCACGGATACGCCAACCGCCGTGTGGTCACCGGAAGGCTTATGCCGTGATAGTAGCAACTACTGCAACTTATGAACGCTTACAACACTAATGGTGTCTTTCATGCATCGCCTCCTAACAGGTAGCGAAATCTCTATAACATAGTAACCAAGCTAGCACAGAGCCTGAACTTCGCCTAACCGTACCATGTGGCTTTGGGCTAGCATTTGGGAAATCTAATCGTCTTTAGTAAAACTTGCAAATATAATCTAAAAATGAGACAGCGCGTGAGAAGCACCATTTAGGTTTCGGTAGGTAACCACTTTTCTTAAATAAAAATAATTGCCAAATAATATTACCTTTTTGAGCTAACACACACCCGAACAGGATGAGACTGCAAAAAACTTTAAATATCGCCATGTTACTCTAGTACTGTACTTATTGAAATGACCAAATAATCAATGGGCGAATCTATTAAATAGGTAGTCAATTTCAATATCTTATTTTAAAAGAGATAATTCATTAAAGTTCAGGAGACTATCAGATTATTACATTATTATTTTAGAATCATCTCGAAATTATCAGTAAGAATAATTTATCAGACTACTTATTTGTTTTCATTAACGTATCTTTGAAGTACCCTTCCTAATATCAACCATGAATGGAAAAAAACCTTTATAATACAATTATCTACCTACTTATTATCAGTGACCTGAGGAATTTGGGTCAGTGGTAGCGTTCTCATTATTTCAGTGTCAATGGTAGGTATTTAGACACGGGGGCAACTATGGCCATTTAAAGCATGGGAAATTAAGAACGTCTTAGCTTTGACTTCCGTTTCGGGGAGGCCTATGCCCAGCAGCGGGCGTCTGTCCACTGAGATGAATGAGAGCTTTAACGTTTCATTTTGGTGCCATAAAATCATATAGGATGTGGCATTAAGCATTAAGTATTAAGTATTAAGTACTAAGCATTAAGCTCAAATTATTCACTAAACGCCGAACAATTGTTATACCGAAACTCTACCTAGTGTGTTTTAATATTTAGATTAACGCCTATTTAAACTATTCAAAATTTGAATATACGAAATTCTATTCGAATAGGCATTAACAAAATAAGTATCTACTTTCAAATCGCCAGAATGTTATGATACAAGAATGAAAATTTTCAAATAAAGAAAAAGTAAGGTTTCAATGCTCAAATGGCTATGAAGAATAAAAACGATATAGCGTATAGCTACACAGTCATACTACTAATTACAAGGCTTGAGATGACCGCAGACTGCATCCTGGTCACTAGTATACTGCTGCGTTTCTTAAGAAGGTGTTATTTTTTTCTTTACTATTAGTGCCCTGCTAGGGCCAAATCGCATGATGGTAGGTGGCTACTGAACAGGAGCCTATGGACGCTTGGTGTTGACCAAGAGTGTCACATTTGCTTGCGTATTTTTTTCCTACCTAATAAAGGTCGGAAATACTAATAATTACATTAAAGCTAGCTGTGTTCCGTGGTTTCGTTCTCGGTGATTTTATTTCGGGGAAACCATTTTTTTTAACAGGAACAAAAACTTATTTGCCAGTGAAAGTCCCGTCAAAATCAATCCAGCCGTTTCAGAGATTACCCGTAACAAACAGACAGACAGACAGGCAGATATACGATCAGAGAGACGGACGGACAGACAGACAGAGAAAAATAAAAAATAAAAGTTAGTATCGCATATTCATAAGCATTTAGTGAAAAAATGCTAAAATTTGTTACTACCAACAGACAATCAAGTTTTAGTATGTATAACATACGAATAATAAAATTAGATTCATCTAAAGTTATTTTATGGGGCTTTTCTCGCTCAGAGAATCAGCATTGCTATTCAACATGGCAATGCTGCCAGCCTTCTTGGCACGATCCCGAGAGACACCGACTTGGGACAAATTTTCTACCTTTAATTAGTTTTAAGTACTGTGCCTTGTATATATAATTATGTTTTTTATTGAATAAAATATGTTATGCTAATGTTATTTATTGCATGATAAAAAAGCAAAGTGTGTTTAAATCAGCTTACCGATAAATTTCATTTCAGAACCTTTTTATAAGTAAAGATAATAAGATGGTACCTACCTTCTTTCCTATACGATTTCGATCTATAGCTCTCTGTCATACGCCTGTCTAATAATTAACAGCAATGATAATTTTATTATGTTTTTTCCACCTCAATACGTTTTAATCAGTATTTATTTTGCTAGTGAGTAGATAAAAGTTCATAAATAAGGTGAAGCATAAAACATTTAATGGAATCAATTTTATTCTTAATGTTATTTCCAAAGTCAGAATGAAAAAATAATTAAACACAACAATTTGTTATTGTTCTACTGACACATTTCTTTAATATCTACTTAATGTAACTACATCGCTTATTGCACTGGTAATTTTAATTAACCCTGAAATTCCTAGTATATATCTATACATATATATACAGATAAATAAAATTGAAGTGTCTGTCTGTAATTCCAAAATAACAGATTTTCACGAAATGCATCTGAAAGTATACACGCTACTGACACTGAAATCCCAAGTTCAATTTTTTTTCTCTGTCTGTCTGTCTGTCGGTCTGTTTGTTCCGGGTAATCTCCATAACGGCTGAACCGATTTTGACGGGACTTTCACTGGCAGGTAGCTGATGTTTCAAGGAGTAACTTAGGCTTATTTATTAAAAATAATAGGGTTCCGCGACATGAAGCATGAAACTAAATATACGCGGGTGAAACTGCGGGCCACAGCTAGTATTGAATAGAATCAGGTTTTACTTTGCGGAAGTCCATGTTTATGGTTATAAAAGAGTATAAAAATATTACGCGGAATAAAGCATTGTAATGTTTTTATACTCTTTTATAATCCTGGTAGATAGTAATTAGGGGTATATTAAACCATTCCGTCTCCGTTCTTATATCGTTAAAGTATTTATTAAATTGTTTTAACCGAACCAACCATTCAAAGCAGATCTCGTTAATCTCCATCTTTCTTGCTTGCAGAGTAGTAAACAGATGGGGTTGTTTACACAGTGGCGCACGAGTGACACTAAAATTGCTTCACAGTTCATAAGCTGTGCATAAGTGGGTATGAAAAATAAGGTGGCTAACTTCCTATCAGATGGCATCCACGGCTCTCGGCCCACTCAGATCCAGCTCCCTAGCTCATCCCCCAGCAACGCTCTAAGCCGAGGTCCGAGCCCCGCACCGGGGCGCCCTTAGCTGTGTTGCTTAGTTTAAGTTTAAGCTCGGCTGGAGGCCCTTGGGTCTCGCCCTATAGTCCGGTTAAGCAGTGGAGGTAACTCCCCCCTACCAACTGCGAGAGAAAAAAAAAACGGCTCTCGGCGATATCACTATGAATTCCCAGGCGATTGCGAGAGGTGCGAAATAAGTGGGAATATGTATTTTTTGCAAATTTTATTAAATATTTAAATGTTCTTAAAGAATGCAGACTTTGGTAATATTCTGGCAGATGCCCGTATGTTGTGTACGACATCGATGTATGCGGCTTCAACAATGCGACACACGTTGTTACTTCGATACTGGGATCGCTGCGCTATGTACTTTTCACACGTATCTTTCACGTCTGGATCTGAAATTTTGAATGAGTTGAAATTATTCGATATAGCCTAATTGAGTTAATTACTTCTCATTGCTATGCCTCTTTAGCCAAGACGTGAATTAATTGATTTCCTTACCATTAAATAAAGTTTGAATCAATTCTTGATTCAAATGTGTTGCTGGTTCGTAGACAGTCTCACAAGTGATCGATTCAGGTCCTACTTCAATGTAAACCACTCCTTCGTTGTTAGCTCTCTCAGTGTACGAGTATCTGGCTGTTCCAATTACATCTGGGAACATTGGAATACATCAAAATACGGTAAATAAAAGATCCTACATATTTATTACGCTATCAACTCTTCGGTTATTTTAGGATGAGTTCTGACAAGTTATAGTTAGTCGATTATTTTTTAATGTATGTTAGTACACATTGCACATTAGATATCACGTAATACTCGTAAGATTAGTACGATTTTTTTACAATGAAATGACAGTAGTCATTATTTTTCTTAAATTACGTTTCAAACACGAGCAGAAAGCCGAGAATTCTAATTCCCATTACATATTTTGGTTACAATCCAATAGCTGATACAAACAATAATGTACACTAATTAAAGAACATTTCATATATTCTATGCTGATAAATAGAATTGAAGTTTCTGTTCGTAATTCCAAATTACTTTCTCTCGCAGATAGCTGATTTTACAAAGAGTAATTTACTCTTTTTATTAATAAACTAGCGGATGTCACGCGGTTTCACCCGCGTAGTTCCCGTTCCTTTGGGAGTACGGGGATAAAATATGTTACTCGCTGGTAATATAGCAATCCATTTCAGATATAATTTTTATGATCGGTCAAGTAGTTTCGGAGCCTATTCAATGCAAACAAACAAACAATCAAATCTTTCCTCTTTGTAATAAT
This sequence comes from Watsonalla cultraria, assembly GCA_964035505.1. Lineage (NCBI taxonomy): Eukaryota > Metazoa > Arthropoda > Insecta > Lepidoptera > Drepanidae > Watsonalla > Watsonalla cultraria. The sequence goes on from OZ037721.1 coordinate 4,822,904, forward strand.
ACAGGTTTCTGCGAAATAAAGCCACCCATGAAAGTGAAGTCAACGCGGGTGATACCGGGCACAGCTATTACAAATATAAGTATGAGCTGATAGTTATTGCTATGCTAGTTTGCCTCAAATTTTGATACGGGATTAAGTTAAGACGTGTTTAAATTTATCATTGTCCCACAACGAAATTAAGATTTGCCTTTCAGTCGCCTATGTAGTCCGTATGTCCGTTAGCAAAGCTTCTTCGTAAGTTCAGGATATCTATTCACAGAAACAACACACGAAAATAGCAGTCACTTGACTGTGACTGTTTTATGTAGAGCTTCAATGTCATTTAAATATTGACAAATTCTCGTAATTAATAAAATAATCATTAAATTCTTACTTGCAATGGCCGTGTACGTTCCTGAGTATGTTTTTCCCGGCTTTATAAAATTGATTGTAATATCGGCATTGATTAGCAACACATCGACTTTGGTTTTCAGCAAAACGTCCTTGTGTTCGACATCCATTCTGAAATTTAAAAAAATCACATTATACAGGGTGTCGGGGAAACCGGGACAGCTCTTAAAATATGTGATAAAATGTGTGGGTATAATTTTAGGAAGCAATCAAAATTATTATGACAAAAATATTTTCATCCATTTTCGAATAATCTTCCATATCGAAAATAATTGATGTTCAAAGTTGACCGTATCAATTCCTTATTTTCTCATAGAAATCAGCTGTAACGTAGAGTTATTCACGTGAAATCTAACTACGATTATTTTTTTCTCCCACTAATAAATCCTGAAATAATCCCATAAAACCATTTTTCGAAACCATTAACCTTCTCCTTATTTTAAAAAGTTTAATGAGCGCGTACGGAATGTAGGTAAACGCGACCGCGCGTTCATTCAATCGCTTAAGGCCGCGAGCTCTTCGGCTATAGCTTATAACTACGTTATCGTTGGAGCTTTTTTTTTTCGATTTCAATATAGTGGTATATTCATAAAACCCTACAACTTCTAGAAGACAACTGTTCTTTTTTCTGCGACACCCTGTATAGGTACCTCAAACTATATATTTTTGTATTGATGCTAATAAAAATAATAATGAACAGTTAGAACATTGGTTCAGCTAACAACTAGTTTGAGTGAGCGATCTGTAAATTATTTGATACCACAGATTCACTAATTAAAGGCAACATAATTTACCGCACTTAATTAATAACCCTAACGTTTTTAGTTTATTTTGAGCACATAGCTAAGAATATGTCCTAATACATTGACCGCCGAGTTCAATAACCTGAACGCTAAGCGTTGAAATGTTACTGGCTTATGTTGGATATCTATTAGTGTGGCTGGAAACGGTTTATATGTGGTTGAATTCCACAGATGGCGGATGAACACATTTCCAGCCATACGAATACCACAGTATAAATTTAAGATTTATAACTTACATGCAGTAAGGAATCTAGGAACGAATTGTTCGCAATGACACCCTCACACAGACGCGCGCATTTATGAGAAATAAACGGAATAAGCGTAATGAAAGTAAGAGGTGTCACTTCGTGGCCGATCTTGTATTCGTCATTAACGTATTCTACTGACATTTTTCAGAACTTCAAAATGTACATTAATTTTTTTTTTGATAAAACCTGCCTTCAGTCGAATTAATAACCTCCTTTGTGGTTGGTTAAAAATACTTAATATTGAAAACTCTCGAGCTCAATGGAGCAAAAATCTTATTTCAAAATAGGCCCTTTTCGTTTTTGGTCTGCTTAATCGGACTATGGCAAGACTAATAAAAGCCTCCAGCCAGGCAAAAATCTTTAAAAAGCATCACACCTAGGAGCGCCCCATACTGGGTCTCGGATCTCGGCCTAGGGCGTTGCTGGTGCGCAAGCTTACTGCTTATATTTATACTGTGCCAATACCCAACTCAATAGTCAACATTTCAAAATTTCATAACTTTTACATATTTGGTGTACGGATGGTTACTTTTACTTACAAGGGAACGGTCTACGGTCGGGAGAGAGTCTACCTTTCATATAGCTTTTCATAGGGATATGTTTTGAGATCTCTCCCCCTTTTTACAAAACATAGCCTAAGTTCATCCTTGGTTTCAAATTAGTTCCACCTCTTTTTCATGCGGATTTTAAAATGGATGAACTGGATAACTATGTCTTAGTTTAAACCATGTTTTGTAACAAGGAGGATAATGTCTCCTCATCTTTAGAGATATTCCATACTTTACAAAACTGACCTCTATCACTTCGGACACATTAACTAAGTTAGCTTGATAACATGTCTTTAACGATAAAGTATCGAATATTTATTTAAGACGAATCAGAAATAACAATATACATACAGGCATGAAGTGATCATGTTTGTTTATTAATAAGTAAAGTAGGTATTGTGCCTACATTTTGCTTTATCTGGTGGCACTGTTAAACAAAGTGCAATGGCGTCTAGTTATCTATACAGATAAATAAAATTGAATTGTCTGTTTGTAATTCCAAAATTACGACTTTTCACTAAATTGATATGATAATATACCTACACGGTTCTGACATAGAAATAGGTCTGTCTGTCTGTCCGATTTTCACGGGACTTTCACTGGCAGGTAGCTAATGTTTGGCAAGGAGTAACATAGGCTACTTTTATTTATAAAAAATATTAGGGTTTCGTGAAATTAAGCATGAAACTAAATCTACGCGGGTTAAAACCGCGGGGCACAGCTATAAGAAATGAAAACATAGTAACTTCTCCTTATCTATTGTAAACAAAGGTAATTGTACCAACTGGTAAGAATTGAGATTCATCAGCACAGGAATAAGGAATCCAGTTAATTTATTTATTTTCTTCATTTCTTAATTACCTATTATAATTGCAGTATATTCATCGTCATCATCTTTCCGGCCATTATCCCATACATTGTTGGGGTCGGCACTTGATTCAAACCAATGCAGCTGGTCACCTGATTTTTATACGAAGCGACTGACACCTGACCCCTTTTACGAGGAAAGATCTAGCTATCAAATAACGGGGATTTTGAGTCTAATTATCAAGGTTATTGAAAGTGCAGTATCGCCGCCAGCTTAGGGCTATAAGACTTATGTGCTACGAACTGATACACATTAAATATAATTATGTAGAGTAATGCCGCATTTTTAAAAGTGACATTCCTTATATATCATGATCATATTCATGATGAGGAATAAGAGACAGATATTTAAACCCAAACGCCCTTGTTACCAAAAATCGCCTAAGATAATCCTCGGTTTAGATGTTCCATTCATTTTCTCATATAGATTTCAAACGGAATGGACGTGGGTTTAGTTTATAGCCGAGTTATGTTCGGTCTTCGTTGTAATCATGTTTTTAAGAGGGGTATAAGTAATCGACCTAAATACTTGGGGTCCAACCATGAGCTCTTATTGCTATGATCGTTCAGCTGTGAGACACTGACTGATGTATACACGTCATTTACATCCGTCTCATAATTATGAGTTAAACTATCATGGTAATAAGAGCTCAATGTTAGGTCATTATCAAGATTGTTATCATCATCTGTACTTACTTGAACTCATAAATTTGTTGATTCTTCAGCCCAGTTACACTGATGTTTTTGAAGAGGAATTTGATATCGAGGTCATCCACAGTATACTCCAAAGAAGGTATGATTAAGGGATCAATTGCCCTTATGTCGTATTGACTTATACCTTTGGATGTCTTCTCAAGAAACGACTGAGTGGATCTACTCCAGCAAGGCATATCATTCAGGTCACATGGCTGGGGAAGTAGACTATCTGGAAATTATATTAAGGTTCAAATTACAATTCGATACATTTACATTTAGATGTTGAGACTTAAACATATTTTAGGTAATGACATTTTATTCTAAATTAATATTTGCACATCTCGCTATTTGTTTTTGCCGTATGTTTAATACTCGTAGTAAGATTGGCTAGGACAGTGTTTTCAATTCTTATAAGAACTTCGTGTAATAATTTTGGTACTCTCGATTTAAAATCAAAGCATAATAAAATTGGTGAAATCAAAATTTTTATGTAAATTAGAAAACACCCATAATCTCGCTACGGTTCGGATTTGGATACGCTTGAATCCTCTAAAAATCCTCTAATAACGACTATTGACACATTGAATATGCAAACTTTAGAAGATCTTAATATCTTCTGAAGTGCAAACGATATTACGATAGACGATTGTAAGGTGGTATTCGACTTTCATGACCTACCACGCAGTGGAGGGGCATTTAGAAAGTATTAACTTTTTGATAAACACCATTGTAATTGGTACACAAAACATATACCCCTTTAATACAAAAGATGGTTTTGAACGAAGACTAGATTTAACTCGAACCAAAACTATGTCCACCCCATTTTAAATCCGAACCACACAAAGAGATGGAGCTACTACTACTTTTAAACCAAAGACTATCTAAATCTCTGTTATATGATAAGGATAGTTTGTGAAATGATTATGACCCGTAACGTAAGGGATTTAGAGTTGAAAATAAATTTACCTTCTCCACTGACCACGCATCCAAGCAAAACGACACAACAAAAAAGGCTTGATAACCCCATGGTCTGTGGTGACTGTCAGCGACGCACTACTGGAATGATCGAAGCATAATGTGTCACAACATTATATAAACAATAATGTATTTGATATTTAAATAAATAGGAGGTTGATGGATTCCAATGTCATAGGTCACACTTTATCTGTGTGCAAGTGTAGGTACGAGGTACAGTTTGAGAAGTGAAGTGATAACAAATTATTTATAGTGCACTATATTTTATCCATGACTTCGTTCACGTTCACTATTTGCCACGATACTACCGAGAATTTCTTGTTATAACAATTTAATATTATAACCGGCTCGCGCCCTCAGCCTTCGTGGCACTAAGATTTTGAATATAAACTTTAACCACTTAACTCTATTAGGGGTGGGATTTCGGAAAATATTTTCTTATTGTATCTATACCTACACTTCACTAAGTACACACCAAATATCACGTCTCTAGGATGAGCGGTTTGGACTGTGTTTATATTTTGATTCCCATTGAATTTTTTATTTTTTTTTCTAGTAGTTAAACAGTAAATTGTTAATGTAAAATAGACCCTTCTTTTTTAATAGGTCGGTACAAAAATACAGGTAATCGTACGGTGATACCTACGTCAGAGTAGAACAAAGTGATCTCACCAGCCTACGGTACGATTATTAATTGTATTGAAAATATCAATAAATTACATTTGACAGCATTGACGACGATGACGTCAGCTTGTTCAATCGCGGGACGCTATTCAAAATATTTTGCATATAAAATCAAATTGTCAAATTGTTTTGTTTACTTAGTGAATTGATTAATTATATCAATTTTAGATTATTGTTTGCGCTTCTATTTTGGTTAGGTTTCGTCATATTGCTGCTTCGTTCTTGTTTATAACTTTCATCTTAACTTATAATAAAATAGGTAGGTAATGTTTGTAAGTTTATATGTATGAGGCAATCCTGTAAACTCTTCATACAATTTAAATAAATATTTGCTTATTAATAAAACCGTGAGCCTTGGTGGCCTCGGGGTTAGAGGAGTCGCCTGCTACGCAAGCGACGCAAGTTCGAATCCCAGTGCAGCTGTACCTATGAGTTTTTCTAAAAAACTTATGTACAGTGATTTTACACCACGTGCTTTACGGTGAAGGAAAACATCGTGAGGAAACCTGCAATACGTCTGAGAAATAATTCAATGACGTATGTATAGTGCCTGAGAAGGCGATGGACTCACCCTCTGTCACGTTGGAATTTAATCATATTCGGTGAAATGTGGGTGTTGAAAATTACAACACCACTGCCTACCCCTTCGGGGAATACAGGCGTGAGCATATTATGTATTATTAAAACGTACTTTCTTGGTGGACACAGATTGTATAAATTATATATATTATATTGTATATACTACGCGATAGAACCCGCGCGAGGAAACAGATACTTACTACAGATATTTACTAACTGTAATAGTATGGGAAATCCAGAAGAGGTACAGGAAAACGGTCATAGGAAACATTCAGGACAGTCCTCTTTTGTGAAAACAATTAAGCACCAATGTAACATGTTTATCTCAATCGTATGAGTTAAGTTAGTAGTCCATTCCTTTATTCAGGTAGATTTGACAAATCCTCACAATAACGAATCGCGTCTAACCCGCATTGCTGACATTAATTTACTTAAGCAAGCAAAAATATCGATGGCTTATGCCGATTGTTCGGCGTAGATTGGATAATTTACATATTTATTAAACCGGACCAGTAAACCAATTTCCGGCGTCATGGGTATTATGCGTGTAATATCTCCCCATGTACGTATTATATTAAATTGAAAAAATACAGCTAAGGCACGTGTGGTTAAAAAAGGTATATTTGTCGCCTGCAAATGTGGTTACACAAGTTTAACCAAAACCCCTCATTTCAAAAGATGTTTAAACAAAGACTGTACTAAACTGGAATAAAGAAACTACTTTAAGCTGTACTGATGAAGAAATCTTATCATACAATTTCGGATTACATAAATGATACAGACATATGTATATTGACATAACGATTAAAACTGCATTAAAATCAGATAATGAGTAAAAAAACACAGCGACTTTTGCACGCGCAACGACGATATAGAGTTAAATCTTTGCACATGTAGCTCCTGGCAATGAAATTGTATGCAAACATAATTATAATAAATCATTCGGTATTATAACTATTTTTTTACACATGCATGCTGATAAAATGTACATGATGCCAGCTGAGTTTCTTGCCAGTTCTTCTCAGAAGGCAAGTTGTCGAACCGGTTGTAATTTCATCGAGATTCATAAGTGCCTTACCAGGGCCTTATCTGAATAAATCATTTTCATTTTCAAACCAAGGACCATTTTATCCTTTTTATGTTTTTATGTTTATGTTATATATATTATGTTTATGTTATTTTATGTTATTACATAAAAAGGATAAAATGGTCAATGAGTTAGAGAATTATTTTTCACATCGTATATATTTTTTATTCAGTGCACGAAGTATCACGAAGAAGCCTCTAAAAAAAACTAACTATTTCTTGGTAAGGTACCCACGAACCCTAGGCAATTTTGACAGTAGTGAAGGTTGGCTCATTATGAAAAATGAACGAAGGAAAAAAAAAAACAAGAATTTCACCATTCGAAAGTCGTAATATTGTATCTAGTTTTTGACTAAACATTAGGCTGTAGACTGAAAGTTATTTAGAAATAAAGAACAATAATATTTTCACAAACGCACATTTTATTTTAAAAATGTTTAAAGTTCTCCTTCAATTTACAATTTTTGCAGAATGCAGACTTGGGCAGTATTCTGGCGGCTCAACAATCTGGCAAATAATATTGAAAAGGTAAAGCAATTTTAAATCTGGATCTGAAAGGATTAACATTTTATTATATTTATTTTCTAACAAAAGATTTATTCAAAAGTTATGTAGTCAGGAATAAATGTATGTGAGCAAGTTTACTTGTTTTTTGCTTATTGCATTTTGAGCACCATCTGGCTTCACCAACATTTATCTATGATAAATAGATATATGCATATTGATGACGTCACTAACACAGCCGTGGCCAGCTGTGCTATTTCGTGATATGAGTTAGCAAATTACGATCATACAAAATTGAACCTTGACTTGTATAGATGTCAAATTTGTATTACCTGAGGCCCTACTATTTTATAGCTTTTATTGCCGTGATGGTTTGACTGATATTATGAGACAGGCGCATCTGTCACTGTCACACAGCTGAGCTATCATTGCAATAAGAGCTCATGATATGAGGGCTCTATCTCAGAGTGGATTCTGATTTCTTACTGAGCACTGCTGCGTAGATTACTTGCATCGTCCACCTGTAATGCATAATGCGCGTAACATAACATACTTAATACATATGGTATTAGTATGCGCGGTATGTTTTAATACAATATATTGTATGCACACACCTGTGCTGTTACCTTCATCATATATTATTATTAGAAGTAGTGCAATCAGTCCTTCATAATTGAATGAAGCCATAATTGATTCATACGTATAATTATTTTTATATTTTCGCTTATAATAAACTTTTTCTCACACAAAAACTTCTTTTGTTTTTTTTAAATAGATCCATTAGATAATAACATACAGTAAAAATATATCTTGTCATCCTAGGAAATCCAAATGATATTCGACTCGGTCGTAAAATATATCTTTGGGCTACCTTTTAATATTTCTCTAGGTAACTTATTACATATTATAGTTTGGATCAAACGATCATTAGTCAGCGACGATACATTTTCAGCTGATTTCAGTATAATACCTCTCCAGTTTTGTCTGCTCTCTCTTTGTACGGGTACGTGACGATACCCAATACAGTTGGAAAAGTACAAAGAAGTTATCGTAATTGAAATGGCATAAAATATTTGCTATGAATCACAGATTTAGTAGATTCAAATATTTGGGGAAGTACAGACCTAATTCGGGTCACATGGTTCAATTCTTGAGCTTGATATGGGTTTTGCTTTGGGATACTACAATTTGTCAAATTTGTAAGATTATCAAAAATAATTTTGCTCAAAAAAAAACAGTCCAGGGTGTCACTAGCGCATTCTGGACACCCATGTTAAGTGAAATCGTTAAGCCTGCAGATATCGAGATTTGAACGACTAAATACGCTATAATCATCATCAGGTACCCGAATTACCTTTGAATCCTGTGTGAATAATTGCTAATGCGTTAAACTCTACTGCAATATCGGCATTGATAATTAGATGATAAGCAAAATATCAACACTAAAAAAGTAAAATAATGATATCTATATATTTATATATAATTGAAAAGGGGCGGACACTGTTAATCAGTACTATCAATGTTGGTTTATCATAATAGATGAGGTCATCAGGAACCAAGCATGTAATAAGTATACAAATATTACACAACATATATACATAGTATTTCGAATATTTACTCTGGTTGAAGTCAGCCGTAAGCATTCTTTATTTTCTATGTATTTTATTAATAAATTAAACCACAATGAAGGATTTATTTTGTTCAGTGGTCCCATTCTCATTCAATATTTGTACGCCCGCAAGGCAAACATGTACACAAGGACTCTATTCATATAAATGTTACATGCTTCAGAGATTCTACACTTCTTGACTAATATTATAAATGGGATAGTGTCTACGTCTGTTTGTCTGTAATCTATAATATGTGTATATTTAGCCGTGTGGCTAAGCCGCTGAATATGCATACTGGACATAAATTGGAAAACTATCATCCATCCATCACATCAATCGTAGTCGAAGTCTGATTTACCCAAAAACTAACTGAATAAGAAAATCTTAACAATGAACCTTATCCCAATTTGGCAACCTCCACTCAAAGGATTATGTATTTTTCCTCAAGAGTATATTCCAACCGAGGTATCATTAAAGGATCAATTGCCGTTAAATCACATTCCTTGGTGCATGTATGAATCGATTGATTCCGGCGAAGCATATCGTCCCGGTGGCAGGATTTTCGTAGTGCTATATTTTGTAGAAATACAAGAAGGCCTCATTTATACAAATAAGATAAAAGTCTAGGATGTAGTGCTTGACATCAATTTAGATCTCGATACTTCAAGGACGGTGCCAAGTGCCAACGAACTTCCTTTTACCATGTCCTAATTCACGCTTGGGATTTGATTGAAGTAATCGAACCCGTATCGGTTAATAAGTCTATATTATTTACAATGTATTAGAAATAGCTGAGCCCTGCGGTTTCATCCGCGTAGACTTAATTTAATGCGTGGCCTTAAATAAAGGGCTTTAAATAAATGGATTCTAAGTTAGGTACCCTTTGTAATATCAACTAACTGTCAGTGAAAGTTCCGTTACAATCGGTCCACCCATTTCAGAGATTAGTTGGAACAAACAGATTTCCATACACAGAACAGTGCCGTATATTCTTTCAAAGTATGCATTTAGTAAAAGCTGTTAATTTTGAATTACAAACAGACTCTCATCTATAATTATCATTGCTTGTACTAAGATGCACAAAATTAAGAACCATATATTTTGAAGTAGATAGAGAATTAAAGTGTACATGTATGAATCTCGTTGATTTACCATTCCGGCCCAGAGTAACGTATAAAAAGGAAAATTGCGGTTTCGTGACGGCTATCATATAAATTTTCGGTTGAGCTATAAGCGTAAGTGGTTGAGTACTAAATCTTTGTGGAAGTGACTTTATTCACCATTTTGGCCGATATGAATTTAATAATATAAGCAGATAGCTACATATTGAATAACAAAGCTGAGAATAAATTTGTTTACTAAAATATGCATGTAGAATTTGCAAATTCGCACTTGCTTTTTTGCGTTTTGAACGTTATATGTTCGGAAATAACTAACTAGGTAAGACATTTTATATAACGTAGAACCAAAAAATACTGCATTTGTTTGCGAGCTTAGTGATGATTACTTTTTTAAGAAAACAATTCATTTTTTAATATTTCTTTGGTCGACTATTGCCATCAAATCTTTCGATAGCGAAACTAGCGATTAAATTTAAATGAATATGATTTAAGAAGTTCAGGCTCTGTTAACGGATGTATTAATGGAAATTAAAAAAAATACCACCAGTTCGGAAACTCTATGGAAAAAATATTGTATCCGCTGACTTGGTACGGTCTGATTTCTTAGCCAATCTTTTATAGTGGCGGTATAGGTTCGAGGCGCAAATTACATTTAATAAATATTGAAAAGCTGCGTTCACATGGGGTCCTTGCATGCTCGGTTGAGCCGAATATTTATACGGTATCGTAAAAGCCGCAGTCAGTAAGAATAATTTAATAAACTACATATTAAGATCGTCATTTATCCACTTGTTAAAACACTGTTAGACTGGGTTTCCTTTTAACATTCTACTTGGTTTAAAAGTTACTGCATCTCTTTTTGTGATATGGATTTTGAAAGGGATGGTCATAGTTTTAGTCCGAATTTAGTCTAGTCTTCGTTTAAGCCATGTTTTGTAAAAACAGGGATAATGTATTATCACATTAGCGAGTATCAGCGTGCTTAGCAAACACTATCATAGAACTTGTTATACTTCGGGCACGACGAATCCACTCAACAATTTTATTAAGGTCGGCAAATTACGATGCAACTCTGATATTGTAAGCGTTCATAATAAACAATTTTTTATCCTGTTAGCTAATGCTTTTCTATCTTAATGAAAAACCAAGTAAGGAGAAAAATTTAAAAGAATTAGCGTGATGCAGCAAGACTTGCAAGCAGCTCTGGCGAACAATGTGGCCAGTTGATAGCTTTATTATCCGCGACCATTAAGGCATGTCCGCACATAAATTGGTTTGTTCGAAGTTCCCCAGTCGAAGCATTGAAGAAGCGCTCATAAATTTTCCTCCACAACACCACAATACAACCAAGCTTTACGTAATAAACTGTAAACGTTACGTAACACACTTTGTGGCAGGTGTGACTGTAGACTAATGTGCCACAGATTTACTTAGTCTATATTATAGTTAGTGTACCTTGTAGTTAACTAAGATGACGCAGCGAACCGAAGTTAGTCTTGACTTGACTTTAGACACCTTAATTAATAATTGCCTTTGATATATGTATAACATGCTTCAACTAAATAATTTTTTACCTTGATTTTAGTAGCGTGGTATCAGCGTGGTTTGATTACAAAACATCGTGGGGAAACTCAAAGAGAAGAAATTCAAAGATAGTGCCGTAGTGGGACGGACTCGTCATGTGCCAAGTTTGCATTTAATATCCTTCGGTGAATAGTGGATGGTAAGAGTAAGTTAAGCTTTCTGCTTAGCCCTTTATGTTTGAGACGATGAATATGTGCATTCTTATTCTTATGATTCTACATTCCAAATGAGATCAACAGTTTTTAAACTCGGAAAAAGTAGGGAGGAAGTAAGTCAGTACTGAATTTAAAAAGTAAAAAGGTGCAGTATTTTCTCTAGCTTGCAGTTCGAAGCCAAACTCAGCTATCAAGCAACCACTAATTTAAGTTCTGCCTGCGCTTACCAAGATTTACAGCACTAATCCTCAAAATGACAACGCCATAATTTGTGTACGTAACTTAGGTAATAAACAACAAAGTTGGGGTATCAAAACGTAAAATAGATTCGGCGTACATCCTGGCAGGGTCAAAAGCCGTAAAACTTGGACATGAATGAATAGAAATACTATTAGGGATCATAGTTTTTGATCACGTTCCGCGTTCATGAGTGACACATCCTGTCGGAAAAGTTTTTCGACCTTCATAAGACAAATTACCTCGTTCGACTTTCCTATGAGTATTTGTATGTACCGACCTAGTTCGTTCCAGGATAGTTCGATATTTTCGGGCATTAATCTAAGATGAGACTCATAAACCAAGTAAATAACAAAACATGTAAGCAAACACGACCTTCTAAATCATTCGTAATTTGTTTGGCTGAACAAACACGAACTCTAGCATTTATCTTACAATCTCACAAGCATTACTTTGAAATATGTACTACCATGTTATTATTTACTTGTTATTTCTAACGAAAACATCATTTTGTTAATATTATAAAGTTATTCTTATTCTAGTTAAGTAATAAAGATCACATTTGAATTCCTTTCTCGGATCTCTTTTGGAAATTGATACGACTTATTCTAGTAGCTAGTTGAGCGATTAATAATGTTATTTCAATATCAGCAATTCAATGCTAACATGGATATATCTTAGCCATGCCCTAACGGCTTTGGCTTGTATCCAGACCCAGTAAGAAAATATTCAAACGTTTTTCGGGAAAAGATTAATGCTTTGAAAAATTTTCTTCATTCAGGACGTGCTTTTGAGTGTTATTTCGGTTCGGCAACGCCGCTAATGTACGTCGGAATTATGCCGAAATCGTTTTCAAATATTGTGTACATGCGTCTGAAGCTGGTTTACTTAAGTGTATTGAACAAATGATGTGAAGAAATCGTGACTTTACATCTATTATATTAATGTCCTTGGCGCTTAAATATGAATGCCCTGATTGATCAACACGGATGAAAATATTTCCAAGGTTTGGTTAGGAATAATATTATAGTCAATGTCAAAGTCAAAAATATCTTTATTTGATTAGACTTTATACAAAGCACTTTCAAATCGTCAGAATGACACAATTAACAGGATTATACATGCTACCGCTAGGTTCGGAAGGTTGCTTTTACTGAGAAGAACCTGGCAAGAAACTCAGTAATTACTCTTTTCATAAATATTATACAATTTAAAAAAAAAACAAAATAAATTACTTGAGAAATGTAAGCACATGGACACAGTTGCGATGCACAAATTATGTTTAGGATAAGTTTAGATTTTCTTAGGCTATAACATTTAAGAGTCATCGTGGTTCCCTGTACGCTTTGGAAACTGTAAGTACAGGACGCATTTATCTAAAGACTGGACAAGTACCAGTCGCGCACTGAGGGTTACGTGCAAAATTTTATCGAGGTACAAATTAACTTTGCAGTTGGAAAACGGCTGTTGTTTCATAGTATTTGACACTTATTGGGAATCAACCTATTGCGTCATTCTCTTTGAGCAATATTTTTTATATATAGGTAAAATCTGAAAAATGTAGACTGCGATATTAACTTTGATGCGTCGCGGTATTTACTTCTTCCTCTGCCAAATTTTATGAATTAATTTATAGACTTAATATGGATTATTATGCTTACAAAATAGTAACAGCTAATAAATACGCTCCCATACTTTAACCCGATAACATCGTCGAGTCTAATGTAATTTGTGCATTTTCGGATAAGTCTGAAAAGCTGCACCAAACTAAGTTACCAAACTCTACCCGCAAGTCAAGCTAACGAGAATTTATAGAGACAAGAACAGTCCAATTATAGGATAATAATATATCAGTTAGGATATTGCGTAATATTTGCTACGAATATCGGTAGGTATATAGCTTTACGTGCCTCGTACCTAATTTAAGGACAGATATTTACTTACAGATTTATTAATAGAGGGCTGAATTTAGGACAGTGGATTCCAATCAGATTAAATAAAATACTGGGATGTAATTAGTGTTTTCCTTAATACACATTATTTTTCTGTGGAATTATGAAAGCACAAAGACGGGTGGCCGAGAGGTTTCAATAGTTACCTGTCCCCGATTTGTGTCACACTACCAGCTCTACGTTGAAGGAAAACATCGTGACCAAACCTGCATGTCTGAGAAGATATTAGCGTCAATATATAGTGCCTAAGACGGTGATTAGACATACCATCTGTCATATTGGTTTTTAACTATGTTTAAACCAATCATTATACCCTCACACTGCTTACCCCTTCGGGAATCCTTTTGGGGCGTCGTGAGCTTACATTATTTATCGTTCATCATCATGCTCCTGCCCTTATCCCATGTTATTTGTGGTCGGTGCAATGTGTTCTTTTCTTCCATTTCCCTCTAGCAGCCGTCATATCTGTATTCACTCCCATTCTAGGCCTTACACACATTTTGTTTTACCGTCGTAGGAAATTAATTTAAAAAAATATATAATTTCTTCTATAACCAGCTCAGGTAGGTTAATTGTATTTTCACAAAGTGCGATGTCGTAAGTTCTTTAAAATACTTACAGTAATTATCAGCGTACCTAGAAGCATAAAATTAAACAACAAAGAAAAACGTGTATATAAAATGTAATTTAAAGCAGTTATAAAAGCAGTTCATAAAGCTACGTTTCTGCTCGTTAACTCTAAACGCATACGGTACAGGGAAGTTGGATATATTATGCTCTCTATTAAAAGTATGTTGTTAGTTTTAATGTTAGTTTTTCGGTTTAGCTTCGTTGTAATATATGATGGACTAGCTGTGCCCCGTGGTTTCGCTGTTCTCTTTCATACAAACTTCTCTTTCATACCGCTCTATCTAATGAAATGGCGATTTCAATTTATACTATTAAAGATAAGTCATCTATATGACATGGTAAACACCTTTGAAATACCACTAACTAAAGGTTGAAGAGGGTGATGGCTGGCATTTATGTCATACTTGTGAATAGACGCTGCTTGTGGGGGGTCAACTCGACCCTTACAATTTGTATAAACTAACCAGATATGTATATTATTAATAAATATATTATGTTATAAATGGGTATTACTACCAACTAGATACCTATTGGTAACATCACTAATAAGTTTTGAAATAGAATAGAATAGAATAGAATAACTTTATTTTCATTTAGGAGCATTGGTTTACATATCTATATCTTATCGTAGATTACAATACTTTAAGTTAACAAACTATTATACTTTAAATGAAACAATACGGTTTTGAAACATTTATAAAAACAGAAAGTAATAAAATAAATAGCAAAGAATTATTTATCTTATAAAAAAGCAATCAAAGACCGTAGTAGATAAGTATACCGGCAAGAACTTTACTTCCCGTGGTAGTTTAAAACTGTGTTACGGCAAAGTAATGATTCTCGTCACATACGCTCGGGTCATTATCGCGTGCGCTTACACTACTCACTGCACAAACAATTCGACGTAGTATACGCTACAGGGACAGATACAACATTTTTTATGAGAAGTCGACTATGTTTGAGTAAGTAGCAATTCGCAACCTATGTTATATTAGAATTTTTTGTTAGACAATCATACCTGTGGAAGGAAACCAAACTGCTTATGAATATTGTTTATATTAATTAATACATATTAATTATAATGAACATTTTCTTAAATATATAAAGATTGTGAATATAAATATAATATAACATACATTATATAGTACTATTTATACGTTTTTAGTAAGTCTTCGGTGCCATCATAGTCATAATTAAGCAAGAAATTGTCCAGAGCTTTTCCACATTGATATTTGGTTTTATCTTTAATAGGCATTTTTTTATTTATACGATTATACAGCAAAGGGGCCAAATAGTAAGCAAAACAATGTGCAAAGGTAGTTTTACTTTTATATATATCATACGCTCTCCTTTTAGTGGTGTTATCAGTGCGACCTGGACGAGAGTGCTGTCTTAGAATAATTTGTTTAATAAATAGCTGACGTACGGATAAGACCGAGGACTCTTTATACAGATCAGTTGATGAAAATCTAATCGGTTTAAAATTCATGACTTTGAGGATACATCGCTGAGTTCGTTCCAATTTAACGGCCTCCCCAAGCCGAGATGCCATATGTGATTATAGATTGACACAAAGATAGATATAAGGTTTTATTTGTTTTATTGTCTTTTAAATATCTGATTTTTTTGAAGATTGGTATAAGTTTTCGTACTCTACTCCTAAGAATGTCAATATGCTTTTTCCAATTAAGATTTTTATCAATAGTTATACCTAGATATTTAATACTGTCGGCAGAAGAAATGGAAAGACAATTGCATTTTTTATTTTGATTAGAACAGCTATGTAATTGTATTGTAAAATCGGTACTCGGAAGGTTGCTATTCAGAATTGAAAAAGGCACATATTTGGTTTTCGCTAAATTTAATGTGAGTAAATTGTTATCGAGCCACTTAGTAATCACGCACATGCCATCTTCAGTCACTCTTTGAACGTCACGCCAAGTTGAGCCTCGAAAAACTATGACCGTGTCATCTGCAAAAGTGATAACCTTTGCATTGTTCAGAGAGCTGTCACAAAGGTCATTGATATATATAAGAAAGAGCGTCGGTCCGAGAACAGATCCCTGTGGCACGCCAAAACTGACAAGTTGCTTGGAACTATATAGATCACCGACTTTGACAGTGTGGGATCTATGGCTTAAGTAATCCTTTAACAGGTTTAGTGTGTGTCCACGAATTCCGAGGGCTTCCATCTTACGTATTAGCAACGGAATCGAGACAGTATCAAATGCCTTGGCCATGTCTAGGAAGACCCCAACGCATTTCTATTTACTGTCTAGAATATCTGCAATGTGAGATACTAACTTATCGATAGCATCAACAGTGGATCTTTTTCCTCTAAATCCAAACTGATTTTGGGAGAGCAGGTTGTTTCTTTCGAGATAGTTTACTAAACGGATATTGATGAGCTTCTCCAGTATCTTAGCAACAGTTGATAACAAAGATATAGGGCGGTAATTAGTTACACTCTCTCTGTCGCCTGCTTTAAAAATTGGAACCACAATTGAATCCTTTAACACTTTAGGGAAGACTCCTGCTGCCAGACTAACGTTGCAGAGGTGGGTTATCGGAACTGCAAGAACACTAATGCATTTTTTTATAAATATAGCAGATATTCCATCCCATCCAGAGGATGCCGTATTTTTTAAGGAGTCAACTATTTTCTTCACTTCTGTCGTATCGGTTTCTAGTAGAACGAAAGAGTTTACGTAGGTATTCTTTGGCTTGTAATTTTTCACCATTTCCTCCTCGCTCAAGTTGACTTTTCGTAATATGTTATCTGCAAGGTAACTTCCAACCTCGGTAAAAAAAGTATTTATGTCGTTGATGGATTCTTGTGGTGTATTATTACGTTGTAAGAGTTCAATTGGAGTTTGGGATTTGTGACAATCTTTGAGGTTACAAACACGTTTAATGACGTCCCAGGTTTTTTTAATGTCTTTCCTGCTATTTTGGATGTCAGCTTTGTCATATTCATTTTTGAGATTATGCAGGATGTTATAACAGTGGTTCCTGTACCGTTTATAAGATAACTCTAAGTTCTTATCAAGTGGTAATTTTTTATGGCGTCGTTGGAGCGTATCCCGAAATCTCATGCACCGTAAAAGCCCAGGAGTTACCCAAGGCTGCAGAGTTAACTTCCTGTTTGAGACTTTTATAGTTTGCGTTGTTTTATTAATGATTTCGGTAACCGTAGCTATAAACAGTTCCGTCACATTATTAGGGTCCTTTAGCTCGAGAATAGAACCCCAATTCACTTCTGACAGCAACTTCAGGACTCTTTGGTAGTTAGTTTTAGAACGTGTAGAAGGTAATTTACTTAATTGTTTTGTCAGGGGTACGGTAAGATGTAAGCAACTATGGTCAGTGACAGAAGAGTCGCAAATTGCAGTCAATACTTTTGTTTTTGATTTGACAAAACAGTGGTCTAGGCACTTTGTATCACGAGTAGGCAAATTGTGACTAGGCAGAAAACCATAGATTGCAAGAAAGTCAAGGTATTCATCAGATTTCGGATCTGAGTTATTAGTAGCTATGTCGATATTTAAGTCTCCTGCGATGTAGGTGTTTGGTACGCTTTGAAGGTTTACCAACAGCCCTTCTAATGAGTTCATAAAATTTGAGGGTGACCTGAACGAGGGGGATCTGTAAAAACAGATAAATGTATGAGTCTTTCCTATATTAACTACGAGGCTATCAGCATCAACGAGATCGGGTTCGTAAACTGACACATCTGCAATACTTTTCCGCACATAGACAATTACTCCACTGTTTTGATTTAAATGTCGCCTTGTGTTAAAAGTTGTATAATGGTCCATAGGAGGGATTAATTCACAATTTTGAAGCCAGCATTCAGTTAGGATGATTATATCATATCATATTTGACTTCTTACTATGAAAACTTGTAAATCATTAAAATTTTTATTCACACTTCGAATATTTTGGACAAGAATACGAAGACTATTTCTAGATGTGGAGTCTTCTAACTTGTGGAAGAAGCGGGGATCACCAACCAGTATCGATTCCCCGGCGTTGATCTGATTAAAATGAAATCATTATGAGCATTTGAAGTGTTTATATGGATTTGGTTTGTAACGACTATCAAAATAGTGAAGAAATTATATAGCAGTAATTCTTGCCTCAGTAATCTCATCTTCTCAGTAAAAGCAATCTTACGAACCTTGCGATACAATTGATAATCCTCTTTTATCATGTAATTCTGACGATTTTAACAATTTTGAATTTGAATTCGAAACTGATGAGTGAGTTGTAATGTTGAGGCGATGTCTATCCGATGATTTCTCGCAGAATTGAATTACAATTTCATGAAATGTACAACTTGCCATTTAAATGTAAATTACCCAAAAGACGATTCGCCTTCGATGAAATTTCTTTAACACCAATTTATCCTTTAATTAAATATTTTTCTCAAGCAATTACGTCGAGGTCCAGTTTTCTTGGATCTTTTTTAATAGGCGTTTAAATTGCGTATTCTTGCATAGCAATTATTTTACCGGTTTGAGAATTTGCTTTGAGAGGTTTTCTTTACACCTCAGTTACAGGCGTTCCTTTGTACATTATTAAGAGCACTAGTAAAACTAGACTTCTGTAATGTATTCCTGCTGTCATAAACGTTTATCATCAGATGAGCTTGCTGCCTTTGAAGAAGATATCTATTTGCAAAATGACGATATTAAAAAAAATACTTGTTATTCCTTATATGTCCAACTTGTCCAAGCCAAGGGAACTAAGAAAGTCTAACGACTGGTTTAACCCAGATTACCAATTTTCCTCGTAAAAGGGTTTCAAAGGTCAGATGGCAGTCGTTCCGTATTCAATTCATGTGGTCAGGCACGTCGGGTTGAATCAATTGCCGACACCAAAAATGTATGGGATGTTTGTCATGTACAAATCACATTGTAGGTAATCAACTAACAATACGAAATAACGCTTGTAGCAATAATTTCAGGAAAAGTACAATTCTCTATATTTGTTAAAAAATTACGATTCCAGTGGGATACTTTAATGCGAGTGAATCCCTGGTGTCTGGTCCTAATTAGACTATCATAATTAGGTCCGCAGTAATACATTTGAATATTTAAATTACTTCATTAGTCTGGAGTGGATTGATTTACTCCCTTTACCTCGTGATGGACTCCTGTTTATAATGTGTAGGTATTTTATATAATATAGATTTAAAGCAAGAGTTCGGGTTTTTCCAAGTTTTCTCAGTAGTTGCCTGCTACACTAATGACCAAAAGCTCTAATATAATCAGTCTGTAGATAAAAATGAGTTTTCGTAAACTTAAGTGTGTTTAATGATGTGATGTTATGCCATGCATTTTAAGGAGAGGAGAAAATATTCAAAGACGTATGCGGAGTGCTTGGCGGTGGGTTCTGTAACATCTCTGTTTTGTCCTTCATAGATTTTTCTGGGAGGGTATGAACTGAGCACGCGTTTACGTTTTTTTTGTGCATTCTTAGCTAATACGTTATATTGTCTGCCTCGTTGATCTGGTGGTCGACCACTAGATCCTAGACTAAACTAGACCCAGAGTTTTGGGTTCGATGCCCGGGAATAGTGTGATTGGGTTTTCCTATCTGTAATTTCCCAGTAGCCTGAATGGATGAGTGAAAATGAAAATGATTTATTCAGTTTAGGCCCTGTCAGGCAATTATGATTGTCGAGGAATTTACCACCGGTTCAGAAACTAAACTTTTGAGAAGAACCGACTATCCGGTATCCGGTTTATGGCAACAAGCTCGCTATATGGTGGTAGCATTTATAATCCTGTGCAGTGTATTTTTTTGTGCCCTTCTAACGATTTGAAAGTACTTTGTAAGAAGTCTATTTATATATTATAATAAAGATATTTTTGATTGACTATTCATGGAATTTTGACATTATCTGGCAAAATGTAAGTTTACCTAATACAAGTTCACCTCTGCCTACCTCCTCGGGGAATGCAGGCATGAGTGTATGTATGTGCATAATTTTGTCGCTACCTCTATAATTATGATCACTACGCATCAAACTGAGAGCTTCATAAACAATGTACTCGTACAATAATATTTCCTACGTAAACTCACTCAAAGATTTATGGCATGAGGGTCGCTTCACATGGGAGTAACTATCAAACTTTGATATGCGGTAGTTTTATCCAGGTAACCCTGATGCTCGCTTGTAATTTAATAGCTAGGCTTTATTTATGGAATGAAATGTTTTGCGAATTGCCAGCTCGAATCTTAGTGAGAAAAGGTCCCTTTTATCACAGTAATCAATCTATGTCTATTTGGCCGCTAAATGTGGGTCTCTTCAAAGCCGCTACAAAATACACAAACACAAAAGAACAACCGAACAAAGAGAATCTCTTCTGATTACTGATCGGCTTACTTTCACAACTGAGTTTCTTTTGAAGAACTAATTTACTTAATCAAATTTTAATAGGATTATATTTTGTATGAATACATCGAATATTGATCAATGTTTAAGGTTCAATTAGTATCCTGTATTCACTTAATTTAATTAATATTTGATCAATGGTCACAGTTCTTTCCTAAAAGTCATAATATCAGTTTATCGTATGCACAGGTAAGTTTATTTATTAACCAACTGTATATTTTTTAAGGACTTCAAATATCTTAACATTGTGTAACGACTCAAACGAACAGTATTATTAAGATTCCTGCGTCGATAAAGCCAATTATAAAAACTAGGTCATTTGTACACAAAATATTATTAGCTTTGATTTTTAAACTAAGAAAGCTAATATCATAAAAAATAAGCTTTGTTATTTGTTCATGAAATACTAAAAGAAGACGAAACATCAGAACTTTAGTCTTGAAATTTTTGGGTTTTCTGTTTCGTAATTTTTCTATGTTAAAATAAGTTTTCGAGGCGATTTATGATATGGACATAGCAGGGCCGTTTAGTTTTACCTTATTATCTTAATAACATGCAATGTAATCTTCAGTCTTGAGAAGAGCTAGTTCGTCAATTAATACTTAAATGTAGTTTCCCAAGTAGGGGCCATAGCAAGGAAAAACATCGTAAGTTTTACACGAAAAATGTCACGGGGAAAGATTAGTTATTCAATATAAACCGAGATCGCGAACAGGATCTTGATTGAGGCAATCATGCGAATGCACGACAAAAAGTAATTTAAATCCCATTCGAACAAAACGTTTCTTAACAATCGCTGCGGAAATTAAAGTACCTATGAATCCAAAGATTATATTCATAAGAATAATTAGTATTGGATGAGCTTGGATAAAAGAAAGATTTGCAATGTTAATGTGGAAAAAAAATGGTGATGGAAATTCGGCAGCCCAGGAGTATAATTACGAGTTTTCTGAATCCAATTCCATCCGTGCTTTGTTTGCGCAATGATGACATTGAGTGAAACTCATATATGACAAAGTAGGTATTCCATTTTTGTACGTATTCCATTTTAATATTTGACGCCTTGTGTCAAGCTCTGAAAGGGTAACTAGCGGTAAACACCCACGTAGATAATTAGGTACCGACTTGACATATGTTTAGTCTGTTACCATCTCTTGGGCACTAATACGTCCTTTGAATTAATTCTCAGAGCTAGTTATGCAGATTTACTTACTAGGTAATGGAAAGGATTGAATCCTTCACAGTAATTCGAAGTATTTATTCTTTCTCAAAACTCATTAGTTCTATTTGAAGCCGCGTTGTTAGTAGATGACGTCTTAAACTAAAACTACATGACCACCATGACTCTGTAATTCATTATGTAGTATTGATATGTGAGAGCAGTTAATAGAATGTTATCTTCGACCTACAAACATCTTCAAAAAGGAAAACCAGTGCTAAGCATTAGCTTCAATATTAATAAATCTATATGCGAAAGAATATACGTGCGGAAGGAAAAAGCACATTGCGGCGTACACAAAAGAAGTGAAATCAAGTTACGAAAATGTTCGAAAGAGAAGGTTGACCTCAATAACACGTCTAGAGGCTAACATTTAGATAACATTGAAAAATTTTAACTAAACTGGCAGAAAATGCCAACACTCTATGTTTCAACATTTTCATGACGCCTGCTTTGAAAAAAAGAAAAGCTGCAATTCTTAATTAGAAGACGTAATCTATACAGATAAATGAAATTGAAGTGTCCGTTTGTAATTCTAAATAAAATTTTTTTCACTAAATGCATAATGTGAAAAAAATTTTTTTTAATTCTTTTCACTGTCTGTCTGTTTGTCTGCTCCGGCGAATCTCTGAAATGACTGGAACGACGGTCGGTAGCTTAGTCCTCTCTTCACATTATGGTTACTTTTCACAGAGGATTGACGTCCGGGCATTAGAAGAAAATAATATAAACTGCATGCAGACAAAGTCGCGGGCAATAGTTACTGTAACTAAAATATATTTAACATGTTTCTAATATTAGAAACCAGTTAGTAGATAGCACTGTGGCACTTGGGTCTAGAGTCCAGCTGGGTCCCAACCAAATGGATACAGTGCCGACCGCAGTGCCGATAGATATAAAGCCACCAAGCTGTGGTTTAATTAATATTTGTCAGGGTGGAGTAATCGT
Organism: Watsonalla cultraria; assembly: GCA_964035505.1. NCBI lineage: Eukaryota > Metazoa > Arthropoda > Insecta > Lepidoptera > Drepanidae > Watsonalla > Watsonalla cultraria. Next base: position 4,846,143 of record OZ037721.1, read on the forward strand.
TTTAATTGACATTTGAATTAATTTATCCTTTAGGATATACTTATTAATAGTTGCAAACCATACATTTTTTAATTTGAAGAGTTATAAAATTGCTGAGTTTGCTGAGTTTTATTAGCAAGAACAGCGTTTCAGAACGCGGCAGAAACCTGTTTGGTCCTGTCTAATGAAATTATTATTCTGGCGATATAAACGTACTAACAAAGAAAAACGAGAGTTTGAAATTGAATTTGGAGGCTGTAGTTTAAATCATTTTGGAGAAGTGCAGTAGTATGCGCACTTTTGGTTTCCAAATTAAGAGAGACCTTATCGTGTACTTTAATTGCGATGGCGGACAGTGACAGGCGTATGCAATCATACTTTTTTGTTATACAGTGAATCGAACTAATCTCATGAGCAATTGTCTGGGTTGTTAAATTTGCGCATCTCAAGAGTTATACAACTGAAAAACAAATAAGTAAACAACACATTAAAAGAAGTGAAAATAACGCAATTCGCTTTTAAATTTTTTATATATAAAATAGCTGTCCCAAAAACACACTGGATAGTTTAAGTTTTGAAAATCGAACGAGAACCTAGTAATGATATTTACTTTCAAACTTTTGGTGCGATTTGATCGTCCAGTAAAACCAAAGATGACGCATGCGCGATTTCAGGCACCTTTCAGCAAGAACAGTATATCCTGTAACTCGCTTCGATGCGGTCCTGGTATTCCCGCGTTTAACTGAACGCGACGTTATTACGATATTCTTTGAACGTTGCTTCGACTTCATTGCATACATTATGAACGTGTAAAATATAGGTGTTTAAAAATAATAAATAACAACTCTAGTGTTAGTTTGAGAGATTTTTAATCTGTGTATAGTGAATTAAGTGTGAATAAATATGTTTGAAAAAGTATTCGCTGCAGCTTTAAAAAAATACGGTATGTTTATGTTATACTTATATAGTAAAGCTGTTTGTAAACTTTTATCAAATTAAAATTTTGATGTGTTGGTTCATGCATTCATGAATAATGTATGTTAAATTAAATTATATGATTTTTTGTTAGTAATTTTAAAGTTTGAGCGCTTACGAAATGAGAAAATATATTAACGTCTCTAAATAAAAATAACATTAGGCTATAAGAAGATCTAGACTAAATGTCGTAGATGTCTTCTGTTTCACTTACGTTTCATTTAAGAGATTTTTCAAACCAAATCTTTCAGTAGGACTCATCTCCCTGGCCTTATCCCATACATTGTTGGGGTCGGCACTTGATTCAACCCGATGTGGCTGATAACCTGATTTTTATACGAAGCGACTGCCATCTGACCTTCGCAACCCCGTTTAGGAGGAAAATCTATGATTTGGGCTAAACCAGTTGTCAGATTATTTTTAGGCCTCCGACTGACCTGTAATGATTGCCAAAGATGTTACATTGGCAACCGGGACCGACAGCTTAACGTGCTCTCCGAGGCACGGAGGGAACTCGGGCGGTCACCCATCCAACTACTGGCTAGGCGTATGGTTGCTTAACTTCGCTGATCGAATGATATGCGCAATAGCAACTGTGCCACGAGCTCCTCAAATCTTTCAGTAGGACGCTTCCAATATTTTCTTTAATACAAACTTTGTCTTAAAAAATCAAACGTTAGTCAAGTAATATTTCAAAAAAATTTTTTTGAAATGATATGTGTTTCAGAACTGCGTTCGGAACATAAATATTTATCTTCATAAATAGATTGTAATTTATAAATCATTCCTTATATTAAGTTATCTGATCTGATTGAAGATATTTTTATACTATATAATTCAATGTTTTCAGGGTTTTATTACCTAAAATTTTGTGTGTTTTCTAGATACAATATACATTTCGAGAAATGGTGTGGAGTTATAATACCTTAAGGAAGATCTATATCTATACAGATGAATAAAATTGAAGTGTCTGTTTGTAATTCCAAAATAATAGCTTTTCACTAAATGCATATGAAAGTATACACGCTACTGATACTGAAAAACCAAGTTTTAAAATTTTTCTCTGTCTGCCTGTCCGTCTGTCTGTCTGTCTGTTTGTTCCGGGTAATCTCTGAAACGGCTGGACCGATTTTAACGGGACTTTCACTGGCAGGTAGCTGATGTTTCAAGGAGTAACTTAGGCTACATTTATTTATTAAAAATATTAGGGCTCCGCGACAATAAGGATGAAAATCTACGCGGGTGAAATCGCGTGGCACAGCTAGTAGTGTAATATAATTATATATGCTCGTGTAAGCAAACGTTGGGGAATGTATTTTGCGGATAGAACGTTAAATACACTTCAATTTATAAATTAATGTAACATTAAACGGTTAATGTTATCTCTATATCCCCATTTCCTTAATGGGACAGGGGACAAATAAATTATTCGGTCCCTTTCAGTAATCGTTGTATTTTTACGCCAGTCAGCAATTTAAGGGACTCTTTTTTAATCGTGAGAGATTTTTAAAACGCCCCTCAAACAATTTCAACTTAATTAACTTTATTTTCAACTCTGCTTTAATATGCTTGTAGGTTTTACGAAAGTAATCATCTTCCAAGTTTTTTGAATATGCCACGATTCCTGACAATATTATGATTGCAAACGATTTAAAAGATGACAGCCAATATTCAAAAGTTACCACCATATTATCATAATATGTGTATTATGCGACTAGTCTAGACACATTACTAGGAAAAGTCAGGATGGTAATGTATCTTATACTAGATGTAACAGTTACTGCGTGTATCAAACGATCTGTGACTAAGTATATACCGACTATACTTTCGGTTGTCAGCCTCTCTATTAGGATTTTATATTACACATAGTGACCCACTCTGGATGGATTTTTTAGCTCTAAGACAACAGAGTTCAACTCCTACGCGTTAATAAAAGGTATCAAGAACCATAATGTATTTTAGAAGAACGAGGAGTTGTTCTGTCAAACAAGCAATTAAATAGTCAAAATAATTGTGTAAGGCAATTGCTATTAAAAAATTATAGTAAGTGTCACGTCTAGTTAATCAGTATGGTTATACTAAAACTATGAGTAGAACTTACAGTGGGAATAACCCCAGAAGCCATAGCTCTAATAATTTAACCATTGTGTCGACAACTTATGACAAGTGGGCATAGCCAAAACTAGAAAGCTTTAACATCTTATCGTACATTGCTTGCCAAGATTATTGCAGCTCTAAGCACCATTGTCTATAAACAGCGATATATTGCCGTCATACGGATGACACAATGTATTTCAGAGGTATGAACAAAAAACTGAAATGAAAATGTCAGCAGTGTTTTGTTGGCATCTGTTTCAATGATAAAGCACGCATCAGCTTTTCCGCTGAAGTCGGTGTTCCACCGAATAGACACGTTTGCAGCGATGTCTGCAAACTGAAACTAAGTGGCCATGAATACGCGTACTGCGGGCTTATCACGATAATATTGAGCAGGGCGTACTAAGAATTTCAAAGCTGGGACGTATCGTTTCGGTATCTTAATATGAAACGTTAAATCTAAGAGCTTAAAACGATCATATTTGGTTTCTGTGCCCCTATATGGCTACGCTGATATGAGGACAACGCACTACTATTAGGTGGTCGATAATGTCTTCAAAAGTCTAAAGCCTGATCATTAGAAACTTACGAACCAATTATATTACAGCCAAAATGCCTCCGTTTTATATAAAAGGTTAAATTATGCAGATTCTGATAAATCCATTTATGAACGGAACCAAATCCTAACAGTCAATTATATAGTGTGTATGTTCTTTTATATCCGGATGCCCTTTTATTTATGGTAATTCCAGATTTGTATTGAACTGTTACACAAAGAGATTTCTGGTATCCGATAAATACTTCGACAGCACAACTTGCTACCTACTCGTCTTGTATCTCGACTCGCCTTTTATGGAATGCGTCCAATAAGACCATTGGAGCTATTTTCACTGTGACTTCTTATTGTGAACCTAATTTAATCCAATATGCGAGTGGTATTAGGATTCTGAAGTAAAATTCGCCTGGATAACCTGCTTTTAAACTTCTTCTGCTGAACTTTATCCTTGATCTTCTAGTTTTCTTTATCTTGTGGTCGCAAGCGCTACTGCGGAATACAAGGTCCTGGGTTCGATTCCTGTTCGTAGGTACAGTAATTTCGCAGTAACAGCCTGGATCAGTGCCAGGTTAGTGACTAAAGGCTTGTCCGGTATAACACGGGACTTAAACCAGTTAAACCAGTTACGCGAAATGTCTGCCTACCCTTCGGGGAATTCAGAATTGAACGTGTATTTTTGCGTTTCATGTCACACAATCCTATAGGTCATCATTTAATATTATCAGCATCTAGTGTCGAATTAATTAAATAACGCGTCGTTACCAACATTATACAACCACTATTATCATGCTGTATGCTCATGATCACCAGTTCTTGTTATTTATATTTGTAAGTAATCTGAATGAGAAAAGTACTCTTTTAGAAGATGGAAAGTAAGTAAGTAGCCATATCAATGACGTCAAAGTTTAGCCAGCCGCTCATCTACTACAATCCAAAACCCGCTGAATCGAAGCCACAATTCCGTGGAAGTGATTGCCAAGCCAAAGTGATTGGAAAAAGATAAGTTAACGATGTATTCCAAGATTCCTTCTTTAAGTACAAAGTTTGTTGAAATATAACTTCGGTACCTCTCGTTTGTAATTTTTTTGCCAGATTTTCGTTTTTCTGAAAAAATCTACGATCGTACTCAGATTATATTATTCTTCAAACCTTCTCCCAAGGGGTCTCGAAGGGGTAGATTGAAGTAAAACATCCACTTATCTCTGAATATAAGTAAGATGCTAGCGTCGTATCTATAACATAAGTCCTAGTTTCCCAATAGTCCCACAGGACAGCGCTGGCCTGGCATTCAAGCGCATTAATTTTTGGGTCTTGTATAGAGCGACCTCAAACAAAATTCATGCGCATTTATTCCCAGTATCTTCGCTGAGAGCTCAAAACTCGTGATGGCACCTGTTATAAACAATTTTTTTTTTTTACCAAATTATATCCAAATCTGTTCGTTTATGTTGTTTATGTTGATCACAGACCATAGAAAGACGCATTTCTTTTATATGTTTAGTTATGTTGATATCATATATCTGATGATTTTACATCGTAACATTTGAACTTCCACCTTAATAATATAAAATAGATTTCATTATTTTATCTTTATTAATTACAATTTATTTTCAACAAGAAGGAAAATGATTTATTCATAAAATCCTGATTAATACTTAACTAAGCATCGAAAGTTAATGAATACCCTTCCGCTCTTAAAGGGAAACGAGCATTCTGAGCAAAGGTTCTGAGAACAAATGCCTAGGAACTCAGCTAAGCAGCTTGTACATTTCTGTTAATTAGTTATCCTCCCTGCACAGCTGCATTGCCATGCCATAATAGTACATCAATTCGTCTTCCAATACAGGTGACTAAAATAATCCACTAGGTAAGCACACTGCTTCATTCACTACTGTCTTGTGTAGTTCTAACGCTGTCAGTTCAATGTATTTGTTCGTCTATCACCACAGTAGGTACACGTATGTGTAAATTGACATTCAGAAGCCGCCTGAGTGACAGTCCTGATCTTAGGGTGCATAATTTATGTGTTGACCTACCAATTGACCGACTACGATAAGGCATAACTAGTGATCATCATAGATATGCGAATTTGTTTCTTATTCGAGAGTAGCTGTGGCCCGCGATTTCATCCACGTAGACGCAATTTCATGGGTAGGATCTTTATAAGCTTATTTGTAAACTAGCTGTGCCCCGCGGTTTCACCCGCGTAGATTTAGTTTTATCCTTATTGTCGCGGAACCCTAATATTTTTGATGAATTAAAGTAGCCTTAGTTACTCCTTGAAACATCACCTACCTACCAGTGAAAGTCTCGTTAAAATCCGTCCAGCCGATTCAGAGATTACCCGGAACAAATAGACAAACAGACAGACATAGAGAGATATAGAGAAAAATTTTAAAACTTGGTTTTTTAGTGTCAGTAGCGTGTATACTTTCATATGCATTTAGTGAAAAGCTGTATTTTTTTAATTACAAACAGACACTTCAATTTTATTTATCTGTATAGATGTATAGATTAGACAACAATTTTCGATAACACTATTAAACCAATCTAGTTGGTAGGGATGTGGAAATTGTTATTTTATTTTTCTTTTCTATCGTTCTTTTTCTAAAAATACTCTAAACGTGTTTGAATTTTACCTTCTTGGTTATAAATTATGTGTCACTCAACCACCTGGTGCTTTTAAGTTAGCAATGTTTTTATTCCAATGAGCAAGCTGATGTGTCAAGCCCAGATTTTGGAGCTTTGAGTATTTGACATCTAATTTCTCGCCTTGTCACGGTATTACCGAGAACAAAAGACTCTGTAAGGGGCAATCATATGTTGCCATAGTGTTCTCTTTTCTGTAGCATTTCCTAAACATTTTTCACGTTGGAGTACTTAAAATATGAATGAAAGAATACATACCTGTTATTTTAAGAAAGTGGAGATGTAAAAACGACGTGGTGGTTTGAGCTAAAGCTATGCATGCGACCCACAATGGGTTTTTCTAAAAACTTATGTGCGGTGCTTTCACACCACATGCGTGACGGTGAAGGAAAACAACATGAGGAAGCCTGCATATGTCTGAGAAGTAATTCAAAGACGTATGTATAGTGCCTGAGACGGCGATAGACTCCTCATCATCATCGTGAAAAGTGGGTGTTGTTATTATATTACCTCTACCTACCCCTTCGGGGAATACAGGCGTGAGCATATTATGTATTGCGAAACCGTAACGTACTGTAAGCCGGTATGGTCAAGTAGAAACTAGGCTATCGTTTACGTATGCTACGGGGAGTAATGAGCTAAGGACATGCTCTTGTTCACTGGACTGTCAAATGTACCAGTGGACAAAATTAATGGGTGAAATTCTCAGCGCGCAGCTCCGGCGTCAGTCGGGCAAAAACTTTTTGGTCGTTTACTTTATTTTTTGCCCAGTGTCCTCCGCAGATGATTATCGTAGGGACTAGAATATATTTCATTTTAGCTCTTGACTGAAGTCGCTTTAAACAAATTCCAGTAAATTTATTCTCGTGATTTTTTTTTCTCTGGCTTCTTATCTGTTATGTTTATTAATTAGTTCCTTTTTTGCACCTTAAGGCTGTCTAGAAGTGTTTACAATAGCGGTATCTACTTATGTAAGATAGCGTAATACTGTTTGTTTACGCTCCACATACTTATACAAGTTCTTTTCTATGCCATATAACGATGTATAATAAAATCTTGTGTGTTCGTTAGGACTTGTAATACTTACCATTTTTATGGTAAAAATGATAAAGTGACCCTATTTCTCCGCAAACAAGATTGCATCTCGAAATATACAACCTCATGGGACCGTTAAAATTTTGTGCACACTTTAACAAGGGACTCGTAAATGGCGAGAATACGACGGACAAACTTGGGACAAATAAATATAATCGGGTGGGACCTTGTTGTATAATCGATTTTTCTTCGTCCGTAGGAAGTGCGTGACTGGAGTTTAAGTCAACTTATGATTACGATGAGCCCTGATAAGTTTTTAACAGCGGACGTGTTTGGGTTCGTGAGTTACTTTTGAAGGGAAAATAGCTCGTGATTTTATATTTTTAAAGTGCCCAGACATTCAATTTCCTGTTTTTTTGTTATTCTCAGTCGAGTTTATTGAACTTTGCTGCTACTTGAGTGGGTTGGGCTATTTGAGTTTAGGTGATATTGCTTTTATTAAATACTAATTATAATATTAAATATATTTTAATTTATAAGATAAAATACGTAAACGATTACTTACTTACAAAAAGCATTTAGAACCTTTAACAACCTTGCAGTTATTACCCTAAAATTATGCATAGCGCCACAAATTATGACAATACAATAATTCTTCTCAACTTTGACTATCACACAAATTCCGTATTCAAAGTTTATGAATATATCCCTGAAGAATGGGGACCGAAAGTAATTTTCGTATAACGCCATCTTCAAAGTAACTTATGTAGGAGTTATCACGTTTTATAGCCCCAATGACCAGTAGCTTTCCGCGCCCGAAACTTTAGCTTAACGTGCTCTCTGAGGCATTGTGGGGGCTTAGTCTTTAATATGCTACGTAAAGTATAGCTCTAGTGCTAGTTTACGGCTAAAACAGTCTTTGTTTGAGTGCGAACATTGTCATTTATGAAAACTTCTTAACAACAAAATTCAACCACTGAAACAAGTGAAAAGCAAAAAATAATAAAAAAATATTATTTAACCTTAGTAAGTTTTTAAGCTATGGTTAGTAAAGACGGCACCAAACAAACAAACTCGTCCACTTTTTTCATCGGTTAAAAATTTAAAGTTTGGTTACTTGTCGAAATAAAATAAATTCTAAATTCGAATTGGAATTTAGGTCATTGTCCCGTTGTTCTAGTGGTTGCAAATGCTACTACGGATAACGAGGTCCTGAGTTTTATCCCCGGGTCAGGCAATGAGATATTCGGTTTATCCATCCGCAATTTTTCGCAGACCGGACTGCCCGGAGTCTGGATTAGTGGCCGGCTACTTGCAGAATATGCAAAGGATTAAATCTAAACTAATTACATTATAAAGCTAAAGAGTATGATTGTTTGGTTGAACGCGCTGACCTCAGGAACTACTGTATTGAATTTATAAATTATATTTATGTTGTATACTTCATTTATTGAGCTGTATAGATCACACTGCGATCAATAGCATCAATGGAAAATGTTACAACAACGTAAAAATGACTGAGTAACATAGTTTTTATTTTTAATCCTACACGGGTTAAACCGCGCGGCACAGCTAGTGTTTCGATAACTCTATATCTTCCATCGAATCAAGAATTTTTATTGGCAAACTTCAAAATATACAGGCAGGTAAGTTAACCTCAACCTTCGATACTTGCCGAGTATCTATCGACTAGGGCCACTATGTAAGTTTAGAGGCAATATCCTATCGAAGTTCCGAGGACACAATCACCTTTAGAACTTTACCTTAGCAGTTCCCGTGCTCGGATCTCTGAAGACATTTATCTTCTAGTGATGGGTCGCTCCTCCTAAAATACCAAGTTGGCTTTAAACGGATTTAAGAAGAAATTAGAATCCTTTTGTTTCCACGTATGCCGACGAGGGTAGACGCGTTTCGAATACAAATATTTGTGTCGTTTTAGAATGTTCTTATTTGAATTTAGAACAGCGGAATTTTTTGAGGACGGCTTACCGTTCCTCTGTATTCTCTTTCGTTCCCACTAAGTATACCTTACGACATTTTATGCATGCGGAAAATATTGTTAATATTGTTTTAAATTAAATATACTTTCCCTGCTATTATGTCATGTCGCGTTACTGGAAATGTGTTTTACATGGTCTTTTTTAGACCATACTTACGTTTCGCTCTCCTCGCTTTAAGTTACAACTTTATAATACGGCACTAATTAGGCACTATTTAGGCACTATTTTCTGAGGCTACACCCGACCATGATTTCCACCGTGTGTACGTTAACTTGACGGCCACCTATAACAATACGTTGATTTTTTCAACTATCTACAAAAATGGATTTAACTATACGCCCTTGGGGGTTTAACTTCTACAATCGGATTAAGATCCGTAACTAACGTAGTTTATTTAGAAGAACAATGCGTTCAATTAGACAAAATATTTTGTATGGAAATAACGACTTTAATTTATACTATTTAAATATGCTTCGTTTGCTAAGCAGAGGAACTATTATATTCTTGTTACAGTCATTCTTCGTCACAATTTATAATGTAGAATGTCTAATGATGTCCCCAACGGAGTGAACTAATTATAATTTTAAAAGAATAAAGTCTTTCCTTGCAACTATTGCAAGAAAATGCTTTACATTACGCCATTCTTAGAGACCGCAGCTCTGAAAACTTAAATGGAGCTACAAGACTTGAATTAACCTTATTAAACTCGAAACTGAACTATGCATATTACTCTGCAGTCGTTTAAACTCAAACTACTATATTCAAAATTGCAAAAGACTTTAGTCCGCAAAAAAGCACATTAACTATTCAAGTTGAAGTCTTTAGAAGATTGAAATTCAACTAGCTTTCGAGTACTTACCATCGCAAAAGCATTGGCCCCTTTCTCAAATCTTTCAATTTGAAATGAAAGGTCAATTTGTAAGCGTTCACTGCAGAAAGCAATTACTTGATTGTTTTAATAAAATTGTAAGTGGTAGGCTGGTGTGTATTTTATTAGTTTTTGTATGAAGTAGTTTATTATATAGTTAAGTAAGTAGGTTGGTAGGCTGGTGTGTATTTTATTAGTTTTTGTAAATTTATTAAAATTAAAGTTAGTTCGAACATTTTGGTGAATAATAGTGTTTTGTTTTTAAAGTTTGCTTGCAATGAAATTTGTATTCGTGTTTTGAATGGCATTATAAATTAACTACCCGGCAAACTCTGTTCCGCCATTATACACGTTTCGAGTGGACTACCCCTATCACTTAGGGGTATGAAAACTAGTATACGCGCTATTCTCAGACCTACCAACCATACACAAAAATATGTAAGAATCGGTCTAGCAGGACACGAGGATTATATATATTTGACTAGACGTGCTCCGCGGCTTTACCCAAGTAGGGTTCATTTCATGGGTGAACTAGGAAAGTGATAGCCTAAGAAGTTACTCCTCGTAACATTAGCTATCTGCCAGTTAAAGTCCTGTTAAATCGGTTCAGCCGTTTCGGACATTATCCGGATCAAACAGACAGACATACAAAGAAAAAAATTAAAATTTACAAACGCAATTAGTAAAAAGCTTTTAATTAAAATTACAAACAAATCAATTTAATTTATCGATATTTAGAGATATACTCGTAGATATTCAGATTACTGAAATAATGAGTTAACATTTTTAGTCTTCGGTTTTGCTAAAGCTGTTTGCACTCAATGTAAACGGTACGAATTTCCTTCCTGAAATTGATTAAGGCTTCGAAAGTGTTGGATTTTGAACAAATTGGCAAACAATTCTAATTAACTTTATTACTTTCGGTGTGATCGTTAAAAGTTATGGGTTTGAAAAACTTATTAAATGAAATGTGTTGATGAATTTTCAAATAACATTTCGTAAAAGTGAAGAAGGTAAATGCAATTTTATAATTTCTGTTTTAAACGATAATCCCTTTGTGTTACTATGGTACCATGTCGATCCATTTCTTTTGTACATTTACATATCGAGATGCATTCGAAATTCATAGTAATACCATTTTTATAGATATAAGTTTCCATTAGAGTGTGTTAGGCTTCTAGTGGGCTTAACACGTTTGTACGCGTGGGGCCCAACGAAGAGCCCTTATTGCAATGATAGCTGCGACGACTAAGTCAGATTTATACACCACGAATATGAGTCGAACTATCCTAGCAATAAGAGCTCATAGTATGGCACCTGGTATACTAATGTGAATTTAGTACAGTAGATCACAGTCAAACGAGATAAAAAAGTTTACCATAGAGAGGAGCAGTGGAGGCGCTGTGGCTAGCCACCGTCCTGTTATATCAGCTATCTGCCAGTGAAGGTCCCGTTCAAATTGGTTCAACCCATTTGGAGGCTAGCTGGAACAAACAGACAAACAGACATGCAGACATGCGGACAAACAGAGATAAAAAAGGAAAATTGGTTTTTCAGTACCGCGTATACTTTCTCATATGCATTTAGTGAAAAGCTTATATTTTTAAATTACAAATAGTTACTTCAATTTTATTTATCTGTATAGATATAGATTATATATTTATAAGTTACGATTAATAATAAGAAACCAACTTTGATCCCAAATGTTACTTAGCGTAAGGTCTCCCTATTCCAAGGTTATGTTGTTGTCCGAATATTTTTATTACGTAACCATAAATTACTGGGCCGTCGGCAGCTCCTCCTTCGAGCTAGAGAAATAACTAGAGTAGAAAGAAATTAAGGCCTGTTACTGACACTATAAAAAGGGACGACTTACGTGCCAGCGTGCCATCACTATGGCACGTAAGTCATCCCTGGCCTACTGACAAGAACTCTTGTTACGTTAATGTTAATTTCACTTTTATATTAATGTATATTATAACATTGTAATACTTAGGCTAGAATGTATTTGTATCAATAGAACAAACAATCATTCGAAAACATTGCTGGATTCTGCTTAAGTGACGTGACCTCCGCAATTATAAAATAAACAGAAGGTGAATTGAACCGTCGTGCGGAAACCCGCATAATAATGCCTGAGAAGAAATGATGTACTTAAAATGGCGATAGACTAACCATCTGTCACGTTAGCTTGATTTAATTAACTTCGGTAAAAAGTGGGCGTTGAAATACTTCTGCTTACTACAGTGCAACCTCGATATAACAAATCGGAGGGGAACAAGAAAATATTCGTAATATCAAGTAATTCGTTGAACTGAGGTTTGTTATGTTGAGGTTAGATTGGTCTAAAATTCGTTATAAAGAGGTAAAAGAATAGTTTTATTCACCTCCGACCGATAAGGAACACCTTTTACGTTTCTGAGCCATTTTAACTTAAATCTTGAACAATAGTGACGAGCAGAGGTGTTTACATTACTTTCCATCAAAACAACAATGATTACTGTACAAACAAAAGCGTGTCGAAACATGTCGAGACATGAATCACGTTATCAGATTAAGAGTTATATTATTGGTGGAAACTTTATATAAAGGTTTTGGGTTGGCAAAATTCGTTAATTAGAGGTATGAATACTTTTTCTTGATAGTTGAAAATTCGTTATAAAGAGGTTGTACGCAAAGAATGTTCGCAATGTAAAGGTATATTTTATATTGACTCTTATGGACAATTCTAGGGGATTACGAAGAATTTGTTAAATCGAGGAAGTCGTTATATTGAGGTACGTTATATTAAGGTTGCACTGTACTTCTCAAAAAGACCCCGTCTTTTTGAGAAAGAATGTAACACATATACACAGACAGCACGTAAGTATATTTCATCCGATGATAAGTCTTTCTCTCAGTGTGCAGTAATGAATGACGCCATTTTCAAATATTATCGAACCAACATAGATGTTGAATCTTTATGTATGTAATTAATCGGGATTTCACATTGAAAGTAAGCTTTTGTTTTTACGGTTGTATTTTTATATGACTGACATAATAATATTTCTTTGAACACATATTTTTACATTAGTTTGACGCTGGCCTTAATGGCCATCATCAATTACTGACACACAACAATAGATTTATTCGTTCGAATTTGTCCTCATAGAAAAGTCTTGAAGTAACTAGCTAAATGCTCTGAATTTATCTGCGTTAAACTGTTTCTTTATTGTAAAGACCAACTTACCAACATTTATTTAGTACAAGGTATTCATTGAACTATTAAATTTAGTTTTGCATTGTAAATACATATTCTCCCATACATTTTCCCTATTATGATGGATGTCCTTCTTAACTGCATGTTTGCAAGAATAAAAATTAATATGTCTTTACAGTGAAAATCATCTCAAATACCTGTAAAATAAAACGGTCTAGATAAATAGACATAAAATAAAGGTGGATGGAATAAAGTGGATCCTATCAGGTTTTCACTGTGTGTTTATCTTAGGGTGACAAAAATACCCATTTAATCACAGTGTGATAATATATATGCGAATTCATCGCAGAACAAACCCGAAATTTGAGACATTACTTAGTCCGTAAATACATTTGCTAAATATTTACGAACCAGAGAAAATGCTTCGTCTGGTGTTTATTATTTTGATCATAGACATTGTGGATGTACCTTTATATGCAGAGTTATTGGTGACATAACATCAATCTGTTACGGTGATGTCATTTGTCATAAGTTTTTTCTCTCGAATTGACATATTTTGCTTAGTTTTACAATAGTTTTAAAATGTGCATCACATATCTTATATATAAAAATGAATCCCCATTTCCCTTGGTCACGGCATCACGCCTAAACGACTCGATGGATTTTAACGGGACTTTCACTGGCAGATAGCTAATGTTACGAGGAGTGTTTTAGGCTAATTGTATATAGAAAAAACATAATGGCTGCGGGACACCCATGAAATTAACTCTACGCAGGTGAAACCGCGGGGTACAACTACTTTATTATATATCCTACTAGCTGTGCCCCGCGGTTTCACCCGCGTAGATTTAGTTTTATCCTTATTGTCGCGGAACTAATATTTAGCCTAAGTTACTCCTTGAAACATCAGCTACCTACCAGTGAAAGTCCCGTTAAAATCCGACCAGCCGTTTCAGAGATTACCCGGAACAAACAGACAGACAGACAGAGAAAAAATTTATAACTTGGTTTTTTTGTGTCAGTAGCGTGTATACTTTCATAAGCATTTAGTGAAAAACTGATATTTTGCAGTTACAAACAGACACTTCAATTTTATTTATCTGTATAGATATTATACATAAATATTCCATGTCATAGAGTTTGCAACAAACTCCTCCGAAACGGCTTGACCGATTTTTATTATTTTTCTGTTTATATTCGGTAGGTCTGATAGAAGGACTTTAACTATTTGTACCTCACTGATAAGGCTGGTCTACATCAAGAATTTATATGGTACATCTAGTGTTTGGATGAAATTTTTTTTTATCGAAATACTAACGCAATAAACCGTTTATTTCGACCGTTCCCATTATTCTGACGTGAGTGGTACCCACTTAATATTAATGAATCAAACATAGGCCGAGTGAAGCATTATGACTATCCTTTTGTGCTTGAGCTAGTAATTGAATAGGGGCAGTTCAATTAAAAGGGGATTTGAAATCAATTCATGGTAGAAGCAAATACTAACTGCACGGTATGCTTCACTCAAAATGCTTTTCATCCACGATTGAAAAATGCTCAATGACATCAGTTTAAGCGTAAAGTTTCGCATGTTTAGGAGTTATAATAATGGAATGACCTTATTATTATTTTTTTATTTATTTATCACTGAAATAAAATTGTATATAGCACTTAACCGCTAAGATTTAAATAAATGGTAATTAATTTGAATTAAAGAAAAATGCAGCTGTTTCTTAAATTCAGGTAAGGTTCGTTAATCATTCAAACCCTAGAAATAATAAATATGAATATATATACTAGCTGACGTCACGTGGTTTCACCAGCGTAGTTCCCGTTCCCGTGGGAGTACGGGGATAAAAACGGCCTATGTTACTCTCTGAGGTTGTACTTAGCTACCCATTGCTAAAATAATTTTCAAGATAGGTGAAATACTTTCGGAGTCTATTCAATGCAAACGAATAAACAAAAAACAATCAAATCTTTCCTCTTGATGATATTAGTGTAGGTGAATCATACAATCGGTTCATATTTTTTACTGTGGTAAATTCTCGACTTTCATAAGTGCCTTACCAGGGCCCAAACTGAATAAATATTTTTCATTTTCATTTTCATTACTCGACTTCCACTCATCATGATTTAATAACTCGAAGTACCAAATATTTGTTAGTATTTCATCGTACAATGTTATCATGAACTGAATCTGACGTCAGGCGTTCAATACGATGAACGGTCCTACATTTATTTAGGTACTGATATCTGTAATTTACGAGCTTACTCTACGTGCCCAATAAAGAGAGTTTGCCAAAATTTTACCGCGTATTTTACTTCAGTATCTACTTCATTCCTTGTATATATAATCAGGCTAAAAACTTCGGGAATATTTTTAACCATAGCTCTTCAATAAGATCAAGATAATTTACACCAAGATCCATGATTTTTGTGACGCAAATATGAGCCATCCGTCTCACTGTGCCGTCATTTTTAAATTCTCCTCATCCATGTTCAGATTTCTAGAAGATATTTTTTTTCAGCGTGAATCTCTGCAGAAAGAGTAAGTTTAAAAACTAAGTCCACAAAAATGAAAATTTAAACATTAAAAATAACGATTTTTTCAATAGTTTTAGTTTCTAATAATTATTTTTTTACAGAATATAAGCATGAACTGATGAATATTATCAAATCATGATAAGTAGTTAGGCCAAAGGGACATACCTAAAACTACAACCCCCCTTTTTTTATTCCTTGGAGTTGGGCAAACTCATTCAGGAATGAGACTCATGTCACTTGCTAAGCAGATACATACACTTCACAGTCGCCACGACTTCTAATATTATACAAAGGAAAACATTAATTGCAGGGGATTCCTAATTGCGCAGAATAATATTGTTTCGTATCTGGCAATACTTTCGGGGGATCATTGCCAGAAGCAATTACCTAACTTCCTAAAAATGGGGTCGTTCTCTTTACCCTATTGAGTTCTACTTAATTACCTCAATTAGGGTAATACCTACCCTAATAGAATTGATGAGCCGCTGCAAGTTGTGAGACAAAACAACTTAGCTAAGATAGGAGAATCGAGTGATTTACGTGACCATTGCTCCCTTGTTCTTTGAATGGGGTTACATTATAGTGTTATATTAAGTCTTAATGCTTCGTGACAAAGTTCAGAATCGCTAGTGATGCTCACGGTTAGTATCTTAATGGTTTTATTTTGGCAGGAAATCAAGATCCAATTTATCGCGAACTTTTATTTAGTTCTATAATATTTTTCATTGAGATTTATTTGGGTATACCTACTTGATAGTTATGTACTATCAAGAATTCCCAAACAAGAAGGTTTCTTATCCTACGTTGGTTGTAAATTACGTAGTTCGTCTGCCGCGTTATGGTTCGCGACGAGCGTTTGTTTCAATCAAAATAATTTGATACATAATACATAGAGGATAAGGTGCAATCGTTTCTTTAAAACCGACAATCGACGAAAAGTGCGAAGCTGAGAAACCTTAGTGAATAACACGACGGTACTGCAGCCTTTAATCGCCGGAAGCATCAATAATGTACTCGTACGAAATACGAAAGGGTTTGTCTTGTTGAGACTCCACTCCTCTCCTCTTGTTGAAACACTGGCAGTTTTACTCAAAGCAGGAGCTCAAAAGTAATGTTTATAATATGTTGCCAAGTGTGTAATACCTTCCGAAAGGCGAAGTAACACCAAATCGGTTCAGCCGTTCTTGAGTTATAGTGTAACTAACACTACTTCTAAATATATATAACTCAAAGCTGACTGACTGACATAGTGATCTATCAACGCACACCTCAACTCGACGAAATGGAAGATTTTGATTAATTCTACCCCCAAGGGGATAAATTGGGGGGTGAAAGTTTGTATAAAACTAAATTTACGCGGGTGAAATTGCGGGGCACAGGTAGTTCTTTCATATGTATATATAACTTTGAAAGGGGGAAACTAAACTACTAACTCGCCCTAACTCTGTCGGTGAAAGTAAGTTACATGTTATTATTTTATATTATTACATATCTAGTACACACACGTTATTACACACTATTATTCTAAGAGGAAAGATTTGCATGTAAGTATGTTTGTAACGAATTGGCTCAGAAAGTACGGAAACGATTATTAAAATTCTTTCAGTAATGGATAGCTACATCATCAGCAAGTAGCGTGGGCTATATTTTATCCCAGTAATCCCATGGGAACGGGAACTACGCGGGTGAAACCGCGTGAAATTCGCAATTACAATATAAAATAACTAGCTGTGCCTCGCTTACCCGCGTAGCATTAAAAAAAAAACTATGTTATCTATACAGATAAATAAAATTGAAGTGTCTGTTTGTAATTCTAAAATAACAGCTTTTCACTAAATGCATATGAAAGTATACACGCTACTGACACTAAAAAACCAAGTTTTAAAAATGTTCTCTGTCTGTCTGTCTGTTTGTTCCGGGTAATCTCTGAAACGGCTGGACCGATTTTAACGGGACTTTCGCTGGGAGGTAACTGATGTTTCAAGGAGTAACTTAGGCTACTTTTATTTATCAAAAATATTAGGGTTCCGCGACAATAAGGATGAAACTAAATCTACGCGGGTGAAACCGCGGGGCACAGCTAGTTTAGTAATAATATTCCGGTTTTATTTCTGTATTTTGTAACATTATCCATTGATGTCTCGCTCCTATTGGTCGCAGAGTGTTTGTATAAAGCCTTCCTCGTTGAATGAACTAATAATGTTTCCAGTCAGGAACTGAGATTAGAAACCAAACAATTCATAAACAAACAAACTCTCAGCTTTTAAATATTAGTTTAAATGAGATCCGATGCCTGGTTGCAACCTCGGCTTAGTTGGAACAATATAGCGAATTCTAATATTGTCGGAACATTATTTATATGAAAATACAAATTTTCTAGATATCTATTCTAATAAATAAAGCTGGAGAGTTTGATATTTGCTTAAATGTGATATATTCAGGAACTATTGGACGGATATGATACATTATTTCAGTATTAGATAGCCCATTTATCGAGAAAACTCTAAAGTAACTATTCCACTCTGACGAACTCACGGACAGAAGCTTCTGTTTCACTCAGAAAAATATAAGTATCCATAGAGGTAAAGACAAAATAAACATTGCATCAAAAGCTACACAATAACACTTTTAAGACATTGTCTTAACGCAACGTTGTTATTTCTCAGAAAAATCCTTGGGTCTCTCTCGCATATTAAATGACCTGAACAGGAAATTGTTTTATGAATATCTAACAAGATCTGACGGGGGAATAATTTGTTTATATTCTTACAGATTCAACTTCCATATCAGAAACAGTAAGAATACCTGCACAATAAGTCTTAGATGAATGAACCAGTGAGCGGTTCTAGCATTATGATGCGCGCAGCTTATTTCATATATATAGAAAATATTGTTGTAACATGTTATATTATTTGACGACTTCATGCAACTTTGTTTTAAATGATTGCGATGAACAAACCCGAAGTTTGTTCATGAATAATTCCATATACTTCGATAGCTTGTTGTAAATAGTGCAGCCCCGTTCTTCCACATAATAAAATGATGGCTGATATTCAATATTATATTTACAAAATTATACAATAAAACCAATACTAAATAACAATAAGATAAGTTTCAATATCAATATCTTCAAGAGCAATAGTAATCACGTGTGTTATAAAACATTGTTCTATTACCATAATATGTCCGGAAATAGTTCATAGGATAAATTGCAAATTATTCACTGTCAAATGTATTAAACGTTTATCTATCAAACTTATAGCATCTGCAGTGAAAATTACTTTGTAACTAAAAGGCATTTTAAATTGTTTAATGTTGGGTCCTTTTCATGAAATAAGATTTCACTGGTTTGAAAATATTAATGACATTTTTAACCGTAGGTATTATAAAATGACCATATAAATATAACCTTATAAAACATAATCAAAGAAAACATAATTATGTTATGCTCCTTTTTACTAGACCACCCAAACATAAAAGTTACATAAAATTATCCCCTTTTCCCAATAAACTTAAGAAGCATCAATGAACGAAATACGCATGAGTGAAACGATGGCAAACACTACTGATGTGAGCATATAAATTATGGATATAGGTATTTGATTATAAGGAACGTAGACCCGAGTTTATCAGTCGGGAAGCTCGTTTTGATATTTACGACCAATTCAAACGATTTCCTACGAGGTTGTTATCAAAGAATATATTTGCTTTGAAGCTAGGGTGAGAAGGCTTATTTGAATTTTTACAAATTTGTTACAGTCGTTGCTTGAGGTATCATACGGTTACAAAAAGAAAGCCAAACATTTTTAACAGATTTCGAACTCATATAGTATTGATTATATTAACATCATGACGAGATAATTTAGAAGGGTATTTGATGATTTTTTTATTTCACGGTCTTAATTTTGTATAGTGGAACTGCTTTTTTCATGTTAGATACGTAATAAAATAAATAAACTTAATGTTTAATCTTATCTTCTAGCAAATTATCAGAATCAAAATCTCTATAATCAGTAAATTTTATAAACAAAGATATTCAATTAGTTGTGCCAAAATTAATTCACGTAGACGTCGCGAGCTCAGAAATTGTCTCTGAAATTGTGGCACTAGTATTCTATTTAGAGGTGTTCTTGGTAAAGTGTTGGTATAGTATAAGAACGCTTGCAATACACGAACGCAAGTAAATACAAAGTATATTTTACGTTCATTCTGGAAGCGTTTCAGACGACTTGTTAAAAAATAATAGAATATGTAAACAGTCGCTGCGAAGTAAACTTTTACGCTATTCAATCCCACTGTTATTTCCCTAAGCCGAGTATGAGTACTGAGGGTATCTAACGCGGATATAAGGAATGTTAAATTCAATGAGGATTTCCGTTTCTTCGCTCGCAATCATACAAAATTGTCTTTTATTCTTTTACGTAAGTATCTATTTAGAGAAAGAACATTCTCTTTGTCACTTCACGGTCCGAGTTAATTTACTTGAGTCTTACTTTCTGCAGAAGAAGAAAACACAGAATGAAAATACATTTTCTTGCACAGACAAGATAAAAACACCGAAATAAATTTAAAAACGGAAGTGTTTTTTTTTTCAATATATAACAAGAGTAATTTTTTGCCCCAGATTTGTATTATCAACATTTTCACATAGGTCAGTGCCATCAGAAGTGTTTTTCTTTGGCATGTAATAAAGAAATAAAAAGCATAATTTTCGTTCGTGACACAACAAAATATTTGATTATTAGGTCACACATGTATGCAAAGTTTTTATAGAGTTCAGCGATGTGTAATCTATGCTCTTAAGTAGGTACCTTAAGCTGTCGTAATATTTTGTAGGAATCGAACTGTGCTCCTGCGCTCCTGGATTTTTTAATTGTTTTCCTCTATCATCCTCCTACCCTTATCCCTGTTTTAAATAATCTTACTTATATTAAAAATAATGAAAAATGTGATATGGGAGTGTATATATGTTCGGAAGTTTGTTAAGTCAACACCAGAATTTTAATGCAATGTTAATATTTTTTTAGTCTCTAGTAAAATCAGAAATTTATTTTAAAATTAAATCTGATCGTAGTAAAAGAGATATGGAGTAAGCACATGGTCATCACACATTATTACTGTCATTATTATTTAAGTACCCATTCGACCATAACAAAATGCTAATTGGCAATAATGAAAAAGCTGGATTATCGTTATTCCATACAGTTTGATCCGCGTTTGTTGATATGGATTAATTGGATACTGGTAAATAATGATGAGAGGATATTAATGGCGTATTATCATGAATTTTTTATGATATCGAAAAATAATTATTATATTTTGAGATATTATTATCACTATTGTGTTCATATCTTCGTCTAAATATATATAACTCAAAGGTGACTGACTGACATAGTGATCTATCAACGCACAGCCCAAACCACTGGACGGATCGGGCTGAAATTTGGCAAGCAGGTAGATGTTATTTTGATTACTTCTACCCCTAAGGGGATGAAAGTTTTTATGAAACTAAATTTACGCGGGTGAAACCGCGGGGCACAGCTAGTTACTATTATATATTATTTTTTTATTTAATAACTTCTCTGATTTTATTCGGGATTCTGATGGTACATGTCTAAGACCAATGATTCATCAGGAGGTGTGTCTAAATGAGTTGTGTATGTGTTGTTTTGTGGCTTATAATTATATGGTCAGTAGAAATGAACAGCTTCATAACGTTTTTCATTAACGTTAACTAGGTACTTGTTCTGTCTGAATGATTCATCAACGCTGAACCTAAGCCGCTGGTTGTAGAGAATTGAAATTTGCAGACTGTATTTTTTGTAATGGGCGGTAGATTAGATTAAAGGGTTGAAAGCTGGTACGAGTAATACTTTAATTTTAATTGTTCATTCGTATTTGGATGTTTATCTACATACAAGTACCTACTAATATAATAAAGCTGAAGATTATACATTTTTGTTAAGTTCGGGGAAAAGCTCCCAAAATTTCAATATCCTTTTTATTCAAATGAGAGCTGCCTATGTACAAGAGTCCACTAGGCATTATGCTACTCTTGCGGTGGAAGACCACGGCGTCAACATACATTAAGTTGGTCAATATCGTTTTCTATTTGACATAAATGAACAGTTAAGCTAGACAAAACATATTCAGGTCAGTTTGTAATACTCGCTTCACAGGAAACCAAACTGCAGCACTATCCAGTTAACCAGCAAACCAACAAACACAGCAGATACAGCCTTTGTACCATCTGTGTTTGTGTTCCCTACACAAATTGTTGTAATTACTATGCACTCCAGTGGTGCCGTATTGAGACACTGTATTAAGATCACTAGAACAGCTGTATTAGGTACCCAAGTATTTGCATTAAGTTGGGTGCTGGTGACACTCTAATTAACATGGTGGTAAGTGGTTAGGGCCACAGTTTTCACTTTTTCGTTAAGTAAGTCTACAGTACTCTTTTTTTACGTGGAGAATCCGTTATGGATACACACTAACCGCCGCGGGGGCAGCGGAAGGGTTTGTAGGACTCGCACCGACTAAACTCCACAGTGTTCCTCTTAGTCGCTAAGTGGGGATGCACGTGTTATGTCTTCCCATGCTTCATCGTGACCCCCCCCCCCGTCTAATGTGCCCTAAGAATAGATTTTAGCATTTTTTTATGTTGACTATATGAATTGTGTACTTTCCTCAATAAAAATTGGCGTGGTAACGTAAAAGCGTAAGAAAAGAAGTTTTCTGTTCCCATACAAAACTAGGAAAATGCGCAACCGATATAGGCAACGTTAAAAATTTATATTAAAACATAAATACTTGGCGTGCAGATTGTGGTAAAGTGAGTTCACACAATATGATGGACAGAAATACTTGTGTGATGTTGATGCGTGGTGGCTAGTCTAAATTAATTTATTGTCAGATAAATCTCTATAAAAGCAACCTTCCGATTCCTAAACTGAAAAACAAGTCACATGATGTTGGCAGTGATAGAACAGTGCAATTTTCCGCAAGAATTCCATACGTGTTTCATCACATGAATTAATCTCTTTATACGTGCCCGCCGGTTTCGAGGGCCAAAAAAGCCAGGTAAGTCCATCCCGTGACATAGCTGCCATTACAGCTGTGTCACTTAATTGAAACAAGGTGTCGTCACCAGGGGGGATATTATGTGAGTTTCAATCAAGCATGACGGAGAATAATGTTTTTTGTCTAATATTAGTTATTCAATTCATAATCTTTATTCTCATATGAAAACTAGTTTCGGTTCGCGTCTTTGCCCACGTGTTATTATAGATGCGAAATTAATCTCGATTTACAATATATGCAGCGATACTGTAGCGTTTTATAAGTGAATGACATTTTTTAATCGGACAATTAGTTTCAGAGAAATATTATAAATGACGACACTAATCGTGACATTTACTTGTTCATGGTTAGAAATGTACCTTAAACTCTAGTAAGCCATAGTCAACAATCCAACATAAGTGTATGTTATATACAACACGTATAAAGATTCAAACTTTTCCCGAGTATGGTTTTAAGCTACTTTGTCAAAACGTTAAATATTCTTCGCTATTTCATGCAACAATTTCGTAATTCCTTTGAAATACCTATTGTAATAAAGCCTTAAAAAACGGCAATTTCAAAACGTAACAGTCACAAAATTGCATTATTAACAAGAGAACAGAGCGTCGTTGGCAGCCTATTGAAAAAGTTTTCGCCATTTCGCATAATTATTCAGGAACCTTGACAACTCATTCTGAGGTTTTTTCATCTTTCAAGTGGACTGTAGGGGCTATTTAATATGAACATTATTTGAAATAATGAAAATAGTATTAGTACCTACTTCACTCAGACAGACGGCAACCGTTATTATAAAGCTTGGCTATCATACAAGCGAGGCGATATGAGGCCTTTATTTTGGCATAAGTTAGATATGATATTATATTTTAAACTGTATTTAGAATCAATTATATACGTTATTACGTAGATAAATCAAGCAGCTGAAAACACACGTGATAGATGCAACGGATGCTATAAAATATAGAAAACTTAAAGTACATACACATAGTATACTCTTCGCTGCGGTAAAATATCTTGAAAACCATGTATAAAAATTTCCTGGACATTACGTGTAAAAACATGGTGTTATCTACGATATGCGATACAATAAAAATACATAGTGAATATTAGCTTGTTGAGGGCATGAAATAAACTGATTCTGTTGAATGTTGAACTTTGGTGGCGAAGTTGTTTTTACACATAGTCAAACGATTACAACCCTACGACAAATCCAATTGCACCCATCTATTTAATAATGAGATTTTATAATTTTCTACTAAAGTGATGTCATTCAACGAGCTTTATGGCAAAGGAAAACGTCGCGTGGATACTCTGTGAAATAATAGCCTAGATTTGAATTAAAAAAATAGCACAATCATCTTCGGTGAAAAGAGGGTGTCGCAACATTTTTAGTTTGGAACACATATTATTTGCATTGCCATTGTCCCTTTTGGGAAGACAACTGATTTAGTCACAAGAAAGCGATGTTATTTTATTTTATAAATTGTGTAGCCGTCATATTCTGGAAAGTTTGAATATTATTTTCCTCGCCTAGCTTTCACCAGCGGTAGCGTACAATGGCGGGACGATTTGTCAAAAAACTAAATAAACACGTGCCTTTAAGGCCATATGTATTCTGTACCACAATAACGGAACGTGTCCACAATTCTAAATGCGTCTCTTTTATTTGCGAACGGTATCATTAGCCACAATATGTGGGACCTGAGACGCGAATATATGACGGTGCGCTTATTTATTGCTCGTCGTGATAAATGAAAGGTATGAACGCTGATAAAGAGTAATGTTCACAAGACCAAGGTTAGCGAACAACAATAAAACATTGTTGATAGCCACTTGTGCGTATAAACATGTTGACAAGCAAAATATGGTACAGTTAAACAACAATGAATAAAATTCTTTGGCAGACTCGAGGCTATAATTAATCATATAAACTACATATTTGGCAGTAGATAATCACGCTATCATAGTACCGCTAAGTACCATTTCATAGAATACTTTTCATACTGCGTGGGCCTAGCCTAATAATTAGGACAAGGCGCTGTGGCTATACAATTAATTTTATTTTAGCAGTCTGTATATATTACATATACATATACATACAGACAAATAAAATTGAAGCTCTATTTGTAATTGCAAATACACAGCATTTCACCAAAACAATATAGAACAAAAAATGTCATAGAAAAAAAATCTTTTACGTCTCTGTTCGTACCGCGGCGGTACCTATTTTAGCTGGACTTTCAATAGCTGATGTTATGAGACGTGACTTAGGCTAATATTATAAACTAGCTGTGCCCCGCGGTTTCACCGGCATAGATTTAGTTTCATCCTTATTGTCGCGGAACCCTAATATTTTTAATAAATAAAAGTAGCCTAAGTTACTCCTTCAAACATAAGCTACCTACCAGTGAAAGTCCCGTTAAAATCCGTCCAGCCGTTTCAGAAATTACCCGGAACAAACAGACAGACAGACAGACAGAGATTTATTTGTAATTTTGGAATTACAAACAGACACTTCAATTTTATTTATCTGTATGTATAGATATGTTATCAAAATTTATATGAACGTATATAAAAAATATATACTTTTTTTAGTATAATTTGGGTACTGTGAATTGTTAAATGCCCTTTTTAATGCCCAATTTTGGACGCAAAATTGTACCAAACACAAAATTCAGACACTTGAAATAAACGCGAGAAAACGCATAGTAAAATTAAATTCTAGTCCTTTATGAAGAGCTGAACTGTCTGCCAGAAAATATATTACTAAGACATGTAGTCGAAATTCACACTTTTATACTCGGAATTGGGTTCTAAGTGTGACACACCTTCCAAATGCAAAAGTTGCACGAAATAAAATGTTCGCACTAAAGTGAAATTGTTTGAATTTTCACGGAAAGAAAGAAACGGACTTGCTTTATAAGTTTTGATGAACTACTACTATAATATTTTAAAACTAAGTTGAACTAGGTATGACTCCCTCCACCCAATAGCCAGGGTCTAAGAATATGGTTATGGTATCCCCTGCCTGTCGTAAGAGGCGACTAAAAGGGGGCCGGAGGGCCTGCTGGTGGTGGTCGGGGTGGGAGCTTTGACCGCCGAGCCGCGGGCCCGGGAAGGTGGCAGCGCGATGTGGCTCGCGCTGCCTAGCACAGCGAGGTCTTCAGGGGCGGCGATACAACTGCCCCGGGGATGTGCCCCGGCAAAGTGTGGGGGGACACCGGTGCGATCTATCAGAGTACCCGGAGTCCCCCCTCGTTGTTTTCGTTTTGTCTGGCTTATATTGTACAAAGTTTAAATATTTGTACGTCAGTCAAATAAAAATAAAAATGCGGTGTATTTTGCTCACAGATAATTCCGTTCTCGTACATCCTGTTGAGATTTGCCAATTATTCCGGAATTTTAAGCGGAAAGGGATAGTATTTTGGGATTTTAATTAGTATTCATAAATTAGGTGGATTAGGGGCAGCAATCGTACGCTCAGCTACGCGTGACGGCTAACAAATTAATGTGCAATGAGCTTAGGTATGTATAATACGGGGAAATCCTAAAAGCCTTTCCGCTTCCGACGCGATTAAATTTTATAGACGGCTGTCCGTAAAATTTAATAACACCTTTTTATCGGGATGGGTTGTTAAAACGTGTTAATGCTTGCTTAAAGTAAAAAAATAAAAGCTAAGGAAGGCTTGTGTAGCTTTTAAAACATTTCATTGGCATTTTACTAGCTAGTATGATTTCACCCGCATAGTTTTTTTATATACCCACATTTTATATACATGTATCTTTTTCGGTAAGCTCTCGCTGTTAAAATTTTCAGCAAAATTGGCATAGCCGGCCAGTCGTGAGAACTACTCACAATAACATACAGACAGACAACATATACACCTGCAATAAGGCATCATAAGCTAGCTTGCACAGTGATGACATCTTCTTTAATCCTAAAAAGCACTCCTCATCTGTCAAGTGACAGGACACATTCTCTCACAGTACTCACTCACATATTTTTACTAAATGCATTAAGAAAGATGTACAAATGAAAAAAAAATCTTTGTCTGTTGGTCTCTGGTCTGTCTGATCTGTGTGCCAGCTAATAATATCTGAAAAGGTTGGACTGATTTGATAGGCAGTCCCTATTCACAAGTTACTGAAATAGCACATTTTAATTTCAAGCTGGGATAATTAAAGCAACGCGTAGATTTTGAAATACATTTTGAAATTTACTATTTCAGATAACACACATACAATATATGCTTACGACTATATTCCCCGAACGAGTAGGCAGAGGTGTAATAGCAACACCCACTTTTCACCGAATATGATTGAATACCAACGTGACAGATGGTGTATCGCTTCACCGTAAAACACGTTGTGCGAAACCACTACACATAAGTATTAAGAAAAATTCATAGGTACAGGCCCCGCTAGAATTTGAACTTGCGTTGCTTGCGTAGCAGGCGACTGCTCAAACCCTAAGGCCACCACGTCTTCAGATAAGTATCGACAAATTTCCTATTAACTCGTGTTACAAAATCGTTAAACGTATATCGTTCGTTTACTGAGCAAATAACGAACTCCATAGATATAATATTAATATGTAAACCTAATTAAGTAAAACTGTATCTACAAGAATACATATAAAAATACTTTTCATGTATGAATAACATATTTACTGAAGTCAAAAAGAATGGTGATCAATGTATAAAGCGAATCCATCAGTGATCTGAGTGATTCCTAGAAAAGATGTTACTTATACGAAGTCTTGCATATCACATGAGACGGATAAGAACAGTCAATTGCTTCTATTATCTTATTGAAGATCTTTTGTCTAAATATAATACAAAAACGAATCCCTATTTCCCTTGGTCGCGCAATCATGCGGACCGATTTTACCGGGACTTTCACGAGCAGATAGCTGATATTTCAAGAAGTAATTGAGGCTAATTTTATGAACAAAAACTATTAAACTAAATCTACGGGAGTCAAATCGCAGGGTACAGCTAATAATAAATAAATATACATCTATAAAAATATATATTTATTGTAACAATATCTTCCATGATATGTATTTTCAGTGCGGTTCCAGACAATTTAGATAATGCTGGGTCATCTAAGACCATGACGTGTCTCACTGTCGTCTTTGGCTAAGTACTTTTCACTATATTATGAATTTCCAAAAAACATATTTCCATAAGCATAAGTGAATTAATGCCATGTTATTACGTCACTGTTAAGAGTTTAGGGGAACAAACTTTGTGTCGCGTCATTCGACAAAGGTACCGTGGGTATAATATAGCGAACAATGATATATTCTTTGGCAGGTCCCGGCTCGAAACCACAAAACACGTACACAAGATCGGCTCCCATTCAGTGACAGAAAACCCTCGCGCTTAAGAAAGTAAGGGCATAACCCCCTTATGACACAACATGGATTAAACAAAGACCAAACCAAAGTTGGACTAAAACTACACCTACGGATTTCGTCTTTTCGATCTTTCGAAATCCGTAGTAAAAAAAGATGTGGAACAATTTTAAAACCAATAATTTTGTCTTAGGGTTTCTTTTGTAACAAGGGGAAACGGGATTCCATTAATACCTTGGAGTAGTAGCGATTCGTGAGTGACACTTATACATAGTCTGTACTCTTGTTTGTAGTAAACATTATGTTAATATACTAGATTTTTATAGCTTAAATAGGAAGTCCGATTCTATATCCTCTAATGCTTGCCTCTATGTGTCTTTGAATTACTTCTCAGACATATGCAGGTTTCCTCACGATGTTTTTCTTCACCGTAAAGCACGAGGTGTGAAATCACTGCACATAACTAAGATTCGAACTTGCGTCGCTTGCGCAGCAGGCGACTGTTTAAACCGCCACAACTCGTCGATCTAAGTATACGTTTATAAATAAAGCCGACCTTCCGCTTTTTTCCTATTTTGTGTCGTAACTACACTCCACAGATGCAGTCGTGTATGCGAATGAATGCCTCCTCGTGTAGCCTATTTTAAGCTACATTTCACTCTAGAATTCGTAGCACATCTAAATTAAGATCAATCCAATTTTTAGAGTATAATTTAAGCGGTTTTATAATGATTGTGCAAGGCTCTGTAAACTGGTGTTTTACGTTATGTCTCTACTTCTACTACTACTAAAGTTTACTTACTACTTAGTAAAGTGGTTTTGGTAAATACGGAAAATAGTCCAAAAACAATTAAAGACAAAACGGATTAAACTGTACGATTACAAGCAGTTTGTTAAACAATTTTGAAGAGTTTATTTCGCGACTGTACCTCTCCTCATTTTTAATATTCAAAGTACTTTGGGACACAACAGTGTATGGACATTTTTTTAGATGGCCACAACGTAGCACCAAGAATCCGTGACTTATTTTAGCGGGCCAGAGTGTAATACACCCTATAAACTTCAAGAAACCTACGTATGTCGGAAGAAATTGAAAGACGTATATTATTCTAATAATATCAAGTACCCAAATTACGTATTTAATATCAAAATTAGGGCGAAGTATGCATACATTATAACTTTATACAGGGAGCTCTACAAAGAACTTTGTCCCAGAGGTATTACAAAGTAAATATTTTAAGAGACACCCGGAGTATTCGGCAGACCACTAATATTATCCACGCTTCTGGTTAACTTAGGTTAAAAGTTTGAATGAACATTTTGTGGAATTTTATGGAATTAGCTTTAAAATATTAGGTTACTTTGCAAATATTAGGTTTTGTTTCAAATTTTGCACGATGTTGTACAAAGCTAGCCAACCACAATACATAAAAGTGTTCCTGTGTAGCTTCATTAAAAAATTACGATAAAGTAATTCAATTCAATTCAAATGCAGTGGTATCAAAATCCCTTTGACAAATTCAATATTCCGCATTATTGCGTGCTGATATTACTGCACCTAAAGTTAACATGAACGGGTGCCGCTTGGCAAAATCGTTCGCAATTGGCTCGTACAAGCATTGGAAGCGTTGGCAGCCGGCAATTAGTGCACTTTGTCGTCCCTACGAACCGTAAACCACAAAACAAATAAAGTCACATAAATGGGTATTGCTGGAACTAGGCAGCTGTAGCTGCTCATTTCAAGTGCGATGAAGTATTTGATCGTTTTCTTCATCGACACCTAATGACTACCTACTCATTGCTTTAATTAAAAGTCGGTGACGAAATTTCACACAAACATAATTCATATCTGTGTCAAAATCACACAAAATCATGCAACATCCACGACTGCTGAGATATGAGAATGGAAGCAAAAACGACTGCAGTGATAAAAAAATAACATTTTGCTTTAAGGTGGCACCGGATTTTAAATATTTTTTTATCCCGAGGGTGAGCACGCGCGTTATATTTTCTTTGATATATCTTGTCTTATACTAATGCTTATTTAAACCCTACATTAAGGCACAGCATATTAAAGTTAGGTGTGTGAAGGCCTTAATTGGCAAACAATAGAACTAATGTCGCAAGGTAATGAGCGCGGTACATACAGGTCTGTTAGTCCGTTCCACTGAATTTGTATTAATTAATCATACAAAACAATTTAATGAAATAGGACATGGAATGGAACCTGTTTTCCCGTTGGCGACAAAATACATTACAGAAATACAGTGAATAGAAGATAAATAGAACTAAAGTTTATTAAATTACTCAATTTGCGTAACTAAATGGACAATAGAAAACTCTTGTATGGCTTCATTAAATAAAATGAGATAAAAGTTTCCATGTTTGCCAGTCCCGCTTTGCAGATATAAACAAGGAGCTCGGCGACATTGTTCCACACACATTACAATGGAGACTTCGGAAAGTTTGTTCTAAACAGGGCTGTCAAGTGACAAGACAAATATTTGTTAGAATTTCTTGTTAATGGTCAAAACGTTCATAGAAAAAACAATTTGAGGGAGTAAAAGTCAAGCAAAAATAATAGATTTTCACTGGGATGTGTGAGGTATAATTTTTTTTTGCTGTCTCTGTATGCGACTGACTGACTGATTTTATCAGCAGGTAGCTAGGAATATTTGTATCAAATTAAGACTATGCGGGTGAAACCGCGTGTAATTTTTGTATTTATTACAGTTAACTTTTTAAAATTGTATACCCTTTAAGTTTTAAGCACGAAGGTTTCCGTCCTATTATTTATAAAATCGGCAAAAAAATCACGTTTGTTGTATGGTATTCTTTAGTATTTGTTAGTATAGCGGCAACAGAAATACTTCATTTGTGAAAATATCAACTGTCTAACTATCACGGTTCATGAGATACGGCCTGGTAAAAGACGGATAGAGAGCGTAGTTCTAGTAATAGGGTCCTGTTTTACCCTTTGAGACGGAACACCAAAAACAATGATTCTTTCACATTTTGGCAAAATGATTTTTTCTCCGATTTCTTTACAATTTATTCAACAAAGGGAAAAAGGTAGGTATAACAAACTTCTTTATTCGGATAGAAAAATACAGCTGTATTTAAATAAAAAGTTGGGGTAAAGCCTTTTCTTGTAGAAACCTTTGCCGTTTTGGGACTAATAACCTTTATTTTAACCTCCAATAGACTGTTGAAGAATGTGCAAAATATTTCTAATCTATATATATAAATAAATTACTATGAATACAAAATACCAATCATACATGTTTGTAATTTATTTTAATCAACACTTTATTGCTCTCGCAGTGTAAGTTTAGGAAACTTTGGGTGCAACTGCTGAAAGGAACAAAAACTGGGCTACACAGCTCAAACATACCCCGCATCAAACTTTTCTAAGCAAACGATTTTCCTAACAAAATTCGGAAGCATACCCGTTTTTGGGGCTCCACGCCAAAGAAGTAAAACCCTAAAAAACCTCATAAAGTCTTGCATTGGTGTACCTGCGACCGCAAATAATTTGTTTCTTAGGAATTTTATTGTCAATGGGGTACTGAAGTGATTGACAACAAGTATATTGTCAGACAGCATGTCCGTGTATAAGTATCCGTGTATTTGATTGTTAGTTTGATAACATAACATAGACACAAAGTTTATTTAAAAAAAAAACATTATTTTTTTACCTACACGCCCGAATCTATACATCTATATCTATACATCTATACAGATAAATAAAATTGAAGTGTCTGTTTGTCATTCCGAAATAACAGCTTTTCACTAAATGCATATGAAATTATACACGCTACTGACACCACAAAACCAAGTTTTAAAATTTTTCTCTGTCTGCCTGTCTGTCTGTCTGTTTGTTCCGGGTAATCTGAAACGGCTAGACGGATTTTAATGGGACTTTCACTGGTAGGTAGCTGATGTTTCAAGGAGTAACTTAGGCTACTTTTATTTATCAAAAATATTAGGGTTCCGCGACAATAAGGATGAAACTAAATCTACGCGGGTGAAACCACGGGGCACAGCTAGTATTAAAATAAAATACGGTTTCCTCTTTTCTCTCCACACCCTTCACGAAGATCTAACCTTTACAAATCTAAGCACAATATTGTTATATATTATGGTTGTGGCATGAAACCCTCGTAACTTATTGAACGTAATTTTTTTTTGTAAATAACTTTTTATTTTTATTTCTAAGTGTACGACCTACATCTGACAAGCGTGAACACGAATAAATTAAGTATTCCGAACTGTACCCGAATTCGTTATTACAAGCTCGGCCGACTTTTTAAAGTTTCCAATTGAACGGGGTGTAAAAAGTAAAATATTACTCACTTCATATCTACAACCTAATTAATATCGGCGTAGTGTACCTTTTTGACTGTCTTGTTTTCTATCTGAAATAAAGGGTAACTTTGATTAACGGTTTTTATTATTTTAAATTATACAGGGTTATTCATTTAAAAAATGATAAATTTTACCATTCTTCTAATGAGCATGTAAAGTTATAATTTACACAAATACCATTGGTTTTGATAACTTTTGCTTCCACTGCGTACACCGGGTGTACACCGAGTCCTACGCAAGAGATAAATTGTATCGAAATTCGTTGATAAGGCCAAGATAAAGTGGTCGAAGCAAGGGGGAACTGATCCTGGCTAATGTTATGCTAAGCCAACCCACACACGTGTGAATAATGTAAAAGGTTGGTAGAAGCCATCCATTAATAACATGTCCTTTTTCAACCGAAAATTGAGGACAAGTTAACACGCAGAGTGTTTGGGTTATTTGGTATTCCTGCACGGAGGTTTTCTTAAAACATTCAATGAGAATTCGGTTTCCTAATTCACTTTTTAAGAGTCAGTCTGTAGTTGCAAAATTAGTCTGGCTTATATAATTATTTTAGTGATCCTAATAAAAACTTTGCTTGGACTGTAAAAAATAATTACGGTGGACCTAAAGTACTGAAACATTCAGTATGCTTAATCAAATAAACCTGAGTGATATAAAGTGCACGCATTCTTGGCTAGTATGGTTCCATCAGCATAATTCCTAATAATTAATTACCAATTAAATCAGTGTCCGAAAAGTAAAAGCTTACGAAGTTGTTAAATACTGTAAACACTAAGTTTGGTTAGAGTAAATAGAAACAGGTATTCACGTAACTTTGTTGAAGCATGCTCACCCAGAGATATCCCGGAAATTTGCAGCGATGCCAGTTGAATAAGAATCAGCACGGTCGGTATACATATGAGATACATACAAAAGGGCGACTCCCATATATTGATATTATCAGACGCATGCATAAACGCATCCTTACAATAGCCGTCGTTGTTTGAGTAGCCACCTGTTACGTTAGTAGTGCAAGGTCTAATGTTGTCGGTCTGTCTTACCAAAGTTTGACTAAAAACTTAGGTGCTGTGATGTCATATCATAAGTTTTATAGAGATGTACGTGGGACTAAGATGGCCAATACATGATCTCAGAATTTTCAATTCAATCCAATTTATTGCTTAACTATAATCTCAATTCTAGTACAGAGGCGCGTAGGCATTTTGGTACCCGATGTGTTGGAACAACTTTACCTTCGGTGAAACATTCTGGGTAGTTATCAGCTTGCATACCACTATCTCACTCTTTATTTACTACTGGTATCAATTTGTGATAACAATGATTGTTTAAGCAGCGCGTATTATAAACTTTTAAGCTTTGACGTTTAATTTTGACCCCGCGATTGTTTTATCCGGGGAAATATAATAATACTCGCGCGTCTAATTTGTGGTTCGACGATTCTAGACCAAATGTTCCTACATTTGACCGCCCTTCTGAATGTTATTATTTTGTGGAACAGTAAAGTTGTCATCCTAGGGCTGCACACGTACACATTTGGGGCAACGTAGGATGTAATGGTTTACGAACAGTTGCGTTACTTTGAGAATGAGCGACATTTTGAGATGCAATTATTTTATCACGTAACCTACTACGTCTTAACTTGTGTATCTATTTATATCTTTTTAACTAGTTTTTCCTCGCGGTTTTAACCGCGTAGAGCGAATTTCTTGGGTGACCCGCGGAACCCTACGGAAATAGAAGTAGCCTAATTTACTACATATTAAAATTGAAATTGTGAAATTCCCACTAAAATCGGTCCAGTCTCAGCATCGGTTTTTTCATGTCAGAACCTACCGTATATACTTTCATACGCATTTAGTGAAAAGTTTTTATTTTGGAATTACATGCAGACACTTCAATTTTATTTATCTGTATGTATATATATATATAGACTGCCTATTACTCTAATTAGAAGAAAACTCTCGTGCGTCGTTTCATATGGGAAGCGTCGGTACATTTTTTCCGGTCAGTTTCACTACCTGTGTCCATCTTTATCCTCTTCCTGACACAAACAAATCAATATGTTTTTTAATGCTTTCAGATTAATATTAATTACATCCAAATACCTATGTTCTCTAATTAAAACCTAAACATTATTAAATGTTATACTTATATATTTTACTTGTGAGTGCTTTAGATATTTCCGAACCAATTTTTCTTTTGTATAAAAAAGGTGATCCTTTACCTTATCTTTGTATTTATTTATTTTTATTGGATAAAAAAATATATGTCCGCTTGGTTCCGCTATCGAATAGCTAGCTTTATTAACATTATTGTTAAGGTATACATTTGTTCGCATCGGCACAGTCAGTCAACTTGAGACGGACTGTTTATTTAAAGTCAATATAATGTAGTGGCTTTAGAAAACATCCCTTATCCTTGCGGCCTGGTTTTCTTATTCAATGTGGTATTTTTCTTTACATTTCCGTAATGAGACATTCAAGAGGGTTGTAACAAATAAATTTATATGTTTATGTGAAGAAAACATGACTTCTACCAAATGGAAAAACTTTGCTCTTTGAGATGACACGTTTTCACTTTTTCCTAAAGATAAAGAAAGTTTGAAGTCTTGCCCACAATAATGTCTTTGTGATTATGAATGACTAAATAATGCCTTCATGGTTTAGTAGTTGCAAGCGCCATTGACAAGACAGAGTCCTGGGTTCGAACCCCGGGTCGGGCTTGCTGTTGTGTTTTCCTTCTGTGACTTGATTAGTGCCTGGTTTATGGCAATAGACTCGCCCTATTACATGGAACATAAACATAACTGGTGAAATGTGAGTGTACTAATAAATACACATCGATCTACCCCTTCGGGGAATACTGACGTATACATGTATGTAATTTTTTTTTTCTTCCCTTGTTTTGATTAATTATTTCACCTTATATGTAAGTGTTATAAAAATTTACTAGTATTTTACAGATGAGTTTCAATAACTGGTACTTGAATACACTTCGCACGATCTCTAAGACTTTTCTTAGTCAATAGAAAAAATCTAAACGGATTTAAATTACTTTAGTAAAATTACTAGCTGTGCCCCGCGGTTTCCCCGCGTAGAATTAGTTTCATGCTTCACGCGGAACCCTAATATTTTTATTAATAATAAAAGTAGCCTAAGTTACTCCTTGAAATATCAGCTATCTGCCAGTAAAAGTCCCGTTAAAATCGGTCTAGCCGTTTAAGAGATTACCCGGAACAAACAGACAGACAGACAAACAGTGAAAAATTTTAAAATTTGGTTTTTTAGTGTCAGTAGCGTGTATACTTTCATATGCATTTAGTGAAAAGCTGTTACTTTGGAATTACAAACAGACACTTCAATTTTATTTATCTGTATAGATGTATAGATGAAGGATGGTGTCATGTAAATGGTGGTTTAAATTAGTTTACATGAATAATGCTAAATATAATAAATTAATTTAGCTATGAAGAGTGATCTACGTAGATTTACGATAAGAGGCTTATTCATTAAATTAAAATTAAGTATCGCGACTAATCTAGCCTTATAAGACTTTTTAAATACATCCAAAAAACATGTAAATGCCTATTCTACTATATCGTTGAACAATTACCGCGTGACGTCACTTAGTTGGTATTCCCAGATCCAAACACCTTTCAAATTAACACAGACAATAAGATCAGCAGCGGCACGTTAACGGGGCAGCGAATTGAAGTAATTGAATCATCGTGAACGCCAATAGCCTCTCAAGTAATCTTGTTCCCTATGGGCCCAGGGGATTGCGCCGGACTGCCTACAAAAAAATATTGTAACTTTGTCAATTGCGCGGTATTGAGTTTGCTGTACGCTGATCTATATCTATACATCTATACAGATAAATAAAATTGAAGTGTCTGTTTGTAATTCCAAAATAACAGCTTTTCACTAAATGCATATGAAAGTATACACACCACTGACACTAGAAAACCAATTTTTAAAAAATTTCTCCGTCTGTCTGTCTGTCTGTCTGTTTCGGGTAATCTCTGAAACGGCTGGACGGATTTTAACGGGACTTTCACTGGTAGGTAGCTGATGTTTCAAGGAGTAACTTAGGCTACTTTTATTTATCAAAAATATTCCGCGACAATAAGGATGAAACTAAATTTACGCGGGTGAAACCGCGGGGCACAGCTAGTCATCAATAATATTGTGGTTAAATATTAAATGTAACATAAAATATGTATCTGAAGCAATTTTTTTATTTAAATAACATGAATTTTGTGTTTCTAACTTAATTTTTATCTCACCCTTCTAATTAAGTTTACCTTTTAATCTATACATCTATACATACAGATAAATAAAATTGAAGTGTCTGTTTGTGATTCAAAAATTACAGCTTTTAACTAAATGCATATGAAAATACACACTCTACTGACATTAAAAATACCAAGTTTTAAAATTTTTCTCTGTTTGTCTGTATGTCTGTTTGTTCCGGGTAATCTCTGAAACGGCTGGACGGATTTTAGCGGGACTTTCACTGGTAGGTAGCTGATGTTTCAAGGAGTAACTTAGGCTACTTTTATTTATCCAAAATATTAGGGTTCCGCGACAATAAGGATGAAACTAAGTCTATGCGGGTGAAACTGCAGGGCACAGCTAGTGAAAAAATAAGATCCTAAAAGCATGGTATCGGGGCAGAAGTCAATATTTGATTAGGAACCCGACCGATTTTACTGATAAGAAATCTATAATTTATTTATAGAAAAGAGAAACATAAGGTAGAATTGAAAAATTCCTCCATTCCTTTTTTTTTATCTGTTAAAAAAGTTAAAAGTCTGTTTTGGTTGACCCCATTTTCTATGAAATATTAAATATCATAATTTTAATAGCATAATAGCATAATCTCAAGTCCTAACCAACGCTTTGAACAAATCCAATTGTTCTTAAACAGTCCTTTATTCCGTCTATTCCCAAATTCATTTTTAATTAGGATCAACGCCTACTTATTATGTTCTCATTGTTACTATCTCTATAAGATTTTTCTTCTACCCATAATATTTGCTTGGTGATATTTCGTATTGATTCAAACACGTAATAATAATGTTTCTGATTCCCCTTACCATCGCGGTTACATATACTCTTATTACTAACTAGCTGTGCCCCGCGGATTCTTACTACTTAGCTTGAGCTAATCTCAGGAAGTAGTCGGATTTGTGAAATTTCAGTGTTAGAAGTATTTATAACCACGCTAAGACCAATAGCCATTCATAAAATATAGTCTACACAGCTATTATATACTATACATTTCTCTGCCACCTCGGTATAATACCAACCACCATAACGTGGATTTGTTCAAATCGATTGTTATAATATTCGTGAAATTAGATATCAAACAAACGGTACTTACATTTATGTAAACAGCAATATTGAATCCAGGATTTGATATTACATTTCTTATGATCCGGTGAGTGAGAGCGGATTTTCTCAAATACTTACTATGGATATTACACACCCACACAATTTTTTGGTAAGATATGTATATAAGACTAGGAAAAGTGGTTTTCGATAAAAGTTTTGTGTATTTTTCTGACGAATTACATACCAACTTTATTACGTTTGAGGTTTTGAACGTCGCGTAGGCTCTATATTTATCCCTATGCAGATATTCAATAATTCGTATTTAGCCACATCATCTTTTCATCCAATTAAAATACAACTATATTAAGAAGAGCATGTTTTTTTTTGTCATGTCTTCCTCTCATGATCTTGACAGTCTCTAAGACATAATTTAGTAAATTTTTTTTTACCCAAAAGCCCTCAAAAACAGAGTAATTTAACACAAATAAGTGATGAGGCATAACTACTGATAAAAAAAACGTATTATTATAAAACTGCAACAAATCGTGTCTGTACGTGGAATAATTTTCGAAAAATGTAACAATTGTATAGTGCGAGTTTTTTTAAACGCTGATAGTTATTGTGATAATACAAATGAAAAACTTGCACTCAGTCCGTTTATGTGTCAAATATACTTATGTAAAAATAAGTATGATATTGAATTTGGTAATACCCCGCTATCTTATTCATGACTACCCCTGAAGATGACTAATTCCTAGTCAACAGCACCTACCTTTGAAACAAATTCAATAAACTGAAAATGAAAGGGTCGGTAAACACAATTTTCACTCGTGTATATTTAGGTGAGAAACCGTGAGTAACTAAGATCGATAATAACCTCATCACAAGTTTATTGTCATTGAACACCGTTCTGACTTGTGAGATGTCAACTAATAATGGAGTCCCGAGAGTATAATTAGTAGAATATCTATCAACAAAGCAAAGGGATTCGTTTGTTACGTTCCAACTCCGGACAATGGGCTGTTTGAGATGGGTTTGGGACATGAATATGATGAGATATCTTTGTAACTATTAATCGTTCATAAGTTAGGGGAAGTGAAACGGTTGATAGATATACATAATAGTTTCTGATTCAAATTGTGTATTTAAAATTTTTTAGGTTTGGGTAGCTCTGCATCCTAGGTATTTCAAATACATTGTTGTCACGTGGACTCGCTAATAGATGAATATAATTTCTTTCGCGTGTGATTTATTTCATATTTTCGTATATTTATTATTTTAGGTACCCTTAGCCTGACCTCTGAGTCAAAAGTGTCACACACAACATTATACTTTTCTGATCTGGTCCGCCGTTTTGCCGAAAACCAGTAGAAGACAAAAGTCCGATACACTTTCTCATAAAAAAAATAAGCACGCATCGATTCATACAATTCAAAGCGAATTATTATAATATGTAAATTGTAATGGAACCTTTATACCGCATTCCAACATACAAATCGTTTAGCGTAGAAGTGGTTTCACGCTGCAAAATATACAATTACGAGTAAAATCACGTTCTTATTTAATTATTATTTCTGTGAAAGTGTAATTTGCAAGGATTTCTATCTATTCGCTGTTATATGTTTATGCTAATTTTAACCGACTTCGTAACAGTGGCTGGTTTTGAATTTGTCGGAATCAAATGTAGTATTGAAATATAATTAATCGTTACATTTTTTTCTATTTTCTATACAGATAAATAAAAGTGTCTGTTTGTAATTCGAAAATAACAGCTTTACTTTTTATCTCCGTCTTCGGCTGGTCTGACTTTGACGGGACTTTCACTGGCTGATATCTTAGGCTACTTTACTCGTTAGGTTCCGCGAAACAGGCAATGATTAGAGAATTTTAATCAAATCTACACTAGTGGAGCTACGGGGCACAGCTAGTCTTAAGCATAGATTTACGAGTATAGCTCGATGCGACATATTTATACTTAAGTTCACTGTGCAGTGAACATTAAAATCCCTACTAATATTATAAATGTGAAAGTAGCTCTGTCTGTCTGTTACGCTTTCCCGCTTAAACCTCTCTACCGATTTTGATGAAATTTGGCACAGACAATCTTTAGACCCTGAGAAAGGATATAGGCTACCTTTTATTTATTAAAAATATTAGGTTTCTGTGACCATAAGGATGAAACTAAATTTACGCGGGTGAAACCGCGGGGCACAGCTAGTACTGTACTTAGTTATTTATGGTTTTTCTCAAGGTCTTCTTCAAAGTATGTTAATCTACTATATAAAAATAAGTCGGGTTTTCCTTCCTGACGCTATAACTTTAGAACGCACGAACTGATTTCCACGGTTTTGCATTCGTTGGAAAGGTCTCGGGCTCCGTGAGGTTCATAGCAAAGAAAATTCAGGAAAAATCTACTATATAAAAATAAGTCGGGTTTTCCTTCCTGACGCTATAACTCTAGAACGCACACGAAGCCATCTGGTGGCGAAACGGAGTTCGCCGGGTTTGCTAGTATTGTATACTTATACTTTATCTGTCAAACATTATCTTCTACACTCTATTAGGAAATATAGCAGACTTTCATTTTAATAATTGGGTTAAAAGCGTGGTATTCTAGCCTTTCAGGTCGAGAGTAATCTAATAATGCTTCAAGGGAACAATTCCGCTGGCGTTTGCTTTAGGAGCCAATTTTAAAATACTCTATAACTGCGTATTTTAAGCTTCATTAATTGAATATTCCCTTTAAAGGCTTTTAATTTTGTTTGTTTGCCAATTTTGCCAATTAATTAACGGTTTTGTGGCTGTTCAAATCTCCATAATCGCACTTATTGCCAGTGTTGAGTAAAATGTACTTAAGTTCAGGGAAATTTAAATGTAAACGTTTCAGCCAAAATTACCGATGAAAAATCAAATTTGTTTTTTTTTGACTAAAAGTAAGTGTTGAATATTTTTTTCCGAACAAAATATACTCCAATTGGAATACTAATTTGATTTCATAACTATGTGAAAAATAAATGTAGCATTCAATTCAAGCTTCGACTGATTACTCTGAAGAGAAAAAAATACATATCGCGTGACCAGTGGCAATAAAACGCGGCCATGTTTTAGGGTTCCGTAGACAAATAACTTAAAAAATATATTTGTAATATTCACTCTAAATAATCAAAATGCGTGTTATAATCCAATTAGTGGTCCAAAATATTACATAGAACGTGTAAACATGGCCTGAATGACGTAGCTTTGTGATATATGCCATATTTACACTTACTATGTTGATTTAGGTACTATTGTTACCCTTTCAGAAACTTCGTATGGGCAGCCCTTGGCCCGCGTTGAATTGCAAGGGTCCTTTTTTGAAAGTGTGGTCATTAATGGACTTTAAATTACCACGGGAATATAAGAAGGGTAATGCGTAACGGTACTGTATCGCCACCTTACTGCGTTATTCTGTAAAGTACCTCAGCAACGAACTTGACGTCGTGTGTCAGTTTAAAATATACAAATTTAAACGTTATTGTGCATATTTTATTTATTTATTTCCTATGATTGAAATGGACACTCGATGACGAGTTTCTCGCTGAGATACCGTACAAAATAACGCAGCTAATTAAATCGCAGCCAAATAACGCTTCTTTAGAGTTGTGTTTCTGTGAGTAGAGCCTCCAGTTTGTTTTTAATACTTTTCAATATATCAAATGCTTGAATCTTCTCCTTTTTGCGTCTCTCGAATAGGATCGTTAGGTCTGGGATAGGGAATTGCAATCTGAGTAAAAAAAAGTATACAGTTTTAGTCATATGCTACTTATGCTAATAAATAGTAAACACATACACAAAACAACAGAGCAGTTGCCTGCTATGCAAACACGCAAGTTCGAATCCCAATAGGCGGAGCCTATACCTATGAGTTTTTAAGAAACTTATGTGCAGTGAATTCACACCACGTGCTTTACGGCGAAGGAAAACAACGTGAGGAAACATGCATAAGTCTAAGAAGTAATTCAAAGAAGTTATAGTGCCTGAGACGGCAATAGACTCACCATCTGTCATGTTGGCACTTGGTCATCTTCGGTGAAAAGTGGGTGTTGTTACTGCAACACCTCTGCCTACCCCTTCGGGGAATAAATATGAGTGTATGTATACAAGACAAGTAGTAGGTGCTACGCCCTTGAGAGCACTTTGCTAATATTACAGTATATTTATTACCTAACAAAGTATATGGGGTGCTATAAATATTAAACGCAAGTGTGTGCGTAATCAACAACAACACTGCTCGTAATACAAACCTTTTTTATTTCAGGAGTAATACAATTATCGCGAAGCATTTTTACGGCTTTGTTCATATCAGATTTCAACCACAATTCATTTGTTTATTATCTAGAGAATAACTGACAAACAATATTGTATGGCTTGTTTAAGGCAGTGGAATATTGTTCCAAAAATTGTCTGTTTATAAATATTTTACAGGAAACGGAAAACATCTTAATCATCAGTGTTGTCTGAGAAAAATGCCTATAATTTACGATAAGCATAAAAAAATACTGATTCTTATCTGCTCGTCTTCTACGAGTCCCCGAAAGTGTAAGACGAAGTGGTTGAAACAGTTTTCATCGTATATGATTGGGAACCATCGTGACAGATTGGCCGTCTCGTAAGACATTGAATTTCCTTTCTTATTCAGGTGTCCTAACGATCTTTCCCTACTAGCTGGTAAGATCGGAGCTGCCGTCGATTGTGTCAAAATACTTGAAATCTATGTCTCTTTAAACAAATATATATATATGGCAAAATCAAATAATAAATTAGGTATATTTGTGCTAAATTTCAATCAAATCCTTAATAATTATCCAAACATACCAATTTTCACATTTAATTAATAATACGATTGTGATGCTTCTCACTACCTACTAAACCTTAATTTTCTCAGGAATTAACTAAACTACCACTGAGAATATAATAACGCTTCAAAAACTTAAATCAATAAGATATTCTTGAATTTCCACGAAATCCTTTTGTGAGATGTACTCCATAGAAATATGAGTACGGAACCACACTTATTTTTCCAGACTTCAAAAGTACGTTAAAGGAAGCTCTATAAATGCAAACTGGCTCCAATTACCTTCTAATAGTTTGCAAGCCAATTGAGACTAATCCTAGTGTAATGCATTTTACATAATGATACCTGTTTGATACCTTGTTTAAGTTCAGCGTCCTTTTATTGTATAGTAAATTGATTGAAATTATAATTTGAAGCTTAGTAAATTTAACTCTATTTGATGCTAATGAATAAATGTATTCATATTTTTTTGGTATTGGATTGCAACTTACTAACTTTGTTAAGATCGATGATGCAATGATTGGAAGAGATACCTATTTTTACACACTACATTATTTAGCTCCGGTATATATACATGGCCTAGGTATTTGTGGGGAGAGCGAGTGATCATGCTCATCCCCAGGAAAGGGAAGATCTTCCAGCCAGGCGGGTGTCATGCCTGGGGAACCGCGGCTCCAACTGTTCTAGTTGGAAACTTGTATATATACTGCAATGCGCTTGAAAACTCTTCTGGCGCGATTTAGGTTCTCGTGTATTTGTATCTAAACTTCGCATTTGTTAGCGAGTAGCGCCATCTATGAGCGAGTGGAGAAACGCTGCTACATATTCTATATTGCCTAGAATTGTATCTTCTAAGTCAAAATCGCAATAGAATAATCGTCACAACAAAGTGACATATCGATCAATCAGTCAATTATTTATGTATCATCCTCAATCATTAAAATTTATGTAGTTATTGTAATTTCTTACGAATACACTTCCATTTATCGAAAGTAATGTGACGAGAAATAATCTAAGTACATTAGAAACAAACAAAATGTCATTAAGTCTTAAGTCGATACTAAATAAACCTCTAATATGACGAGGGTTCCCCGATAGACCCTTGTATGTGTGTCATGTTTGCATTTGCACAACATATTTTGTTACGAAATATATACTATACTTATAAAATCTATGTATCTCAGGCATCGCCGTAAGGTTGACTGGAAGGAAATTACATTTGCCTGCGCTAAATTGCATTGCATTTCTACTTAATAAGGCAAGTATGAAAAGACCTTAAAAATTAATATACCTAGATAGTGCTGAAAATGGCCCTAATGTGTTGAATAGAAGGACACATTTATTCATGATAGCGTTTTCAAGTAAAAGTCTTTAAAGTACTAAGAGAACTTATATTACCTTGTACGTTCCTTAATTGATAGGAACTTAGTTTATAGGACTTACTTAATTGACTGGACTTACTTATTTATTAAAGCTTCATATACACAAAGTAAATACTTTTAGACTTAGACTTCTTGTCTTAGTATAAACTTGTAATTTAGCTACAGTATATTCTCTCAGAACTGATCCATTAAAAATGACTTCTCACTGCTCTTCGTATCCGGGGCAACATGATTTATACAATAGCTATTTTTAAATTAATTAGTCGGT
The DNA here is from genome assembly GCA_964035505.1 of Watsonalla cultraria. Taxonomy (NCBI): domain Eukaryota; kingdom Metazoa; phylum Arthropoda; class Insecta; order Lepidoptera; family Drepanidae; genus Watsonalla; species Watsonalla cultraria. The sequence continues at coordinate 4,890,681 of OZ037721.1, forward strand.
TGGTGCTCCCAAATTGTGATTTAACCGCGCTCTTAAAACAGTTTACATCATGTTCTATGGTATAGTAAACTGCAGCCCAGTAAATTTAGTTAGAATAAATAGCTTAACACTTTTTGCGACGTTTATTACGTGACATGTTATTTTTCCTCATCTGGTAACTGGTCATAAGTTCTTAGGGTATGAAGAAGATATTTGAAATAGACCGTCTACAGCTCATGCGCGCCGAATTTCCCTCGGGCCGTATTCCCTTCCGCCCTAATGCAGTTTGCTTCGTTCAAACTACAAGCTATGGCGAGACCCTACAGTTGACAGGTCATTTTTGCTACGAGTTATACATACACACCAATAAACAACCCTTTTTACTGAACCCTTTCAAGATCATCCCAGTCTTATGCAATTTATTCGGAAGTCTACATGTTTGTATTGCCGGGATCAGATCGTTAGAATGGTTATCTATACTAAGTTATATGGCCTGTAGCTGCACTGAGCAAACTATCGCGGTAAATTTATATTTAGCAATGTTGTTTCAGATACAACTCAACACAAATTGTTTTGGGGGCCGGCTATAATCTTTTTTGGCAGTGACGTCTGACTAACTTTTAATATTTTAGTACTCGTATCACAAATTGATACGTCAAAGCTAATAATAAGTGCTGAAACTGATGACGGCTCTTACCATCATTACAAATCTTAAAAAATCTCACCCTATCAGGAATTAATTTTGAAACAACGGTAACAGACAGACAGACAGAGAAAACACATTTAAATTGGTTTTTACAGTACCGTGTATACTTTCGTATGCATTTAGTCAAAAGGAGTATTTTTAGAATTACAAACAGACACTTAAATTGTATTTATCTGTAGGTACTGTATAGATGTTGAAAACCTCTAAAAAGGGGTTACGAAGGTCAGGTGGCAGTCGCTTCGTATAAAAATCAGGTGATCAGCCACATCGGGCTGAATCAAGTGCCGACCCCAACAATACATGGGATAAGGCCAGGGAGATGATGATTCTAAATTAGCTGTTTAGGACTAAAATTTGTAATTTCGGACTTAAATTCATAAGTGGCAAGCGCAACCCTAATGTTACTAACGTATATACTTTCATAATATACATTTAGTGAAAAGCTGTTAATTTGAAATTACAAACAGACAATTCAATTTTATTTATTTGTATAGATTATTATCTACTATCAATAAATATAGTTATGCTTTTTGCAGAGCTTATACCATCGTAGCTTTGCGGTAAGTAAGCTATTCACGACTTGGCAGAATATATTCTCACGTCCGCATCCCAAAAGCATTAGTATAATATTCCGGTGATATTTTATTGGGTGATACCGTGATCTCAGATATCAAAAGAATCTTGCTCTAATACCCTTTTCAAGTCGAAGGCTTGAATCGTATCCCTTTTCGAGTCTTAACTTGTTCACAATTGAAAGATTTGAAAGGTAGTGAAGATGTTCTATTTTTGATGCTAATCTTGTTGTGTAACTTAAAGTGGATTTGCAGTGGAGGGGAACAATTTGGAAGTTTAATTTACATCAAAGAAACAGCCAGAACACATTGATAAGGCTAAATTAGAGGCTTGAGGTCGGGACGCAAGAATAGACAAAATAGGTAGACAAAACCCGCTGAGATAAAGTTTATCAGACTTTGAAGTTCTTCCACTGATTGCGGTCAAACGAGCGCTTGCCTTTGAAATTGTTTTGCTACTAAACAGAAATGTAATAAATATCCTGATTCCTACTTTGTATTAGCAACTTTGACTTCATGGTTCGTCTATTTTCTCCTTAACTTTAATTATCATCTTTGATCAATCGACTAGTAGCCAAAGTTTACTAATTTGATTAAATTTCTCCGTCCGTCTGTTTGATCCGGCGAAACTCTGAGACGGCTGGATGGATACGTATTTATTTATTTAAACATATATAGCGGACGCCACGCGATTTCACCCACGTAGTTAGTTCCCGTAGGAGTACGGGGATAAAATATAGCCATTGTTACTCTCTGATGAAGTAGCTATCCATTGCTGAAAGAATCTTCATGATCGATCAATTAGTTTCGGAGTCTATTCAATGCAAACAAACAAACAAAAAAAAACAGTCAAATCGTTCTTTCTATAATATTAGTGTAGATAATATGCTCACGCCTGTATCCCATGGGGGTAGGGACCACCGATCGCCTCATGCTACGATCCTTACGTACTTCTTTCGCTTCATCCACATTCATGCATCTCTTCATACACTTCCTGCGGTTACGATTATTTATACATAGTTTAAATTGTTAATCTTAAGCGGGTAAGACCGCTAGTAAATAATTCTTAGACAATATTTTACATCAGTCCGTACCAAATCACTAACCGGGACATGCAAAACACTTCCTCCGCATACATTAGTGTAACACGCTATGTATCCTGTGGCTAATCTGGTTATTTCTTCATGTATATATAAGTTTTTACCCGAGGTACTTAACTAACCAACAATTGTCAATAAAACATAATCCTAACATTGCATGTTCGTAATCTAAGCTTCCACACATTTCATACTTTTGATACCCCGAAAGGGTAGGCAGATGTGTATTTATAACACTAACATTTCACCAGTTATGTTTAGTAAGTTACTCCTCGTAACATCAGCTATCCAGTTATATATATCATATCACATATCAGCTATATCAGCTAGCCAGTGAATAATTAGGGCCTTTTCAGAGAAAAAGACAAACAGACAGAGAAAAAATACTGTTTATTTTATTTCAGTACGTACCGTTAAACAGCTGTTAATTTTGAAATACAAACAGATATTATAATTGTGTTTATCAGAAAAGATTCGAATATTCATAATAATAATATCTGAACATACGTAAATCAAAAATAACGCAGTTCGTTTTCACATCCGTCCCACTGTTACTTTAATTAATAGAGCGTATTGTCTGACAGAATCGTGGAATCATAACATTGTACAGAGTGTTGTTTGGGAGAAGTATTATAGACAAATTGCAATGAAAAGGCCCTCTAGGCACCCGTTCCACAAATTTAATTGCAATAATAATAAATAACATTTATTACATGATTTTTAAGGTTTAATTTTTTTTTTCAAATATTTTGCTATATCATACCATTATTTTACTCACAGATTTTAATAAACTTTGTTCTAAGTAATTCTATGAACATATAAACATTGTGCGAAAATATAATTTATTTGTGATCCATTGTGTTTTATTTATCTAATAAACAAGAAATGATATAATATAATAATGGGGCTTTAATACTATAGTGAAGTAGAAAGTAGTAAGAAAATTAATTCGATAGAACAAAATAATTAAAAGAAAAACTGTTAATCCATCACCTGAATTATTTTTTTAAACATACCCGTACCCAAACCCGTCAGGTAATGTGACGATCATCTTGTATATAGTGTATCATAGCTGAATTTTACGGAGCGTATCGTAACGGGTGAAATTTATCAGTGTGGTAAATTACCGACATATTTTTGTACCTGTCACAACCTATTATCATATTTTATCAAGTTTCCGACAGTTTCCGCGATATGCCTACGCGTTCCTACGCACTAAGCCTTGGTATTTCCATCAAATATAAAAATAAAACAAAATTACAGAATCTTACTTTGTTCTATTATGTGTAAAAATCATTTGTTTATTCGGAACAATGGGTTTTGTTCAATATTTCTTCATAATATAATTTATTATCGTTTTCTCAAGATCTCACGCCAAGATACGGATCTCGACCAATAATAGAAGTAGGTATTTGTTTTTTTTTTAATTTTGTATTTAAAGTCGCTTCGAATATCGAATGTTTCAGTAAAGTAAAAAAATCTCACGTAAAGTGAAAAGTACTGTAAAACATTTCCTTGTTTAAAGTTAATATCTCCATTTAAAAGTTTCCCAAAGTGCCTAAATGGAAGGCAAAGTTCTAATATGATTCCGGAACGAAAATAAAAATAAAACTTGGGGAGTTATGACCACTTTCTTACGTTTTTATTGTCTTTACAGGTAAAATTGGTGCGGATTCCCAGCTGTGAGAAGGGGGGAAGAGATAAGGTGTGAGAAAATAAGAGTGGAGTGTTTGTTGATACCAGCTGGAGCTCGCAGTCTGCACCGATGAGGCTTGTGAATCATGAGTGCTTGGTGTTACATCGCGATCATGATGTCCACGATCAGCACAGGCATACCCTCGCCCGCACCCCTGAAAACTGAAGCTAAAGAAGCCTTTGGTAATTTTATCCTATTTATAATAGGAGCAATCTATCATTCTTTTAAGCAGGATGAGTCTCGCTAGTTCGTGCCGGGCCCGAGAAGGCCCAAGCCGAGTGTTGGCCTTAGCATAATCAAATAATCCTACCAGTCCTACTCATATTATAAACGGGAGAGTTTGTTAGTATGGATGTATGGATGCTCAATACTTCTCACGGAAAAACGAATGAATGTATTTCAATGAAATTTTACAATAATCTGTATGCTTAAACATCATAATGTGCCTATTTGCATACGCTATAATTTAAAAAGATTATTGTGTGATTTGTCCAAAGTGTAGAGCTAGTAGTACATTGTACCCGCGTAGACTTTTATATTCTTGGGTGGAACGCTAATGTTTTTTTAATATTTAATGTAGCCTAAGTTACTCGTAATATTGGAACCTACCAGTGAAATTCCCCTTAAAATCGGTCTAGCTGTTTCGGAGATTACCCGGAACAAACAGATAGACAGAGATTTTTTTTTTTTATGTTGGTATAGTATATTCTTTCATATGCAATAAGCTGTTATTTTGGAATTACAAACATGTATGTATCTGTATAGATGGACACGTGTGAATGAAACGTCAAAGCTAATAAGTTCATCATATTATGTCATAGTTGGCCTCCTATCACTAAGGTAAATAAGTTCTTAAATAAAAACCGTATATAGGCAAACGTAGAGCGCTCCTCCGGTTTGACAGCACGAATGTCTTTCAATTTCGTCGGTAGAAATTGTATGAGATGGGGTAGAAAGAAGTCCATGATCAATAGCGCACCAAATTATGTGCAGGTTCAGCAGTGAATTGGTATGGCCCGGTAATGTTTTCGTAGGAATAGCACCAAAATGGTAAACAAGCATACGACCCACAGAGTGTTATGTGGTTACCTCAGTCTATGCCAACTTGACTTTAGTTACAGACAAACAAATAGCTCTTGTAACGTTAAGCTTACTAGACAGTAAAACCACAGTGTAGCAATGATTACGTTCACCTTGAAAATAGGTATAGATACTTTATCTAAAACTTGTCTTAACAATATTTTATGTTATTTTAAGTAAACAAAATTATTAATATTATCTATAAGAAATGTCGAGAATTTTTCTCCCTATAGGTGCCAGGAAGTATTGAAGTTCATTTTGTGCAAAATTGTCTCCGATGATGAAGCTTAAAAGTTAACTGCGTCATAATGTTCTAATGGCTATTTTATTTGCTCGATAAAAGCACTTTATTTTAACTTCATTATCGTGTCTCTCTACGTCACAAAGGATAAACCGTTAAACTTTAAAAGCAAAAGTTTTCGAAGCGAACCAGTCAATATTAGAGATATTTTACACGTCGCATTATGGTTTTAACGTGCATGTGCACACAGCCCATCATTATTATTAATACCAACATCTGCCCGGAATGTGTAAATGGACATGAGCTTCAAAAATGACGTTTAATTAGTGGTCAAGTGTCCCATAAATAAAATAAAATAATTTGTTTCTTTTATATGTATAATACGAGTACATAGCCTATTGTTATCGCAGGGGTAGTACGGCTTTTGATTAGTAATACTTACTTATAATACGGTATTACATGCTTAACGTGCTCTCCGAGGCACGGAGGGAACTTGGACGGTCACCCATCCAACCACTGGTTTGGGTTAGTGTTCCTTAACTTCGCTGATAGAATAACGCAACAGCAACTGTGCTAGGAGCTCCTCTGCATGCAGAAACGCTAATTGGTTTTTATGTTCTCAGATCGCCATTACTGGTACACACAAGCACAAGAAACTCTTCAGAAACGCCTACAATACGCCTCAGACAAAAACCCTGTTGCGAAGTAAGTATCATAATCTCTTTGGGATCACGTTCATATTAACTCGCTGAGAATCATTTACTTTATTCCAAGAATAAATTCACGTCACGTCATAAATAACTAGGCCGTGTATGAACATTGGAGTAAGTAAGTACAACATGCAAATTATTAATAAACAGCTTGAAGGCCCAATCTTAATATAAGCTGAAATAAACTTGAAATAATTAATTAAAATAAAACAAACATTTGATTCAAAACTTCTCTCCATAATATGCCTGTATTCTCCGAAGGCGTAGGCAGTGGTAGTACTTATAATACACCCACATTTCCCCAGCTATGTCTTAAAGTCTCTTATAGTAGGGGGCGAAGCTGACTGCTACAGGCTGCTAGGTAGAAAATCACAAACGGAAAAACCCTGTACCACTTCTACGACACAAGATCAACGGGGCAATTTTTTGAACATTATTATTAATGATGCTAGGATTTTAGTCAGGCTGCAATTACTTTTTAAGTTCTTTATAGACATTAAGTGACCCGAATTAAGTGACTTTAATAAGGAAATAAATTATTAAGAACCTGATAGTAAGTAAATAATAGGTACATAAATCTAATTTTTCCAAACCCGAAAGTGTGCATTTCATTTGATCTTGTCATTTCATGAGTCTACTAAAGGTCATCCATCAGTCGAATTTGAAACGAGAATACGTAATAAGAAAATTTAAATTGATTTCTAGTTCTATTCTTATACATACGAGTGAAAAAAATGATATGCGCAAAATTGTTATCCAGAAGGATATTTCTTATGATCGAGCCAAGAAGGTTGGCAGCATTGCCACTCCAGATTATAAGCAGTTGAGATCTAAATTTCATGTCCCACACACGTTTTCCAATTATACTTTAGGAGGTCAGTAATCGGGAAAACTTTTTCGGTTTGGTGACCGTAATTCCGAGTTAAGTAAATGTTAGTTTCTGGAACCGAATAAATTGAGAGATCAATTTGTTTCCAAAGCGTTGAGTCTTAAGTGTAAGTGTATGAAGTTGATTTGTAAATGTGTTTAGTTTACATAAATTATTTTAATTTGATGCATGTTTCAAGACAATTTGCGTTGGTTTCGAAGGGATTGCCTGGGTTTTATAGCCACAACGCAATTTGTAGTTTATTGTGTTTATGGTTCAATTTTGAGAAAATTACTGGGTCCCCTTGGAAAATTGCAGACACGGAGGCATGCGTCAAAATGCCAATTTAGTTTTACAGGTTGTCGTGAGCTACTCGTATACCGGTATGGATAGAATATTTAGCTATAGCCTTCACCATATATCTAATACTTCAACATGCTTATAGATTATTGAAGGTATTCATTAACTTTATGTACGCACTAGCTTGTGCCCGCAGCTTAGCCTGCGTGGCAGTAAGATTTCACGGACAAAATGACCGCCCCAATTTCACCCCTGTTCTTAGTGAATACATTTTACCAGGACAAACCATTTAATATATAAAGATAATGAGACTAATGAGCCGGAACAACATGTAGTAGACCTTCGTTCATTTGGCTTTATAATAACCCTACATCAAGTTAAAGCATGTCATGGAGTCTTCAATATTTTGCAAACAATATACTATTTGCTCTCAGTAAAAATGTGGAATACAAGACAACGTTTGTATTCGTATCATTAAATTGTATTGGGTAGAGCTCAATTTAAAGTGCCTTGCGATCAGGGGGCTGACTATGACCTTTTAGAAAACAATCTTACTTTACGGTAATCATGCCGCATTCATACAATATGATTGCTCATATTGCTACCACAACGTTATCGGCTCATCCCTGCTAGATTCTTTGACATTCCTGCGAAGTGTTGGGAAAGAACGAATGATTTGAATTCTTGGATTTGGAGACTACCTACAATTTTTTTAATATTGCTAACGACCCTTCTTCGCTACGCTGTTCAAGACTTTTACTTAACGTTGACTTTTATGTCTACGATATATAAAATTATTTTTTTTAAGCTATGACCCCATCGGATTTCAACTCCTCCAAACTAGTGAACACAGTATCCGCATCGTGTCTTAGAAAAATTATGCGTTTAAGCAGATACAATCAATTTGTACGGAAATAACGAGTTCAATCTACACTAATAATATTATATAGGGGAGAGATTTGATTATTTTTTTGTTTGCATTGAATAGGCTCCGAAACTACATCATCAGCGAGTAACATAGGCTATATTTTAACCCCGTACTCCTACGGAAACGGGAACATGCTGGTGAACTTAGCAGAACAAATTCCAGCTACGCTGGTGAAACCGCGTGACGTCCTAGTTTATAATAATTACAAAAATTGAGCTAGTTGCTTTAAAGATACGTAATTGAAATGAAATACAAAATTAAATGCCTTGAGGCTGATAATAAAACTCTGTTTTTTTATAAAAAAAAATTGTCATCGTAATTAAGTAACAAATATTTTTATTTGCATTATTTAAATGAACAACTTGTCGTATTAAGAATAAAGGTATACAAGACATTAATTAGGCTTTTCCAGACAAAGAATAGAAGTAGTATTTTATTTATTTATTGACAAACATCAACAGCACGATATAACATCAATTACGCTAATTAGACAAAACGATAGTTATAAACTCAAGACAAATATTAACACAGGTGATAAAATACACGAGACAAATATGCATATAAAATATAATATACATATAAAAATAAGAGAACAAAATATTCTAGTAATAAAACGTAGTCTAGTAGTATACACTTAAGTAAATGAAATACGTAACAGGATCACAAGACATTCGTTTCAGGTAAATTGGATCGACATACTTCACGTTGTCAATTGTTTTGTGATATTATACTAGCGGACCTAACGCGGTTTCACCCGCGTAGTTCCTGTTCCCGTGGGAGTACCGGAATAAAATATAGCCTATGTTACTCGCTGGGGATGTCGCTATCCATTGCTGAAAGAATTTTCAAGATCGGTTTAGTAGTGTCGGAGCCTATTCAATACAAACAAACAAAGAAATTTTTTTTTTTTTATAATATTAGTATAGAAAACTAAAGACCAAGGTTTTTCCAACGCAAAACAAACTAAAAATGTCTTTTGCGAACTATAAATATGACTCAACATCATCATCTCCCTGGCCTTATCCCATGTATTTGGGGTCAGCACTTGATTCGACCCGATGTGGCTGATCACCTGATTTTTATACGAAGCGACTGCCATCTGACCTTCGTAACCCTTTTTTCGAGGAAAATCGGCAATCTGGGTTAAACCAATTGTCAGACTTTCTTAGGCCTCTGACTGACCTGTAACGATTGCCAAAGATGTTAAATTGGCAACCGGGACCGACGGCTTAACGTGCTCTCCGAGGCACGGAGGGAACTCGGGCGGTCACCCATCCAACTACTGGCTAGGCGTATGGTTGCTTAACTTTGCTGATCGCATCATATGCGCAATAGCAACAGTGCCACGAGCCCCTCATAAATATGACTCAACCTCGGTTTAAATCATGTAGTGTTGATATACATTTTGCAGGTAGTAATTACGGCTTCGTTGGTCTTGTGGTCGCGCTACTGCCGGACACGAGATACTGAGTTCGAACCCCGGCTCAAAAAATTCAGACAAGACAGAAAAATTTAATTGGATTTTTCCTTCTGTAATTTTCAAGTAGCGGGATTAGTGCCCGGCTTATGGTAATAGGCTCGTTCGAAATGTACTATAAGCACTTTTCTACCTACCCTTTGGTTCAGTGATACTTAAATACAAATAATGGCAATAATGCGTATTAAAATATATCTCTTAGTCACTGCAACCCTATTGTAATTTTCACTAAAGGTTGTCACGGCCACTTAAGTGTACCCGTATTAAGTACCCCTTGAGTCTGGGCAAGCTCCGTAAGCTGTGGGTTTCTGACCTTAATAAGCCATTAAATATCTATGACAATCGTTATTAGTCTGGATGTTTGGGCTGAATGACCCATTTTCCAATAAGCTTTGAATGTCATATCGTGAACCCGATATCTAGGTATTATTAAGTACTTAGTGATCCAGATCTTGTCAATTTCATCAGATTTTAAAATATAACATGGGGGCCTACCATCATCGATTTAGACAGAGCGTATTAAGAACTTAGTAAGAAGTAAGACGTCACTGCTATAACAATGATAGTAAGCCCCCTGCAGTCTTCTTATTACTCTTTCTTTTTTCTACACTGAGGACCTACCATCATCGGTTTGAGCAGAGGTATTAAGAACTTCTGAGTTTAGACGTTTCATTTTGGCACCGTCAAATAAAACGTCAAAGCTAAGAAGTTGTTAATAAGCGCTGCTTAAACGATCATAGTTGGCCCCTGGTATTGGATAAAACTTATGACTTATCATTTATTACATTCCTATTACTTAAGAACTAAAACAAGAATTTGAAGAAGTGCTCTCGCTATTTGCATGTAGTAAACTATAACTATATAGCAAGTAAATTTGACCAGTGCGTATATAAGATACGAATGTGTATGTATATATGTATGTTCATCCGCTTCTTTATGACTGCGTGGCATATGACCACTCACTATCCTCTGTGCATCAATAATCAATAATTTTTGATCTTTTTTTTTGTAATTATCATTATTTACTGTGTAATGAAATGTACATGATGCCAGCTGAGTTTCTTGCCGGTTCTTCTCAGAAGGCTAGTTTCCTCGACTCGAATTCCTCCACATTCATAAGTGCCTTTCCAGGGCCTAAACTGAATCAATAATTTTCATTTTCATTTTTCATTTTTACTTTCATAACTTGTTTATTAATTTTGAGAGCGTAATCGTTTCATTAGACGGGTTTTAGTTTTTAGGCTTACTTTATGTATTTGCTTTTTGTGATTAAAGCGTTTGTTTAACATTCATAGAAACGTGATTCTTGTGGTTGGTGACGGCATGAGCCTGACTACAGCTACAGCAGCCAGGATATTGCGAGGTCAGCGGCGCGGACAATCCGGCGAAGATACAGACCTGGCTTGGGATACGTTCCCAGCGGTGGCGTTAGCTAAGGTACAATACCTTTACATTTCATTATTTTATTCTTGGTCGTTCTCTTCACTGATTAGGGTCGTGTCTAGTATCACAGATTATGTATCTCCATTTTTAACAGGAATCGCCAGGCTGGATCTGTTTTCGGCTATTATTGCCTCGGGTGTTAGCAGTCTTACGCGTGATTCTATTTTGCCTGTTCATCGTGTGGGTGACCGACCTTATGAAGAAATACATTTTTTTTTCTTCGAACATTAGTGCAAACACTACTTGAATTTTTTGAGTGAGGATGGTTAAGCAGATATGCCATAAAAACCACTTTTCACAATGATGATGGTGCTCCGAATCTGAATGTGTTTCCGTCACTGAAATTCGTGGTGTGACATTACTGAACTTAAGTTTATAGACCAGCTTATAAGTTCGTAACTAATCGAAAAGAAGATTGAGGTAGAAACTTGCATAGCAGGACTGTTTATATAAACCACTTGATCACTACCCACATTATTATGAGCTTATGATAAATGATTATTTAGTTAATTGTAGATAGCATCTTCCAATAGTGAAAGAATTTTCAGAACGTTTTAGACTCTATGAGGTACAGAATAGGAACCTCTATTTTACCTATTATCTTGTTCTTCACGGTCGCGGTATAGCGCACGTAACTTTAATTTTGATGAAATCTACTCCTATGTCGAGAATTACGTAATTAAACTTAACTGTATGTAAAATGTTCAAACACCACAACTTAAGAATCCTCAAACAGTTTGAGGTTTTACACATGCTTCAAATTTGTTCGTAAAGTACTATTTATAAAGACCGACGAATGGATGACATAAATAAAATATGTTCTTACAAGCAATATTTTATCAAATAAGAAGATCAAAGAAACTTTTTGATGAAATTATATGAAAATTTAACAGATCTGTGTTTTTTCCAATCGAAAGCGTTTCTCAGACGTTTCATTTCAATTAACATGAATCTAATAAACCATTTTGGATCCATCTCAAATAGTTAATTAATTAATATTGTCTCAACAGTAATATAATGTCATGTTTTATTAAGGATATCGTCATAAATATATCGTCATTTGCGACGTTCGTTATTCGTTCATTCGTCCGATATTGGGACCGTGATAAGGAATAATAAATATTTTCTTTATTTATTATTTATTTCTACTTCTATTTTTTTACTAGCGAGCAGTCCTTGCTTTACTTCGGGTTACAATTTTTAAAACACTTACAAAACATTAAATTTTCTTTATTATCTTTAAATATAGGTAATGTCTTCAATGTAATATCGGCGTTCAACAGCTACATGTTAGTCCGTAACGTAGCGTACCTTACAGAAGATCACAGCAAAAAAACCTTAGAGTAGTGTTGTGTTCCTGCGGTGAGTAAGGTTGCCAGTGCTCCATGGAGTGGAGAAGTGGAGGGTGAATCGCTTTGCTAAAAATAGGTAGTCATTATGTTAGCATAGGATTTCATTCATAATAAGGTACACAACGCGGCTGACTCTTGCTGATACAAGCAAGGAGAACACTTGAGTGACAGTTACTGATACAATCATTAATAGGCTGCAGTTACCGCTTACCATGAAGCGGATTGTACGCCTGTTTGTCGCCGTAGTAGTAAGTGTAAAAGAAAGAAATCAAGTCCATTGATAACTAAGCTTTTTCTTCAACAGACTTACAACATTGACGCTCAAACTGGGGAATCGTCGGCGTGTGCAACGGCCTTACTCTGCGGAGTAAAGGCTAGATATGAGACATTAGGCTTGGATGCTGGAGGGAGATTCAACGTCTGCTCCTCGACTATCTACTCTAAGGTCACCTCTCTTGTGGACTGGGCGCATGAAGCCGGTAAGTAAAAGACATTAAAATGTAAAGGTTATTAATGCCTTAAGATTGTATTCGAGAAGTTTAAGATGTACAAACCAAGCAATTTGTGCAAGACAGGTGTTTGAGATTAGAGATAGGCTGTGCGTTGATACATCAGTCGATAATGTTTGCCTTTAAAATATTTTGATATAATCAAATATAATATCAAAAATAGGTGGTTATTCCATGCAATTTTCATAAGGCACTATATTAACGAGCCCTCATCAGCCACTTTCACGAATGATAAAGGACAAGGTCATCCCCAGTTACTTTAGTAGGGATAGCCCCAACTAATTTCAGAGTAACAGATTAGACCTTTCTGATTAATGAACGATGCTCCATATTATTTTAGGGACCCAAAATGAAACGAGCGATGTTCTTACCGCACCCAAGTATATTTTGTTGGGGAACGCTTTTTCCCTCAAAGACGTTGAGTGATTAAGTTAGCGGGACAAAGTTGAGTAAATATTGATACACAATATATTGAGAATACAAATATAGGAAATTAATTGGGACAGATATTATACACGTCAATGAATCTGTCTACTACGATGAATTTCATTTTATCGGTAATAATAGCTAATAAGAAAGATACCTACGAATAAGAAGCAAGGATTTAATATTTTCAAAACATACTTTTTTTGTTTGTTTTAAACCAAGCTACCAATACCAAACTCGGACTCACATAGTATTGGTAGTCCATCGCCTTTTAAAAAGAAGGATTTTTTTAGGTCACAAAGATATGGTTTTAATCCAAAGATTATCATAGACGATGATTTGTACTAAGGAGATGTTAGTCCCGGAATAAACTAAAACCGTTTTAACTAAAGTTCTAACTGATAAGGTCAAATTGATCGATCAATCATGAAGCTCTTTAGACGGCGGTGGACATGCATGATGGGTTCCATGAATAACGGTGTTCGTACATTACTTACTAAATAATGCAACATTAAAAAAAAAATCTGGTGGATTCTTGACAAATTTTCTTAAGAATGCGTAACTCTCTCTCAAGTTCAAAAATTTTTGGAATCAATTTTGAACTTTTCGGCCTCTTTCTCGTCTTTAGTTCTGGTATTATTTCAACAAGTTACTTGCGCTACAAAGTCAACTTAAAGTCACAGAATTCTAGTCCCACTCATGCATCTTGTCGCCATTTCATTCCACAAGGGAGGAGTTTAGTGTTGTTTCGGTGGTTTCGGCCCTTTCGCGGCTTAACGCAGTGAATCTAACGGCGTGTTAGTTGTGTAAGTTTGATCTTGTAAGGGTGTTGTAGTATAAAATAGGTTTAAATTACTCGTAGACCACGGTAGCTATTCATGGAGTGTCTAGTTAAAATAAATCTAATATGTTATACTTCAGTTTAGATGCGATAGAAGACACCATATGCTAACGCTTGTATTTCCTAAAGGGGTAGGTAGAGGTGTTGTAATAAAAACACCCAGTTTTCACCGAAGATGATTAAATGACAACGTGACAGATAGTGAGTCTATAGCCGTCTCAGGTACTATACATACGTCATTGAATTACTTTTCAGACATATGCAAGTTACTTCACGATGCTTTCCTTCGCCGTAAAGCACGTAGTGTGAAATTACTGAACCTACATAAGTTTTTTTTAGTAAAACTCATTGGTACACGCCCCGCTGGGATTCGAACTTGCGTCGCTTGCGTAGCAGGCAACTGCTCAAACCCCACGGCTCCTTCGATGTTTATGACGTGTATAAGTCTGTCACTGTCACAAAGTGAAATTATGGTGGCAATAGGAGCTTATAGTAAGGCCCCAGTATTTAAAAAAAATGTTTATTGCTAGAGTCATTTGATGCAATCGAGGCTTAGAAGTGGTTACGGTGTAACAAATTTAAAACACAAGATCTAACTTCACTCGACCTTTTCAGTTTGGATTTCCCGAAAACACAAACACTGTGACAGTAGGTCAACTCTATTGGCATATATTATGTAAGGTCATATGATAATATATGACCTTTGCAACATGCCAAACGCGTAGAAGTGAGTATATTGTTGGAGAGTAAAAAAGTCCTTGTGACGAGGAAGATAAAATATTATTGTTTTGTTTAGTTATGTTTTCTGGAACAATACTCAAGCTGCGAGGTATCATAAAATATCTTACACTATGTCATATGTCATGGAGAACATAAAAGTGGAATAAAATGTTGTTGCCAGCGTTCACTACTCGCATGAGTTAATTCCGTGTGATATGAACGTTTGCATTTAAATATTCCATAACTTTCCGTAAGACTTAACATTTTTCAAGACCACGCTTTGCGCTGCATATTTCATGTTAAATGTACGTATGGAATTTTGCTTTGCCGCAAGTTGTAAGTTGGATAATTTGAACAATTATTCAACTTACATTTCACCGAGCTAATTCAAAATTATTGCAACGAGCAGAAAGATGTTAACTTTTACTTACTCGTAAAGTTTGGCGGTTTCTATTACATACTTACTGTGTTCCGTGGTTTCACTCGCCTTACTTTAATGGTTGGTTTTATTTCGCGGACCCTATTTTTCTTAAAATAAAAGTAGCCGAATTTACTCCTTGTAACATCAGCTCTCAGCTATAGAAAGTTCACTCAAAACCAGCCATTTTAGATATTAGCCGTATCTAACAGACGGTCAGACGGACAGAGAAAAATGTATCTACAAATTTCACTTTCATTTGCATTTGATGAAAAGCTGTCAATGTGGAATTACAAACAGACACTTCAATTTTATATATCTGCTTAGATTTGTCCCATGATGGTAAATAATATTTGTTTTATGTTCGTCAAGGCAAATCAACGGGCATAGTAACAACAGCCCGTATAACCCATGCTACGCCGGCGGCTCTGTATGCGCACGCGCCGTCACGGTACTGGGAAGATGACAGCCGCGTACCACCGACTGTCAGAAAAGACTGCAAAGACATTGCCATGCAGCTTGTCGAGAACGAACCAGGGCGAAGTATGAATGTAAGTATTACTAACATTATCTAAATATATATAACTCAATGGTAACTCTCTGATATAGTGATCTATCTACAGCTCAAACCACTGGACGGATCGGGCTGAAATTTGGCATGCAGGTAGATGTTATGACGTAGGGATCCGCTAAGAAAGGATTTTGATTAATTCTACCCCCAAAGGGATAAAATAGGGGATGACAGTTTGTAAGAAACTAAATTTACGCGGTTGAAACCGCGGGGCACAGCTAGTATAATATAATAGTCCTTAATACTCATATAATATTCCCAATACTAGCCATACTTTAACTTGTGATAAATTGGAATCAACAAAGTGTACCCGTAGACGGATTACAGATTAGTATGATCTGTGATCAGACCCCAATGAATATTGTTTTAGTCTATAGAAAGGCACCTTGGTCTATTGAAAGGCTTATTATGATATGGCGGGGAAATGCGCTACATATTTTTTTTTGAATTTTCGTAAATGGACGTATGAATTTTATTTATAATCTTAATAAGCTAAAGCCTCAGTGATATGAAATGAAAAGAGCTGTTCACCAAAACTCAGTAAGCACAGACATGAAAGCTTACAATTCAGTTAGGATTCAGAAAAGTCCAAAGAATCACAAGTAATGTTGACAGAGACGATAAAAAGGCGAAAATGTACCGATATACCACTTCGAGAAAACCTAAAGAAAACATTTTACATTTTCCTAAATTGGTAACCCTTGAACGGATTTTCCGTACCTAAGTACAGACGGGTGAATATTTTTTATCGTTGCTCTTCATAAGAAACGAAAAGATAGAATAAAAAACTATTTTTATTATCTCATAACACTGAATACTGAATATTATGTGGGAAGCCCTTTGTCTGTCTGGTTTTTACATCCATACAGATAAATAAAATTGAAGTGTCTGTTGGTAATTTTAAAATAACAGCTTTTCAGTAAATTCATATGAAAGAATATACAATACTGACATAAAAAACCAATTCTTTTTTTTTTATCTGTCTGTCTGTCTGTATGTTTGTTCCGGGTAATCTCAGAAACGACTGGACCGATTTTAACGGGACCTTCACTGACAAGTAGCAAACTTTACAAGTAGTCATTTAGGTTACTTTTAATTTAAAAAAAAAAACATAGACGTTCTGGGGGACACCCATGAAATTAAATCTATGCGGGTGAAACCGCGGGGCACAGCTAGTTTCTAATATAACATTTTCAACGTTTTCTCTCAAAGTCAATAAAATTTTCTCTCAAAATAAATAAATAATTTACATTCAAAATTACTACAAAATTTTAAGCTTGTCAATTAAACCAAACAAATAAAACGACCAGTGTATTAAATAAATATTTCAACACCGTAACATTCATAAGCACTCAAATGTAATATCGTAAATAGTGGAAATTGCTGGAAATTGCGAATGGTCTAGTCTGGATGACTAATAAATAGGTACGCGTTTACCACTAAATCAACGAGATATAAATATAAAATAGCAGCTCTGTGTACTTTCGATATTGTTATGAATGGGGTAACAGATAAAATCATTTTCATTTTTAATGAACTATACTCACTCCCATGTGTTATGAGGCATCCTTAATTTTATTGAATTAGATTTACAATATAGCCTTTTATTACTGCGATTGTGTAGCATTATATTAGCAAAATATTTTTTGTCTGTTATTAATTACAAATGGAATTACAAATGCTTTCTCTTTATATACATAAGTAATAGATGAGTAATTCTAGATTGACAAATATAGCATAGAGTGCAAGAATCTGGAATAAAAAGGCGTGGAAATATCATCTAAAAACTACGCATTTTTGAACGAGCAATCAAGGATTGTAACAGGAAAAGCACTCGAAAAAAAGACTGGTATGAATAAAAACATGAATGACTGTACATGAAGCGAAAGTGGTAAATGAGTATGTAAAGTTGAATAATGGCACAGTTTTTAAACAAGAGAGCTTACACCAACGCCGAGGTGGCCAAGTGGTTTGAACTGTCGCCGGCTGTGCAAGCGACGCAAGTTCGAATACCAGCGATTTGTACCAATGAGATTTTCTAAGAACTTATGAGCAGAGATTTCACACCACGAGCTTTGACACACACAAAAGACGCCTGAGATGAAAATGGACTCACCATCTCTCACATTGGACAATTATACATCTTCGGTGGAAAGTGGATGTTGTTGTAACAATACCTCTGCCTACCCTTCTCGGATGGCGTGAGCATATATATTTTTTTAATCAGTAAACTGGCCTGTTTATTGCATGGATGCTTGGAATACCAAGGGAGACATTCGACTACCTAATATGCCAACATAGCAAAAGAGGAAACGATTCGCTTTATTACTACACCTACACTCCTCTGCTGCTCCGTATAGTAACTATCAAAGCACTCTAAAGCATTATTTGGTAGCAATCTTCTGTAAGGTGGTGGTAAAGCATATCCCATCAGTACATCGGTGTGATGATACAGAAAAATACGTGTATATGCATAATAACTTGACAAGCATTCTAGTATCCCATACGTGCCTGGTGAAATGATTCGCGCAATTTCCAAAGAAAATTATTTCATAATGCTCGAGACAAAATAATCTCATTACACGAATGACTTAACTAATTTATTATTAACGTATTTAAAGGAAGGGCTTTGAAATGTTTGTTATATTTTTGTTCCCAGGTAATCATGGGTGGTGGGAGACGCCATTTTTTACCCACTGTGACTCAGGACCCCGAACATCCGAATAGAGAAGGCAGAAGGCTGGATGGAAGGAATCTTGCAGAAGATTGGGCGAGGGAGAAGAAACGCCGACGACTTAGAGCGCAGTACATTCATTCAAAAGAACAACTAGCTAAATTGGATCCCAGAACTGTGGATTATTTGTTAGGTAAGTAGCGCGAAGTGCTGTGGTCCATAGGCTTTATAATGCATTGTAATCTATACGTCTATACAGGTTAATTTAATCGAAGTTTCTGTTTGTAATTCCAAATTAGTAGTGTTTTTACAATATATGAAAGTATATACGGTAGTTGCAAAAAAAACTATTTTAAAAATGTTTGCTCTATCTGTCTGTTTGCTAATCTCTGAAAGGACTAGACTGATTTTAACGGGGCTTTCACTGGCAGATAGTTGGTTATACGTGCAGCTTTTATTTACCTAAATGTATGTTCTGTGAAACAAAGCTGTCCATGAAATGTGAAACTGTGGGGCACAGCTAGATTGCACTTAAATTACCAGATATTGTACGATACGACACTATTTTAATATTCAGAAGAATAAATTAAAGACGAACAAATTTCCAAGGTTCATTTAGACAAAGATACTATGGTAACGCACACGTACAAATCGGTATTCTAATCATGATTTATCTCACATAATCAAAGCGTAGCCAAAAACTCATTAGACTCAAAAGCCACGAATTTGCAATGGACTTCGTGAAATGAACCTTTAAATCATGATATTGGAGTTTGAATTCAGCAAAATGTTCTTTCATCTATACAAAAGCATTTTGACTCGGACGCTCAATTTCGAATACTTTGCAAAGCTATCCACATGGGGTTGCAATAAGTGTGAAATGGACGCAACGAGTGTATTTACTAATACAGCTGTTAGGTCAGGTCATCGTACATTCTATCGTGTTCATATCGATATTTGAAAGGTGGTTGTGATATAATATTCTCACTGTCACTAGCATAGCTTACTCCAAGTGGAAAAATTATAAGTACTCAGATTGTACATTAATATTTAACATTGTACACTAATACACATGAAGATTAACATATGAAAGATTTGATTGTTTTTTGTTTGGTTGTTTGTTTGCATTGAATAGGCTCCGAAACTAATGGACCAATCTTAAAAATTCTTTCAGTAATGGATAGCTACATCATCAGCAAGTAGCATAGGCTATATTTTATCCCACGAAACCACGACACGTCCGCTAGTTTAGCAATTAAGTATTAGTTTTAAAAATACTTACACCCAAAATTGCTTAAACCCGGCATTATAAAGCCTAGATTGCGCCCGGAGATTTCCATGCGTCTGGCAGTAAGATTTCACAAACAAACTTTGGATCCCCCTTTCACTTTAGGGGTGATATTCCGGAAAACTATATCTTAGTGTATAGCCGTTCACAATAAAAAGTATGTCACTAAGTGATAAATTTACCAGTTTTTTAACGTTTCCCATCGATGCCTCTTTCATATTGGTCACAGCGTGATTGTAAATCCTAAAGCCTTCCACTATGAATGAGCTATCCGACACAAAAGTTTTTTCAATCAAACCAGTAGTTCCTGAAATTAGCGCGTTCAACCAAGCATAGAAACTCTTCTACAAATACTTAGAATTAGTATAAATTTAAAAGGAAACAAAAGAGCCCCCGATTTATAATATAATTAGAGGCGTCGTCGTTAGTGAAGTCAAAACTAAAGGGCTTAATGCTGTAAGTACCGTTCAGAACTTTCAGATACCGCCTTGAAATGTATTTAATCATACCTAATAATCCCCAACTTGACGGAAGCTCATTATTCTTGCTCAGTTGACTTACTTAAGTATTGTCGCAAGGTATTAAATACTATTTAAATACAATAAGCATAGAATCAGGTGATCTATTCTGCAAATATCTCAGTGGTCAACTGGCTCGGCAAGAGATACTCGTAACATACCGTAGCCGTTTTGACCACAGATGTTTCATTGTAATTTAATAAAACTTCCTGTAATATAAATGTGCACAAGTGGACTTAATGCCATGGGCATTCTCTACCAACCTTTGGGTAATTTTAATGCCTTATACATGTCAACATACAATACTTGATATTGAGATTGATGTCGTCAGTTGCTTACTTTCTTGCAAAATGTCATTAGATTGAATAATTTACATTGACAGAAATTATATTTTTTCTCTAATTTGTGGATCATACATAAATTTGAGAACTGTCCGCCTGTGTTATATAAAAATACTATGAGATGTTATAATTATCTGAAAATATACTACATTTTCGAGCATATCAATTCTTAATAACTTACCAGTGACTAGCCTAGAGTGTAATCGTTTAAATATATTTATTAATTATTATCATGGTCTAGTTCTCCGATCAAAGCTTTTCTTAGTTGGGAGCGGAAAATCTTAATATTCCTATTTACATTTCAGCTCGCAAAAACTTGATATTTAAGCAAAAAATAAGTTAGCGCCATGAAAACCCTGAGCACTCACTGTAGCGATAATGTGTTTGAGGGTAAATTGACGAAACCGATACGGTATACGTGACTCAGGAAAATAGGCGAAACATAAAAAGATCAGAGGACTCAAGGCTTTTTGATATTGGAAATACGTTAGCTTTACTTCAATATAAAATTCATATCTTAACTAGATGAGATGATTCACATTTTATGAGCATTGACCTCACCTTACACATTCATTTATTTATTCCACGTCTTTTTTACCCAGCTTTTTAAGAGGTTACTTTATGGATAGCTCGATCATAGCTGTTAAACATTTATTGATATTTAATGATGTATTTATGAGTCACTAGCTGTGCCCTGCGGTTTCACCCGCGTAGATTAGAATTTTTTAGGGGTGGACTACCCCTAACATTTAGGGGGATGAAAAATAGATGTTGGCCGATTCTCATAGATACCGGATAAGCACAAAAAATTTCATCAAAATCGGTCAAGCCATTTCAGAGGAGTATGGCAACGAAAACTGTAACACGAGAATTTTATATATTAGATAGAGTAGAAACAGAAACACGAAATTCAAAAAACACAAAATAACAGGTTTTATTACTGACGCATACATGTTTCTTGTTTTACAACCAAGCTTTTAAAAACTGTGATATTTTATTTAAAAAAATAGCAACGTGCATTCTAATTGTTTACCTCCCCTTTTTTTGAAATCGGTTAAAAGGATCGGAACGGCGTTTTAAACTGTAGTAGAAAGTGTGTTTGTGTACACAAATATTGTTTAACGATATCGATTCCCCTTCAACCTGCGCAATATTCCCCTTTCCTGTTGCTTACAACGATTTCCTGTTTTTTAAATAAAGACAAAGGAATACAAAAATAGAGGAGAACTATTTTATCAAAGGATCGTTGAGGAAGTAAGCATGGCTAAATTGCTTTCGTTATAAATAAGGTTACAAATAAAATTGGATCAAATGTCAGAAATGTCTTTATATTATTCTTTTACACTTCGTTCGTTCAAGGGTTGTACTGTAATGTAACAAGCTATAACGGTTGAATTGTAATACGTTTAAATCCTTTTTTAATCTGACCCCAACCGTCGTAAAGTTTCCGCGATTTGCATTTCAAATGCGGATTACTGTCAATCTTATGTTTAACAATTTTTGTACCAAGCTTCTTATAAGCCGTTTAAGAGTTTATTTAAATAAGTTTCGAGTTCCAATGGTCATCCTAATATTTTCCAAAACAGGTAGGTTGAAGTGTAATTATGAAACATTCCACATTCCGCCTGTTATGTGAAAGTCCCATGTAATAGAGGGCGAGCCTATTGCCATTAACCGGGAACTGATCCAGATTACGGGCTGTTAACAAAATGAAGGGCTCAAATCCAGTACCTCGTGTCACGCGTGTCTTTTCTTATATACTTTTTCTAATATTCGTTTTATATTAAAATTATCCTTTTCCGTAGTTTTGTACGTCACAGATCTTGCTGTCTACATACTTTTAAAAGATACTGTTATATAACATAGTAATTTAATAAGCTAAGGCTTATTGCATAACATGACGTGTCATAATGAACGATACATACTGTTTGACACTAATAAATTTATTAGTGGTGTAAAGGTAACTCGGGAATCTCTTTACATTCCCAAGATATATAGACAAAAGCTTGCTACATTGTTAGCTTATAATATTAACACTGTTATAGCCAATATAACAAAGCATAGGTTAAGTGACGAGCCAGTGGTAGATAGATGTTCTACTAGCACTGTGACCAATCTTATTGATTCTTTAAACCATTAAGTCAGACAACAGAGAAGTCAGGTGCATGTATTATGCGTCTGCTACACCAGAATATTAACCGCTTCTCTGGCAAAATTCTTGATCTAGAGTTATTACTAGACAAAATACCTATTGATTTTCTCTGTTTTACTGAAACTTGGTTGAAACCAGATACCATGATGTTTAATATTACTAATTATACCATTGCCAGTTCTTATAACAGACTCTCAGCGGAGGGAGGTGGTACCATCATCTTACTGAATAGTAACTTTAAGTCCAAAGAGAGAAAGGATATTACTAGTCTTTCTGTAGAGCGAGTCTGTGAAGCGGCTTGTGCAGAGTTGGATAATTATATAATTGTATGCGTATACAGACCTCCATCCTCTGATATTCACTCATTTTGTTCAACAATGGAGGTCATTCTTAAGAAAATATTTCGAACGAATAAACAAATATTGATATGTGGTGATTTTAATGTAGACATTTTAAGAAGGTCTTCTGAGGCGCGTTTATTTATATCTCTTTTTAAATCATTTAACCTGGACTTTGTATTTAATGAGCCCACGAGAATAACGGCCACTTCCTCTACTTGTATCGATAATGTAATAACTAATGGTAGTATAATAAAACAGTCTCAGATAAGTGGAATTCGATCTGACCACATGGCTCAACTAGTTGAGTTGCAATGTAGTAGGCAACCTTCTAAATCTTTTAGGGAATCTAGACCTCTCTCTGTCCATAGACTGCTGAAGTTTAAAAATAATGTTGAGTTAAAAATTAAAAAAGCAGAGTCTCGCGAACCAAACAAATATTTCAATAAATTACATGATGTCATATGTACAGAATTCAACAAGGCATGTCCTAAACAACAATATAAATTAAATAACAGATTACAGTTCAACAACTGGGCAACCAAGGGCATAAGGAAAAGTAGAGACACTTTATATGAGTTATACCACAAGAAAGCCCAAACAACTAATGTCGCTTTTCATAGTCACGTTAGAATGTACTCAAAATTATTTAAAAGAGTTTGCCAGATTGCCAAATCAAAACATATAAGTAGTGAAATTAGCCGCTCTGATGATAAAATAAAAACTGTTTGGAAAGTTATAAACAGGGAGACTGGTAGAAATAAAACTAAAGAGCAAGTAAGTAAGCTTAAAATCAATGATAGTATTATATCGGATAAGTTAGAGGTCGCAACTGCTTTTGAGAATTTTTTCGCTAACATTCCCACAGAGACTACCAAACATCTTAACTCTAGTCCGAATACAGCTGAAAGCTTATTGAAACAATCGTTACGAAAAAGCTTCCCAGATTTTAGTTTTAAACATGTACGTCCTATTGACATCATGAAGGCATTTAAATCGCTTAATATTAAAAATACGGAGGACTTATGGGGACTCTCAATTAAAAGTATCCAATCTATTATAATAACGATTGCTCCCGCATTAGCTTCTATTTTCAATTTATGTATAGATCAAGGTATATTTCCTGATATTATGAAATATAGCAAAGTAATACCGATATTTAAAGCAGGCTCTAAAGAAGATCCTTCTGATTATAGACCTATATCGATTCTTCCCGCGCTTAGCAAAATATTTGAAAAAATTCTGCTTAATCAGATGTTAGCTCACTTTAACGTACATAACATCTTGCACGATCACCAATTTGGCTTCACTAAAGGTAGATCAACAACGGACGCGGCAGCAAAATTAATAAAACACATTTTTGAGGCTTGGGAGGGCGCCTATGACGCAGTAGGAGTCTTCTGTGACCTTTCTAAAGCTTTTGACTGTGTGGATCATCGTACGCTACTTCTTAAGCTAAACTATTATGGAATTCGCGGAAATGCTCTCGACCTTTTATCCTCGTACCTATCAAATCGTCATCAGAAAGTTGGCGTCGGTGGTGTAACATCCAAGGGGTCAATAATCAAAACAGGCGTGCCGCAAGGCTCCATACTAGGCCCATTCCTGTTTCTAGCGTATATCAATGACCTACCACTTGTTGTAGAAAATATCTGTGATATTGTTCTATTTGCAGATGATACATCTTTAGTTTTCAAAGTGAGTAGAAAAGACAAAGATCTTAAGGCACTAAATGAAACTCTAACATCTGTTTCAAAATGGTTTGATGCCAATAATCTCGTTTTAAATTCTAAAAAAACAAAATGTATCCGATTTTCACCACCTAATACATCGCAAATAGATACAAATATATCATTAGTTGGGAGTCAATTGGAGTTGGTCGAAAGCACAGTATTCTTAGGTCTTACCTTAGATTCTAAATTACAATGGGGCGCCCATATTGAAGCATTGTCAAAAAAGCTTAGTTCAGCTGCGTTTGCGGTTAGAAAAATTAAACAAATGACGGATATTGATACTGCTAGATTAGTCTACTACGCTTACTTTCATAGTGTCATGTCATATGGCGTATTGTTATGGGGTTCCGCAACAGACTTAGATTCAATTTTTATACTTCAAAAGAGAGCCATCAAGGCAATATACTCGCTGGACCCCCGAGATTCTCTTAGAGATAAATTTAAAGAAATAAATATTCTCACCCTACCGTCACTGTACATTTATGAGAATTTGCTATACATGAAAAAAAAAATTCATCTATTCAATTTAAACTCGGACATTCATTCAATTTCAACACGAAATAAACACAAAATTGTAGCTCCTAGATTCAGGTTAGCAAAGGTAAATAAATCATTCATGGGGAATTGTGTTCGTTTCTACAATAAAATCCCACAGTCAATAAACGCGTTAAATTATGATAAATTTAAGACACACATTAAAACTGTACTGATGAAGAAAGCTTATTATACAATTTCGGATTACATAAATGATAAAGACATATGGAATTAAAACTCTGCACAAGTAGCTCCTGGCAATGACATGGTATGCAAACATGATATGTAAATCATTTGGTATTGTTTTTACGTTTTTAATTATTATTTTTTACACATGCATGCTGATACAATTTTCACTATTGTGAATAATTTATGATGTTTTTTTTTTTGTAATTATTATTATTTTACTGTGTAATGAAATGTACATGATGCCAGCTGAGTTTCTTGCCGGTTCTTCTCAGAAGGCTAGTTTCCGAACCGGTGGTAGATTCCTCGACGTTCATAAGTGCCTTACCAGGGCCTAAACTGAATAAATCATTTTCATTTTCATTTTCATTTTCATTTTCATTTTCAAGCTTTCATTATTATTGAATAAGAGTTGTCATGCTCACTAAAATACCTTTGCTTGCGGCGGCGTCAGGATGACGGGTCGCTCACTTCCCTCTATAATGGTTGAGGAGGGCGATGGCTGGCATTCTCGTCATACTTGTGAACAGGTGCTGCTTGTGGGGGCTGTCATCTCAAGCTACACAATTATACGTAGTTCATACTTTTAGTTTTTTTTTTATCGACTATTGTGCACTGTAACTGTGTTCATGGGCTTACATATATATTATTATAGATTTTATTTTTATGATTTATATTGTAATAATCAAAATTGTAAAATTACTTTTTTTGAGAAGAGTAATTACTGACTTTCTTATCATGTTCTTCTCAGTAAAAGCAACCTCCCGACCCTGGCGGTAGCATGTATAATCCTGTGTAATCGTGTCGTTCTGACGATTAGAAAGTACTTTGTGAAAAGTCTAATCAAATAAAGATATTTTTGAATTTGAAATTCGAATAAGCAAAGAGAAAAATAGTTCAGTTTTGACGTTTATTATGTTTCATCTCATTTCATCGTTACTCGTCCTCAACGAAGAGAAGAACTTCTAAGTATACACATTTTCATACAGGTTTATTCGAGTATTCTCACATGGAGTTCAACGCTGAGCGTGGAGTAGTAGTGGACGCTGAAGAAGGAGCAGGAACGGGGACCTCTGCCAAAGCAGACGATCCTTCGTTAGCGGCCATGACACGGGCTGCTCTATCAATATTAACCAAAAACGATAAAGGATTTTTTTTACTTATTGAAGGTATACTAAATCACTTTAATGTACATGCCCAATATTTGCTAAGTTCCTTAAATTCTTTGCCTTGGTAAACTGTTAACTTCCTTCGTAACGAAATTTCCTCATGTTATATTCATGGCTTGAATATAAATTTTATTCCGACGCTGCCGTTCCATATTTTTGGCGTATATTTGATGCTGTGTAATCATAAAACATTGTTAAATGATGGCATCTCTTCAGGTGGCAGGATAGACCATGCTCACCATTACAACAATCCCTATCGAGCCCTGGATGAAACCTTGGAGCTGGAAACGGCTTTGTTGGCTGCTTTAGAGAGGGTTAATCCCACCGAAACCCTAATTGTTGTTACTGCTGACCATGGGCATGTAATGACCTTTGGCGGACAGGCGACTCCTAGAGGTCACCCAGTCTTGGGTAAGATAAATTCTATTGATTTTTATCACGTCAGGTATTTTTTGTCAAAAAAGAGTGTATTTGTTTCTGAACTAGTTTTTAAGAATTATTTTAGTAGTGACATGATTTTGTTAAGGTGCGGACACAGTGCCGTCGGACATCGATGGGTTACGATATACGACTCTGTTATATGGAACTGGGCCCGGACATTCGGAGCCAAGGGCTCTACCCTTAAATTCTTCAGCCTCATCAGCAGCTGCTGATGCGGTACACGCAGCGGCAGTACCAAGACAGTGGGCCACGCATGGCGGAGAAGACGTACCGATATACGCCTTAGGTAAGCCTTATTTCCCTATCATCACATTAAGCGAAAGACTATGTGTGTTTGAATCTCATCAAATATAAATAAGAAAAAGTGAGGAGGTCCTTCCCAATCATCTAGATATAATTAAAGTATACATTTGCAATAGTCAATAGAGGTGCTGCTCTGCCTTATCGTGAATAGAATCATTATATTAACAGTTTTAGATATGGTATTTTCACATCCACGCATCCACCTAAAAATTTCAGTCAACATTACAGTTCATTTGTTATGTATTTGCGTAGGTCCAATGGCAACGATACTGTTTGCTGGAGTGGTGGAACAAAGCTACATTCCTCACGCGATCGCGTATGCTGCGTGTCTCGCCCACCACTCACGAAGGTGTCAAGAAAAGGTCAACTTTACTCAGCCGCCTGTAAATGTATGTAGTGTTTCTTATACTTTTAAGTAGTAGGTTCTAATGTTGAAAGCAGTAATTTTTGAGCTGAACCCATTAAATACGATTCCGGCGCAAGATACAAGAAATATGCATGTTTTCCAGGACCATCAAACTTCTTTATCCTAAATTGAATCACATTTTGTTGGTATTTTACCATCATTCACTTAGTGGTCTGCTTCCCAGTAAAATTATGCATTTTTCCCATTTCGTCAGGTCGTTGAAGTCAACATTTTTCTGATAGTAGGTACATTCAACAAGCAACCGGTTAATTCTGAATATTGTAACCAATGATAATTTTTAAGATTTTAGTATTTCTGATGTTAATGCTTTGTTTCCCTTATAAACAGGTAAAAATACCAAAGTGCGTTCCACCAGAAGTAAGTAGCGTGTCGGCAGCTGAAGAAACGAGAAGCGATGGTTCAAGCAATCGCCGCGTCGTAGTCGCGTCAAGCGTCATGTCGGATGAACGAGTGCCGCGCTCAATCGCTACTCTTATATCGAAAAGTTACCTTATGGCTGGTATATTTTCTGTAATCGTTCAGAGATTTATACACTTTATTATCTAATAATTTATTTATATAAATCGGAAAATATTGTTTTAATTTAGTATTATGTTTTAAATTTCTGTCTATGTATGTAATGGATATCAAAGAGTAAAATATCTTATAAATATTGTAAATACACTGGAAGTCCTTGTAAATAGTTTAATGGTTAAATGTAAATAAAAATGTGAATTTCCTGTCTTCTTTTATTACCCACACGGCGATGACTGGAACTTTAGCATTCGAATAAATACACTTTCTTTGTACGTTTGAAAGCAAACGTAACTCAATCAACTGAATGGATTTTGTCACTCGACCTAACGCATTAGTACCCACCAAAGGACAAAAAGGTCTAAAAAACCTATTCTTGTTACGTTAAAGTATTTTCTTGAGCAATTATTTTCGAGGCCGTTAGTCAGCAGGTATCAGGAATTACTCTTGTCATGTGACAGGGAAACGTTAATATGTGGCCGATATATTATGTTTGCTCCCTCTTTGTTCAGTGGAATCAGCTGAAATTGCCTTGTATTACATTTCAGAGAAAAGAGAAGATATAGAGAGGGTTTTACAATAATGTAATATTAATAACTAGATGTTGTAATATCCGTTCCAGGCTTTGTTTAATATAGGTAATATTTGAAGGGTGTCGACCCCAGCCCCCGTCTATTATTAGTATTAGTAGGTATAGGTATTGTACGAATTGTGATTTTAAATTTGGACCCTAATAACTTTGAACCTTTCACATATTCGTAAAGAATTGAATATAAAAACCCTACTTTAAAGCATCAATAACTTTAGTAGCAGTAATTTTTCATCCATAAGTGTCAGGTGGGCTTTTATGCATACGTTTCAATCCAGTTTTAATCAATTTATCCAGTGGATAGACAGACATGACGGATGACTGTTTTCAACTAATTAAGTATTGTCTTAGTCTGTGGTTTCAGTATTATTCAATCAAAAACATATCAAGCTCCCGCTCAGTTGTAACCTAAACACTTTATTTTAATTTTGATAAAATACATTTATCTTGTGTGCCAAATCTGTAGGCGTTTTTGCATGAATGATTAACAAGCATCGAAATACTCACATTAGCACTTACATATGCTTATACCTGTATTTCCCGAAATGGTAAGCTGGCGTTGATTTATATTACACCCAGAATTCGCCAGTTTGTAATAGCCTCTTACCATTCACAAGGCACATCTATACTCGGGACAGCTACTGAGACAGATGGAAAAACCCAATTGCCTGAATCGGAGATCGACACTAGAATGTTATATTCCGCAGATGTGCTTGCGACCACTAGACTACCAATCAGTAGTATTAAAGTAAATGTTATAAGTACCTGGTTGACCGAGCTGTGCTCTGTGTCTTTTTCTCACAAAAAACTAAACTTTTTCCCACAAAAGAAAAAACTTGACGTTTTCTCAAAAAATCTAGTAGAAAAAAAGGAACCAAAAGAAAAAAATCGAACCGGTGAGCGTCAGTCTCGATCCGGGGTTCTCTAGTTTCGTTATCACCTCGTAAGCTGACAGCCACACCTCTGAGCTTTCATAACTTGACCGTCGTTTCTCAGTCTCTTGATAGTCGATTTTCAGTGCATGAAAACATGGTCAAACAATGTTTTCTGAAAGTGAAACCTAGCTAGATCAATTTGTTGCCCCCGAAACCCCCTACATACAAAATTTCATGAAAATCGTTGCAGCCGTTCCCATATATAGAGAATTGCTCGTTGAAAGGTATAAGATATTATAATATGTGACCTAGGTATAACCCCATCGAGCTGATAACGCAATAGACACGAGTGAACAGTGACAACATTCATGTCCCATTTTCCGTGACATGCGCGGCCATTGTTCTACTTTGAAAGCTTTCACAAGACTATGTGCACCATGTGAGGGCAGAGTGATGGACATTTTGTTGACAGCTCGAGTTTTAGTCGGTTGTATACGTATTATAAACTTTGGAGACTTATTTTACTTCAGTAATATGACCACTGGGCTATCGTGTCGTCAGATTTCATATCTCAAAGTACCTATTATAAATTGAAGACATTTCTATACAAAATTATTTTGTATGTTTGAACGCATCGTTTTTCTAAACTGCTTTACGGATATTCACAAGCATCCACAATTTTCAAAGAAAAAGTAATTGCCTGTCAATGTCACGCCTTAAACCCCGAAGGGGTAGGCAGAGGTATAATTAAAGTAGGTACACCCACATTTCGCGAGTTATGTTGAATTCCCATGTAATATTGGGCGAGCCTGTTGCCATAAACCAGTCACTAATCCAGAGGTTATGCTAATCTACTCTGTGAAAAATCATAATATTAATCCATAGCTTCGTTGCTGTATAATGGACAGAAGAAAACTGCACAAATTGTGAAAGACGCAAATGCTAGTAATCCAACTTCAATCTTCTGTAAAGTTCTACATCTTACTCCAGAAAATAAGTATCTTGAGGAAATCTGAAGAAAGACAACGACACATTAATTTATAATGACTTAGAGGACATACTTACTTACACTTAAGCTCCTAATTAACTACATCGAAAAGAGGTATACCACCTCTGGCTACCCCTTCAGAGACACTTGTAAGAAGGGATGGGAGAATGTTTATTTTATGCCGACTTTTAAAAAAATAGGTTTGTCTTTTCACGGATATCTTCGTTTTAAGAACCGATTTTGACGGCGCCTACTTAAAAGTAAGTACATAATTTATTTCACGTCATTTTATATTTCTCTTCCTGAAGGGAGAATATGCTATTATGTATGATCATTAAAATGATCTTAAATAACACAATGAAACAAACGAGTACAGAGTTGGTGAAAGCCGAGCTTTGTTAGAGGTATAAAACACACGGAACCAGTACATAGAAAAACCACAGGATTGCTGTACTAGGGGAGAGCTCTAATCCTTTGTCCCGGCGGCTGGGACTGTTAATGGTACGTAACGAAGTAAGCGCGAAGTATTTCGGTAATGTTAGTGTTACATTGGAATAACGTGAGATAGTAACGTGTTTAATAAGAAAGAGAATAATTTATTCACGTGAAATGTGGTAACAATAGAGTGTTATCGAAAATTATAGATATTTCGCATATTCCATATTAATTATTCAATTTTAGAACGCAATCATGCTAACTCAATTCAATCACTCTTAAAAAGACAAATATAATTATATGAATATTAAGAGGGTTTCCGAAAAAGATATCTGAAAATAAAATAATTGTTCACTTTGGCCAGAAATTATTAGTTTGACTTGATTAAATCTGCCACTGAAGTTCTAGTACCACATTTTCTTTCAAAATGCATACCTTGCTTCGTGTAATAAATAGATAGAATGAGCCCGGGGCCAGCATGACATAGTACTCTTGTCGGATTGTGTTTATGACTGTACTTTGTATCTCCATTGCATATGTCTGAATTACCACGAATGAAATGGCTACCCTCGTGACTCATGTTTTGAGGATTATCAAGAATTTTCAGTGCACGTCGCGCGACGCTTAAGCTTTAGAAATCTATACTATAGATAAATAAAATTGAAGTGTCTGTTTATAATTTCATATTAACAGCTATTCACTAAACGTATATGATATGTATGCTGATGCATATTGGGTACCTACTTACTTTAAAAAAACAATTAAAAAAATCTCTGTCTGTCTGTCTGTTTGCTTCGGCTAATCTCTGAAACTGCTTGTCTCTTTGAGCGCAACGCATATTTTAAATGTCGCTCCGGATCTTGATACGATTTCTACTATCATGTTAGTAATGAAATCCAATGGGCTTATTTGCTAAAAAAATCAAATTAAATTCATTCGGGATACGAGTAATAAAGTCAACGTTTTGCAATAGTCTTGAAAATCGTAATCCAAAGTGAAGTGAGAGTGGGTCAGTAGTTTTTATATAAAAAAATATAATATCACGTTACCCGTAAAAGTAGTTTGAATAAAATATAGATTATATAGCTTCAGTTGGTGAGTCTACGAGTAAAGAGAGAAGACCTAAGAACAATAATACCAAACCATTCAGGTTATGAGGCTCTAAAGTTTGTTTTATAGAGGTAAGTTGCCACTAAGATTGGCTTTCCTCGGTTGCACTGCTCACGTATATTACTCTGTAATCCACTACTTAAAGACTTATGAACTACGTGTCACCAGCTTTACAACCTGATTGTTTTATTATACCTTTAACCCAGTTTGGTACTTCTACTTCCAGGCGGAAATAGTCTCCTATTTTAAACATATCTTCACACCTTCTTCTTTTACGACTTAAGAAGATTGTAATACGACACTTTTCATCGGTAACTGACTAAGTTATCGGTATGTAATGTCTACGATATGATGTATTTTTTGTGCTATCGTTTGTTATATTTGTTATCAATATCAAATTAACGAAGAAATTGGTCTACAATACATTACGTTGTCCATTCCGTGTCAATGGTCTTATAGCCAGAACAACACTGTTTAGGTACAGGTATACCACACATATTGTATTTGACTGCAAATTTTCTTTCATTGTTACTTTATTTTATATAATCTTATCTTTTTAAATTCTTCCAATTCATTTTAAGTTCTCCCGTGAATTTCTATTGAAACGTTCACATTTCTGTGTTTGACTGCTCACGCGAACCGTATATACTCTGCTGCAAAAGATTTACAGATAATATTGTCACGCCCTATGGAACTAGCGATGTGCCTGATCCCTGACGTGCTCACAAAAAAGGTTGTATCTTTATAAAAGCGACAGTTTGCTCGACGATGATTTATGAAACGGGAGATGACCCATGGCTGAAAGAAATTCCGTAAGTGATTAACTGCACTTGCGACATATAGTTCGGAGACTGATGCTTCGCCTGACGGAAGCAATAAACACTATTCTCCCCCAAGACATATGAGATAGCTTATCATGTTTTTATACAATCCATAGAACCCAAAGAACGTTATTTTTTGTACATTTTTATGTGTCCTTTTGTGTCATGCAAAATTGGCTTCAATGTGAAATATGAGCCGTTCCGTTTTTGTCAATTTAGGGTGTTGGATACATTTATAATATTGATATGATCTATCTAGTCTAGCTAACCGTCCTATTATACATATATAGTGCCTTTTTACCATTTTCGTTGTTGTTGGTTGGTTAACAAAAATATTTAAAAATCTTCACCACAGCCTCCTAACGCCCTACCAATTTACGGAGCGTATTGTCAACGAGTATTAAGGACACTCGATTCACTCAATATTTTGAATAGAACCTTTAATCCCATTTCCTTGAGTTTCATTTGAATTGCCCACGATTTTGTTTAAAACAAATTGATTTTGCATAAAATGTAGGTAAGTATTTAAACAAAAATCAGTCGTAGAAATTACTCTTATATAAAGATTAATGATTTTCAGTGGATATTATACGACTGCCTGTTGTAATGCTTCGATGATATCTGTAGCATTACGCTTCTTCAAAAAAAAAAAAAGCTGTAGCCAAATTCTTCGTAAAGCCTCGTCACATACATATCTAAATACGCTCTCACCTGTATCCCATGGGGGTACACAGAACCACCGTTTGTCACATGCTACTATCCTTACATACTTCTTTCGCTTCACAAATTTTGAATATGCATTTTTGATTCATGATCACATGATTAGACTCACAGCACAGCGCGCACAGTCTCAATAATTGGTGGCACTTTTCCCTGATATTTCTAAGCACCATTTATTTTATCTGAAACATATTATAGTCCAGTCAAGAATTTAAAGCAGTCAGGTAACATTCCGAATTTTGATTAAATTTTAAACTGAAATACCAGATGAAGCGGACCAAAATTGGGTGGAATGTACAAGTAGTCGTGAGATGGAATATCTGCTTAAAGCATGATGTATTTAATTTAAATAAACATGCCACTTTTTTAAATATTCTGATCATGGAATACATAATTATTATAGCCTGGAACTTAAGGGAAGAAGTAGATCAGCTCAGAAGGCTAGTTTCCGAACCAATGGCAATTTTATCAACGTTCATAGGTGCCTTCCCAAAACGCCATAAATCAGCATGAATAATTTCTGTTGGCCATTCCACAATTTCTTTTTTATTTGAGCTAGCAACAAATCTGCTAGACTTTGTCATTTACCATTTCAAATCTATTTCGATTTGTAACGACGGCGATTATTTTACTCAAAGGATTGAATACAGGTCTTTCAATATCTCGATTGATTGCTACTTGAGTAGAAATCTATCCATTCCTTAAAAGCAATTCCATCGTAGTTTAAAGCTTTCCAACCGGTATTTGATCCGCTTATCGGCTTTTCTATCTTTGGTAACCTTTATTTAATAGCCACTTGATTTCAGGTCTGTCGGTTATTCATAGAGGAGGTATTTCATTCGAAGGGCAATCCAAATGGTTCCCTTTGTAAACAATAATAGTTCTAACTAGTCACTCTCGGAGGGAGAGGTGAGTCCGAGAGGTCGTTTACATGTCCGTTGAAAGAGGAATGTCTATTTGCTTTTGTTGTTAATAAATTGGTTCATTTTAGAGTAATGAAATAGTTTGAATAAATGAGAGAGCTTACTTAGCGCGAGTATATATACAGTCAAATATACTATTTGGAATTCAATTCACGTAATAACAGGCATCGAATGGGTATGTTTGGAAAATGATTAGAGACTTGATTATTTTCACTACAGTTAGTAATTATTCTTTGAATAAAAAGGTAAAAGAAACTGAAAGATTTATTATTTCAAAAGTAAGTAATTGAAGTCACAAACATGTATCGTATTACTACTTTTATTTTTGGAAACGTGCCCGTGTCTCCAAAAAGCGCTTAGTTTAAAGTTTTACTAACGTTCCACTCTAGACTTGCCGTAACTGAAACCGAAGAGGCCACAAAAACAGTAATATCGGCAACTTTGTGAGGCCACTGGCGCGTTAGATAAAGTTTTGAGTTAAGCATGCGCGCAACATTTCGCTTAGCAGCCATCGTAATTCGCTTGCGAACATCTGCGCCTTCCACTTTGCTGTCGCTGTCACCCTCGTAGCATGGTCGAACGAGACGGGAATTTCTCACATGCATTGTTTTGTCACAAGAGTATGAAAGGGGGCACAGAGAAACTGCGAGCGTCTAAAGAATCTTCTGACCCTGTGACAAAAATGGTAAGATATCTTTGTCTTGTCTTATTGCCATGCTACTAACGATAAACAGGTTACTGGAGAATATCAAACTGTCGTGTGCTTTTAACATATTGCAAACTCATAGGTGTTCTGCTAATATGTATGTAAAATTTGGAATTTGTGTGGTCGACTTTGTAAACTTGATTAAGGTTAAATTATTTTGCCTTGAGTTATGCAATTTTGTACTAGCTGTGCCCCGCGTGTAGATTTAGTTTATTATTTTTTTGTCTTATTTTATTTAGCTTATTGTCGCGGAACCCTAATATTTTTAATAAATAAAAGAAAGCCTAAGTTACTCTTCGAAACACCAGCTACCTACCAGTAAAAGTCCCGTTAAAATCCGTCCAGCCGTTTCAGAGATTACCCGGAACAAAAAGACAGAGACAGAGAAAAATTTTAAAACTTGTTTTTTTAGTGTCGGTAGCGTTTATATTTTCTTATGCATTTGGTGAAAAGCTGTAATTTTGGAATTACAAACAGACACTTCAATTTTATTTATCTGTATAGATTTAAAACATTACAGATAGTTAAATAAATTGCAAAATATTTCTTAAATGTTGTTATATAGATTTGGTTAAGAATTAAAAATGATTGATTTTAATAAGCTACGAATTTTGTGTAATTCATTTTTTTTACAGCAATGTAAAAACTAAATGTTATTATCTTTAAGGTAAGGAATAAATTTGTATTGAGTGTTGTTTAGCTGGCGGCGATTTGCAAACGAACTAAATTGGGAAAAGCTCAGAATTACGGTCTCCATTAACATCCAACCTTTGACTTTATGGCGACTAATTCAGATTTCACTTCATAAAATTAAGCTTGGTAAGTGAAACACAATATTTTATAAACAATCTCAAAGAAAGTATTAAATCACACAAGTATTTATTTTTTTTGTAAGATAAGATTTAATTTAACTAAATAAATAAATTTAAGATATTTCTATTGTTTATGTCAATATCTATCTCTAAAACATATTTTTCAAGGAGTATTTATTAATATTATTACAAGGCCATACAATGAAATATAATCTATACATCTATACAGATAAATAAAATTGAAATGTCTGTTTGTAATTCCAAAATAACAGCTTTTCACTAAATGCATATGAAAGTATACACGCTACTGACACTAAGAAACCAAGTTTTAATTTTTTTTCTGTCTGTCTGTCTGTCTGTTTGTTCCGGGTAATCTCTGAAACGGCTGGACAGATTTTAACGCGACTTTCACTGGTAGGTAGCTGATGTTTCAAGGAGTAACTTAGGCTACTTTTATTTATTAAAAATATTAGGGTTCCGCGACAATAAGGATGAAACTAAATCTACGCGGGTGAAACCGCAGGGCACATCTAGTATACTATGAAATCCAAGTCCCGAGCGTCTAGAAATGTGCCTTAAGGGCATGGCGACAGATTTACTATCTCTCACGTTGGCACTTTAAATATGTTTTAGATGAAAAGTGACTATTATAACACCCTTCGGGTGACCCTTTCAGCACGACAGTCAGTCAACGAAACTATCTTGACTGGGATAATCCAACTGGGAGAGTTTACCTAACTTTTGACACTTCTCAAGACTGTCTTATGAAGCCTGAAGTAATTTTACCAACACTATATTTACTATTATTTTTGAGGGTTGGTATAAATATAATAATATCACCAGGAGTGAAGTCAGCTACCAAAACATTCAGCGAAACTTTTTAAACTACGATATTGAATCATTAGAATTCGTATTGAGTTCACTCACCTAATGAACAGAGTATTTTATAATGTACGAGTAATATTTCGTGTTCAGTTAATGACCGTACCAAAGAGATGGACCCATATTTTACATGAACACACAGTAAAATTTCATTCTTATATGCAACTAGCTGCCTCGCGGTTTAACCCAGGTAGGATTAGTTTAACAATTAAAACTATGTTACCTAGTGTATTTTTTTTCTAAAATAAAAGTAGCAAAACTTAAGTTACTTTTTGTAACATCAGCTAACTGCCAGTGAAAGTTTTGTTCGGTCCAGTCATTTCAGAGACCATCAGGAACGAACAGACAGAAAAAAGAATTATGTAAGTTTTTTGTGTATAGGTAGGTACTTACTTTCATAATTATGCATTTATTGAGAAGCAGTAAATTTGGAGCTACAAACAGACAATTAAATTTATTTATGAGTATAGATTTAGGTTTGGTAAGGTTTTTGTTTGTCACAGTACGTACGATAAGGAATGAAATCTCAACGTTCATGAGATATTTTACACCGTCGCTTCAATGATGTTGTTAGCAATGCCAATAATAAACAGAGTATTTTATGTTGTTGTCTCGCAATTTAGACTTGTGATTGAATGAATTGTTTATCGAATAGGTATTCTGAATCACAAGGAAAGGTAATACTTTTATGTAGTTGCCTTTGCGGAGGGGTTGTTACAAGCCTCGGGGCATTCTTAGCTAGCAAAGCTAAATCACCGGTTCAAATCTCGGAT